>CM053590.1:58236861-58255149 GCA_028646515.1 Pseudochirops corinnae | reverse complement strand
CACATCCTCTCCAGCATTTGTCATTTTCTTGTTTTGTCATCTTAGCCAATCTGACTGGTGAGATGTGGTACCTCAAAATTGTTTTGATTTGCATTTCTCAAATCAATAGTGATTTAGAGCATTTTTTCATATGCTTATAGATATCTTTAATTTCTACCTCTGAAAATTGCCTATTCGTATCCTTTGGCCATTTATCAATTGGGGAAAGACTTGTATTCTTATAGATTTTACTTAAATCCCTGTGTATTTTAGAAATGAGGCCTTTATCAGAGACACTGGTTGTAAAAATTCTTTCCTAATTTCCTACTTCCCTCTTAATCTTGGTTACATTGACTTTGTTTGTACAGAAACTTTTCAATTTAATGTAATCAAGATTATACATTTTGCATTTTATAATGCTCCCCAACTCTTCTTTGGTCATAAAGTCTTCCCTACTTCATAAATCTGATAGGCAAACTATTCCTTGCTTCCTCAGATTACTTACAGTATCAGCCTTCATACCAAGACTCTGCACCCATTTAGAGTTGACTTTGGTGTACAGCATTAGATGATGGTCTATGCCCAGTTTCTGCCATATTATATTCCAATTTTCCCAGCAGTTTTTGTCATATAGTGTGTTCTTATCCCCAAAACTGGGGTCTTTGGGCTTATCAAACAGTATATTACTATAATTGTTGACTACTGAGTTTTTTGTACCCAATCTATTCCGTTGATCCACTACCCTATTCTTTAGCCAGTACCAAGCAATTTTGATGACCGCTGCTTTACAATACAGATTAATACCTGGTGTGTCTAGGCCACCTTCCCTAGCAATTCTTTTCATTAATTGCCTTGATATTCTGGATCTTTTGTTCTTCCAAATGAATTTTGTCACTATTTTTTCTAGCTCTATAAAGTAATTTTTTGGTAGATTGATTGGTATGGCAAATGCACAATTCTTAATTATTAATGGGTTGCCACCTATTTACCCCCATTATGTACCACCTTATTTCCCCTAGGGGGTTACCTGAAACTTTAGTGATTTGAAAATCATGATTTGCAGTTACATAGCATCACTAGATGAATACTGAAATTCAAAAGATGGGCCTTTTCAGGAAGAAGCTTGGGAACATTGAAAGCAATATGTATTCCCCCTACTTTTTTTTTTCTTTTTGCAAAGGAGAGCAGGAATATGAATACATAACACTATATATGATGTCAAACTTCTTTGATACATTTGCTAGTTTTATAGAATTTTTTTTATTTTTCCTCTTTTTTATTCTTATTTTTAAGTAACGGATCTCTGAGATGGGGAAAGTAGAAATATACATTGGGTGATTTACGTGAAATATAAATAAATCAATAAAATTATTTAATTATTTTTAAACACTGAAAATTTCCAAAGACAATCCAACTCTCTCTTCCTATTTCATTCTCAACACAATTCACAGATCACCTATTTTGTTAAATATACTGACACTTATGAACTAAGTCTATGTATTTTATCCAACTGCATATCATAACTGAACAATAGACATTCATTAGCCACTTAGTTTTTCTTGTGTTAGCCCTAAATATTTTTAGGGGTTGTGAATATTATTTTGCAGACCCAATAGTTTAAGGGTTGAGGTAATCGGCTAAATATTATCCACTAATAGGAATATAGGGAAGACCACCATCTTTAGTATATTTTCTTAGAACTTAACCCAATATTAGGCATCCATCATGATTAGGACAAAATTCTTTACTTCAATGGTTCTATCAGGGTGATCATTCACTAAAAATACATAAGAAGCAACTGGTATAGAATTTGGTTATTTTGACTAATTAGAAAAGTCAAAACAATGAAAAATAGGGTTACCCAACAACTGAACCAATTTGTGACTACTTAAGAATATTTTTACACGTGTACACTTAGAGGAGAAGCAGCATGAAGCAATGGCTACAGCAATGGCCCTCAGATCCAGAAAGATCTGGGTCCAAGTCTCACTTCTGACACATTGGTCCTGTGATCCTGAGCAAATGCTACTGTTTCTCAGGGTTTTAAGCAATGCTAATGCCATATAAGTTGTAGATAAGACACTATTCAGAATTAGTGGAAAGAATGTCCCTTCATATGTAGGAATTTCATACACTAATAAAATCTAGTTACAAGCTTTGGATACACATAGAATTTCATGCTTGAATCAACCTGATGATATTTTGGTTCACTGAGCTCCAAGAGGTGTGGAACTATTGCCAACATGAAACTCTGCATCTTCCCCTCCCCTAAAAAAAAAATCTTCTCTTCCAAACTTCCATATTTCTCTAAAACAGTGGTTCTCAACCTTCCTAATGCCACAACCCTTTAACAGTTGTATGTGGGCATATCTGCATGTGGGAGGACACGCCAGGAGACAGATAGAGAAGCGGTGTCTTGGTTCCTAAGACCACTGGAAATATGTGTTTTCTGATGGTCTTAGGCGACCCCTGTGACCCCTGTGAAAGGGTCATTTGACCCCCAAAAGGGTTGCGACCTACAGGTTGAGAACCGCTGCTCTAAAAGGTCCCACCATCATTCCAGGCTTCTAAGTATAGAACTTTGGATTTATTCTCAATCCTTCACTCTCCTGCATTTCATCGATACAAACAGTTGTGAAATCTCATTTTTATACCTTCATATCTCTTACATCCAATTCATTCGTCATTCAGCTATAACCTGAGTTCAGAACTTCATCAATTCTCACCTAGATTATTGCAATAGCCTCCTTATTGGGATCACTAATGCAAGTCTTTCCCCACTATTGCTAAATGACTTCTTAAGTGCAATTGAGCCCATGCTATTCACTTAATCAACCACAGTGGTTCCCTGTTCCATCTAGGAGAAACTATAAAGTCCTCAGTTTAGTTATTAAAGTTCTTCATAACCTACCTTTCCAGTCTCATTGGTTATTACTTCTCACTCACACACACACACACACACACACACACACACACACACACACACACACATGCACACACACACACACACACACACACACACACACACACACACACACCCCAATACATTCAGATTAGCCTTTCTTCCTCAAACATTACATTGTATATCTTGTCTCCATGCTTTTACCCATACTTGGAATTTCCCTCATTTTTCACCTTTACCCCATAGAATTCCTCTCTTCCTTTCAGATGCTGTTCAAACATCATCTTCTACATGAAATTAATTGTGATTTATTCCCTAATTGTTAGTGCCCTCCATCCAAACATACCTTGTATTTAATTGTATTTCTAACTTGAGTTGTTTTTATTTGAGTTTATTCTATATATATTTTTTTGTATACCTGTGGTCTTCTTCATTAGAAAATAATCTCTTTTCAAGTAGGGAATTCTTTTCAATCTTTGTATCAGTGCCTGGTACACAGTAGGCACTTAAATGCTAGTAGACTAACTGCATGACTATGCCCTGTTGGCATTGTATTCTAGAGGTATTGAGCTTTCACTTTAATAAATGCTACCTGACATTCAAAAAAATATCAATTGCTACAAGTCAGAGAGCAGAATTTTGGGCATTAAGACTGTTCATTTCAAAAATAATATAAAAAGTTGTCCCTTTCTGGGTATGCTCCCACATGAAATATTCTGAAACTTTCTTTTTCCGCCATAGTTTTGAATCTTCTTACAATGTCTTAAAGCTTGTTCCAGTAGAGAGACCAATACTAGCAAAGAAATGCCAGGCCAAAACCTCATAAATGAGCACTATGCACACATTAGATAAGCTCATAAATGAACATAGATAAGCACAAAAATATGATGTAACTGATAAAATATCTGCAGTGACACTTCTGTCATTCCAAATTGTTGAGAAACAAGGTATTACAGATAAAAAGATTTCCTAGATAACTTGCAAATCGGTAAATTCTTTGAGTTAGTAAAATGTCAAAAATAATTTCCCTATCATGGGAATATTTTTTGAAAAAACATTTTGTGAAGTTCCCTGCCTTATTAGGCAGATTACTGAACATCTTCTTCATAGTTCAGGGTTATCATTAGGAACATTAATACTTATTGCACTGTCATACAGAAATCTTCTCAGAGTCTTTTGACACACATATGCCTACTGGTCATCATAGCAAAAGGTCCCAGAGCTATGTTTATCTAACCTGATGCCTTTTCTCCTTCCCTCCTTCTTAGTCACTTCTATCCTCCACTCTTAATTCAATAGTTCAATGAATCCACGATCTCATCAATGTGCATATGCCTACCACAATGCAGTGTACAACTCATCTATGCCTGTTCATTTCATGTCCCTTTTATTTCTTTAATCCCTTCATAGGAGATCCACTCCACATGTGTAGAGACTGCCTATGGTCTTTTAACATTGCATAGATTTCAATGAAACCTATAGCCTGAGAGATACAAGTCAATCTATAAAGATCAGACAAAAGCAGAACACGGTACTTTAAGCACAATTTTACTGAACTATACTCAAGAAGACAAAGAGCAGGCTCCACATATACAGGGGAAAGCTGTATTGCTACTTTACTTACTAATCCAGTACATTGTGGTCCAGTTTTCTTTTAACAATTATGAACAGTTGTATCTTTTGGCTTACAAGCAAAAGTAAACTTCTTGCTGCGGGCTAACAAGCTAAGAGTTTGAATAGCTGTTTACACATAGAATAACCAGATTACCAGGCAGCATACATCTGCTAAAGTAGCATACCAACCTGAAGTAATTTATTTCAAATTGCCTCAGGTTATGAAGACAACAAATTGTGGTATTTTATGGCTTATGATAGTTATCAATAGAATATTGGGCAAAAGGCAAAAATTAAATTAATTTCAAACATAAAAATCATTGAGCATAACATCAATGACCTAAAACTATATATTAATTTATCACGCGTCTTTGTTGAATGAAAGTGGTATAGAAATGTAACTGGGATAATTTTATAATAAAGTCATACAAAGGAGAATCATATCTGAATTTCTTTATTTCTTGCTCAGTTTTAGCTTCAACCTACTTATCTTCCGACTAATTTGGTAATATGGATCAATTATTTTCTAGTACTCATAATGATATGAATTAACTAATCAAAGAAAAAATATCTGACTTGGTTTATGATTTATTCTTTTTTGGAGTGTTTTGGAAAACTTATCAATGCAATTTTCTCATCCCTTAAAAAAGAGATGGGATTAGACTGCATCATTTCTAAAGTTCCTTTCTACTTTAAAGCAATGATGAATTGGGGACAAAAAGGTACAGATGTAGCTTTCAAGAGATCCAATCATATTTTATGTATGTGCTGCCCTTATGGCAAAAATGTAGAATTGAAATGTGAAGTCCAGATATTCAATCTTAATCTAGCAATTTTATCCACCTTCACAAACCTGAAAGACAGAATTCCATAAACATCATCAGGAAGCTTTCCATCTTCATGTCCCAGTGTTTCCTAGTGCAGTTAATTAGAGGAAAGATGGTTATTTAATGCGTTTTTCCATGTAAAAACAATAAGAGGTCACTGGAGAATTTTTCACAAATAAAATCTAGCAGCTGTAGATCATGTTGTGAAAATGCTATTTACTCTGTGCTTGCAGATGGTTTGAAATTATAGCCTTGCATTTTATCATTTGAAATCAAGATAAAGGAAAGACTGGGAGAGTTATTTAGTATCAAAGCTTGTCTTTATAGCTCTGGCATATCATCTGTAAAATGAGGAATTTGGAGTTTGGAGCATATAAACTTAAAAATGCAAAATCAATGAATTAGACAATAAGTAACTTACCTGTGTTTGGGTAGTCATTTTCCACTGGACATAAAATGTGAATAGTTGCAACTAGAATTGCTTCAGGGCTCAGTGCACTAGAAATCACCTGAAGTCATAGCTCTGAAAGTAGTTAATGTCACGTATACAACCTTGGGCAAGTCATTTCCTTTCTCTGGCACCCATATTTCTTACCTAACGAATGAGGGAGTTAAACTAAATAATCTCTAGTATCTCTTTGTTCAAAGTCTATGAGTTAGCACGATTGAAAAAAAGAACAGTTCCATAGAATCATAACATTTTAGTATTAGAAGGGACTTCAGGGTTACTTTTAGACCGACTCCCTACTCAAAGTTCAAACCCTACATAAAATATTGTCTTCTCTCTTCCCTTGCCTAGTGACCACCCAGGCTCAACTCGAAGAATCCAATGTCAAAGAATTCAGTAACCCCTGAAACAACTTTTTCCTCCATTGGATAATTCTAGTGGTTAGGAAGCTTTTCCTTATATTGAGATGAAATCTACTTCCTGTAATTTCCACCCTCTGATCCCAATTCTATACTCTGTGACCATTCAGAATAAATGTAACCCCTCTTCCATAAGGCTACCCTTTAAATATCTGAAGACAGCAATCATTTCTCTCCCCACCTCAATCTTAGTATCTCCAGACTAAACATCTCGAGTTCGGTCAATTCTCATGTGTCACCTAATCCAGTTGCAAGTCCCATCCTGGCTTTGGTTCTTTTAACATGCTGCAAATGGTAATAGCCCTTCAAAAACACGACATGTACGACTGAACATAGTATCAACTTTTGTGTGATTAGGACACAGTAAAAATAATAATAAAGTAGGGCTCTCAAATACTTCATTCTAGACACTATATTTCTTCCTCATGTGAATGTCTCATACTACTCAGATCAGCATTCCTATCTCTTAGTGTATAAATAATATTCTTTCAGTATTATTTCTGTTGTTATTCAAGACAAAGTCAATCCACATCAACAACCCTATGCAGTTTTCCCACACATGGATAGCAAGGTTTAAATAAAAGCAATTGGGATATTATAACTGTGTTCTATAGTCTCATGACAAAATTCCACTGACAAACACTACAAATAAGATTATGCAACTGAAACTATATACTTTTAACAATGATAACTCTCTATGGAGAGGGAATTGTATAGAAGATTCTTAATCAGTGGGGTTAACTACAGAGTTGAGTATTCAGGGAAGAAGGTACTTGGACTCCATAAAGGTATCCTGGAAATAAGAATGAAATAGCTATTCAGGACACTCAAATGAGCCAAGAATCATCAAGCACAGGCCTTCTAGTGAGACGGAAGAACTACAAGGCCTTAGCATTTGTCCTGCCACTGTATCCAATCACCTCAAGAGCAAGAGGCTCTGTGATCTGATAAGCTGGTATACTCTAAAGTTATGTGAGCCTTTGTATATGCCTGGATACTGTGCCTCTAGGACAGTGGTTCTCAACCTTCCTAATGCCATGACCCTTTAATACTTGTATATGGGCATATCTGCATGTGGGTGGACCCGTTTGGAGACAGATACAGGAGCAGTGTCTCCGTTCCTAAGACCATTGGAAATATGTCTTTTCCAATGGTCTTAGGTGACCCCTGTGACTCTTGTGAAAGGGTTGTTTAACCCCCAAAGGGGTCGCAACCCACAGGTTGAGAACCACTGCTAGGACTTCTGTAACTTTCAACTAAGCTGAGAGCTGAATTATTTTCATTCATTCATTCACTGATTTATCTATTTTCATTTTTTAAAAATTTTTGAAGTTCAAATTCTCATCCTCCTACCATTTCTCCACCCATTGAGAAGGCAAACAGTATATCAATTATAAACATAGTGTCATTCAAAGCATATTTCCATAGTAGCCATATTACAAAACAATAAAAGGTAAGAAACATAAAGTGGAAAAAGTATGCTTCAATCAGCACCCAGAGTTTATCAGTTATTGTTCTCTCTCTCTCTCTCTTTCTCTCTCTGTCTCTCTCTCTCTCTCTCTCTCTCTCTCTCTTTCTCATTTTTCAGCATATGTTCTTTCTAATTGTCTCAGATCATTGTCATGATTAGAATAGTTGAGTTTTCCAAAACTGATCATGTTTACAATATTGCTGTTACTAGATACAATATTCTCTTGTTCTGTTCGTTTAATTTTTCATCAGTTCATATGTTTTCTCTCAGGTTTTGTTTCTTTCTGAAACCATCCTGTTCACCATTTTTCATAGCACAATAGTACTACATTATAATCAAGTCATCCAACTTATTCATTCATTCTCCAACTGATAGGCATCCATTCATTTTCACAATCTTTGCCACTACAAAAAAAGAGCTACCACAAAGATTTTTGTATGAATAAATCTTTTTTTCCATTTTATTTTATCTCTTTGAGATACTAGTGGTGGTATTTCTGAGTCAAGGGGTATCCAAATTTTTACGGCTCTTTGGACATATTTCCAAATTATTATGTAGAATTGTTAGATCAGTTTAAACTCCACCTACAGTACATTAGTATAACTATTTTCAAAATTCCCTCCAGCTTTTATTCTTTTCCTTTTTCTTTCAGGTTAGTCAATATAAGAACAATAAGGTGGCACCTCAGAGTTGCTTTAATTTGCATTGCTCTAATCAATAGTAATTTAGAACATTTTTATGTGAGTACTAATAGCTTTGATTTCTTCTGAAAACTATGGTTTGACCATTTATCATTTACCCTCTGGTTCTCATAAAATATAAAATCGGTTCATTTCCCCAAACATTTGAGAAATGAGGTCTTTGTCAGAGAAACTTGCTTTAAAATTTTTCCCAGTTTCCTGTTTTCATTCTAATTTTGGCTACATTAGTTTTGTTTGGATAAAAATATTTTAATTTCTTGTAATCGAAACTATTCATTTTATTTTCTGCAACCCTCATATCTTGTTTGGTCATAAACTCTGACTTTATCCATAGATTTCACAAGTAAATTTTTAAATGGTTCCCTAATTTACCTATGGTATCACCCTTTAAGCCTAAATCATTCATCTATTTTGACCTTTTTTTTTTTCAGTAGACCTTTTGAGTTGTTAATCTCTGTGTAGTTTCAGCCAAACTACTTTTAAGTGATCCCAGCAATTTTTGTGATATGATGAGTTCTTACCTGATAAACCTGGGGGTTTATCAACCAATAGATTACTGTGGTCATTTGCTTGTGTGTTTTATGTACTTAATCTATTCCACTGATCCACCACTTTATTTCTTAGCCAGTACAAAAGTATTGGCATGATTATCATTTTGTAATATAATTTGAAATATAGTACTCCTAGGCTGCCTTCATTCACAATTTTTTATTGATTCCCTTGACATTCTTAAACTTTTGTTCTTCTGGGTATTTTTTTTTTTATCATTTTTTTAGTTCTATGAAATATTTTTAATTTGATTGTCGAAACACTGAATAAGTAAATTAAATTAGGTAGAATTGCCATTTTTATCATAATGGCTCAACCTACCCATAAACAATTAATATTTCTTCAATTATTTACTTCTTAGCGTGAACAATGTTTTGCAACTATGTTCATATAATTTCTGGGTTTGTCTTAGGAGGTAGACTCACAAGTATTTTATATTTTCTGCAGTTATTTTAAATGGAATTTCTCTTTTTCCATTCTTATTCTTCCTTGTTTAGGCATCAGCTCTATATTTGTGCCACCAAAGGAATTAGGAAGGAATCCTTTAAGTACCATTCGAATTAATTGGTCTTAAAATGTTTGGTAGACTTCACTTTTGAATAATCTCGTTCTGGGGATTTTTTTCTTAGGGAGCTAATTGATGGGTCATTCAACTTCTTTTTCAAAGATAGGATTATTTAAATATTCTATTTCCTATTCTATTAATTTTGGTAAATTATATTTTTATAAATATTCATCTATTTCACTTAGATTGCTAAATTTATTGGCATATAATTTAGCAAAATAACTCTTAAAATTACTTTACTTTCCTCTTTATTAGTGGCATTCAAATTTTTCATTTTTGATTTTGGTAATTGGATTTTCTTTATTTTTAAAAATTGATTTAACCAATGGTTTCTCAATTTTTTAAAAATTAAACCAGCTCCAAATTTTTATTTGTTCAATGGATTTCTTACTTCCAATTTTATTAATCTTTCCTTTGCTTTCCAGCATTTCCATTTTGATGTTCAACTGGGGATTTTTAATTTGTTTTGTTTGTAGGGATTTTTTAATTGCATGCCCAATTTATAGATCTACTTATCTCTATTTTGTTGATTAAGTATTTAGAGATGTAAATGTGCATATATAGAGAGATATAAAATGGAGTTTTGGCTTATTCCAATAAATCTTGGTAAAATGCCCTGTTGTCATTCCCTTTAATTTATTGATTATTTCTATGATTTGTTTCTTGGCCCACTCATTTCTTAAGATTTGATTACTTAGTTTCCAATTAATTTGTGATCTAAACATCAATGGTCCTTAATTGAATAAAATTTTATTGAATTATGATCTGGAAAAAGTGAATTTATTATTTTTTTTTTTTTTTTGCTTTTTTGCAGATGATTGTGAAGGCTTTTTTATGATGGCATTTACCCCTCAGAAAAAAAGTATGTTCCTTTTCACTTATTGCCATTCACTTTTCTCTAGAGGCCTGTCATATCTAACTTTTCTAAAATTCTAGTCATTTCCTTAATTTTTTTCTTATTTATTTTCTGTTTAGTTTTATTTTATTCTGAAAGGGGCAAACTGAGTAAAACTAGTATTTAGTTTGGCTGTCTATTTCTTCTAGTAACGCATTTAAATTTTCCTTTAAGAATTTGGATGCTATATGAACAGGCAGTTTTCAGAGGAAGAAATTAAAGATATCTATAAGCATGTGAAAAAATGCTCTAAATCACTATTGATTAGAGAAATGCAAATCAAAACAACTCTGAGGTACCACATCTCACCAGTCAGATTGGCTAAGATGACAAAACAGGAAAATGATAAATGCTGGAGAGGATGTGGAAAAATCATAACACTAATGCATTGTAGGTGGAGTTGTGAACTGATTCATCCATTCTGGAGAGCAATGTGGAACTATGCCCAAAGGGCTATAAATAAGTGCATATGCTTTGACCCAAAAGCTTCACTTCAAAGGCTGTATCCCAAGGAGATCATTGAAGTGGGAAAAGGATGCGTTTGTACAAAAAAAAAAATATTTATAATAGCTTTTTTTGTGGTGGCAAATAATTGGAAATTCAGGAGATGCCCATCAATTGTAGAATGGCTGAACAAGTTGTGGTATAGGAATGTAATGGAATACTATTTTGCTATAAGAAATGAGGAACAGACAGACTGTATAATAACCTGGAGAGACTTATATAAACTGATGCTGACTGAGGAGAGCAGAAGCAGGACAACTTTGTACATAATTACAGATACATCATATGTGTGATGACTAAACTTGGATAGACTGGGCTCCTCTCAGAAATGCAAGGGATAAGATAACTCCAAAAGACTCATGATGGAAAGGGAGATCCTCTTCCAGAGAAAAAACTGAGTGTGAATGCAGATTGAAGCTAACTACTTGTTCTCTTTTTTTGTTTTGTTTTGTTTCTTCTTCTCATTGTTCACTCCATTGGTTATAATCCTACTTTATAACTTGACTAATGTTTAATGTGAAGGTATTTGTAGATTCTATATTTGACTGCATGCCACCACGGCAAGGAACGGCAAGAGAGGGATGGGGAGAAAATTTGAAACTCAAGGGACTATGGAACTGAATGCTGTAAACCAAAAGTAAATAAACAAATATAAAAAAAAAATTGGATACTATACCATTTGATGCATATATATTTAGTATTTATATTACTTCAGTCTATGGTACCTTTTAGTTAAAATGTAGTTTCCCTACTTCTCTCTTTTAGTTAGATCTATTTTTGCTGTTGATTTGTCTGAGATCATGATGGCTACCTTTACTTCAGCTACAGCATAATAGAGTCTCCTCTAGGACTACCTTTATTCTCTATGTCACTCTGTTTTAAGTCTGTTTCTTGTAAAGAACATACTGCAGGATTCTGGTTTTTAATCCTCTCTGCTTCTATTTTATTGGCAAGTTCATCTGATTCAAATTTATAGTTATTATTAGTTTCTTTCCTTCCATCCTGCTTTCCCCCTACCCTATTTATCATTCTCTCTCTTTTCACCCTGTTCCTCCATAAAATTGTTTTGCTTTTGACCACCACCTCCCCCAATCTACCCTTCTTTTCTCTTATCTCCCTTCCCTCCTACTGCCATATAGGGTGAGACAGATTTCTGTACTCAACTGATTATGTATGTCACTCCCTCACTGAGCTACTTCTGATGAGAGTAAAGTTCAAACACTGATTACCATATCCCCCTCCACCATAAAAGTTCTTTTTTTATACTTTTATGTAAGATAATTTACCCACTTCTACCTTTCCTTCTTCCTTCTCTCAGTGCATCCATCCCCTTTTCTCACCACTTTATTTTTTATATTAGATCATCATAATCAATTCATAAATGCAGTGCTTGTCCCTTTATATGCCTCCTAACTGCCTTAGTAAAGAAATATTTCTTAGGAGTTAACAAGTATTATCCTCTCATCTAGGATGCAGGATTTAACTTTATTTACTCCCTTATGGTTTCTCTTTCCTGTTTATTTTGTTGTGCCTCTCGGTAAAGCTATGGATGAACAGCTTTCCAGAGGACTGCAGCTATGAAGAGCTTTCAAGGTTCTGATTACATAGTATAGCAAACTCTCTATTTATTCAATAACAAATCAGAGCAAATATTCACAGAAAATCAAGACACAGCATTCACAATGTTATAACTTATCACAGAAAATAAAAATACAATATTCACCATGTCACAACTCAACAACTTATCACTAAAATGGCCACATAGTTTTTACCAAAGTGGTCACATAGTTTTCAACAAAGTACAGTCATTTAGTAACTCATTCAAGCACCCTTAAGGAGACTTGCCTCTTTAAGGGACACATAGTACAAAAAAGTAAAAGTTCTCCACCCCTAGGTCACAGTAAACCATAATCTTCTCAGTTAGTACAGAGTATCCAAGTAAAGTCTTCTGTCAGCTTGACTCAAGGCTGGCTCTCAGCTTCCATGGTTTCTCTTCCATGGTCCCACCTCCAACTGTCACCTGGGTTCAAAGGCAGGCAGCTCCCAGTTCCTTGTCCAGTTCTTCATCCACTTCCTGTTCCATATTGAAGCTCACCATATCCAGTCCACCTGAAGTCCTTCACAGTTCCTGTTTCTGGGAAGAAAAAGCTTAACAGAGCCACAATAATATTCATAAACATTGCTAGCACCATCACCAATTCACTATCTGCCTGTGAAATCAACTCAGACCAACCAACAATGTCTGAGAATTCAACACAAATCATGAACACAGAAATCAACACAGACCCACAAACAAGGTCCAAGAGGTCAACACAAATCATCAATAAAATCCCAGGAACTCCAAAACTCTCCTCCAGGATTTCTGTAAACATACAACCAAAAAATCCTCTTTCAGGGCTTCCAATAAGGTCCCAGGGCTTCTGTACAAATTATCACAAACATCAACACAGACAGAGCAGACAAACAGAGTGCAGGGATACCACAAGTTTTCTCCTTCTTGACTGCCAAGAGTTCTATGGTTCACAAGTTGTGAGGTTCACATGTTCTGTTTCTTAACAGACTTGATACAAGGCTCAAAAAAAACTTGAACTGAAACAAAGTGTTTCAAAGTGTCAATAGCTGAAACAAGGTGTGAGCTACTTCCGTGCTTACCATTACACTCTCTTGAATTTTACTTTGAATGTCAAATTTTCTGTTTAGCACTGGTCTTTTTATCAGGAATGTTTGAAAGTCTTCTATTTCATTAACTATCCATTTTCCTCTGAAATATTATAGACAGTTCCACTGCATGGGTGATTTTTAGTTGTAATGTTAGCTCTTTTACATTCTAAAACATCATATTCCAAGCCCTCAGATCTTTTTATGTAGAAGATGCTAAATCTTGTATTATCCTGACTGTGGCTTCATGATAATTTTATCATTTCTTTCTGTCTGCCTGTAGTATTTTTTCCTGGGAACTCTGGAATTTAGCAATAATATTACTGGGAGTTTTCATTTGGGATCTGTTTCAGGAGGTGATTAATGGACACTTTCAACTTCTATTTTACCCTCTGGTTATTTAATATCAGGGCAGTTCTGTTTTATAATTGCTAGAAAGATGATATCTAGGCTCCTTTTTTTTGTCATGGCTTTCAGATAGCTCAATAATTTTTAAATTATCTCTCCTCTTTTTATTTCCCAGGTCAGTTGTTTTTCTTAAGAGATATTTTGTATTTTTTTCATTTCTTAAATTTTGATTTATTGTTTTTTGATGTCTTGTGAAGTCATTAGCTTCCACTTCCTCACTTCTCGTTTTAAGGAATTATTTTCTTTTGTGCTTCCTTTTTCATTTGGCCAATTCTTCTTTTTAAAGAATTCTCTCTTCAGTGGATTTTTCTATCTCTTCTCTCATTTGGCTTATTCTATTTTTTGAAGGTATTATTTTCTTCAGTATTGTTTGTCTCCTTTACCAAGCTATTGAGCTTTTCATGATATTTTTCCGCTCTCTGACACACATTTGTGATGTTTTAAAATGTTTTTTTGAGCTCTCCCAGGGCCTGAGACCAATCCACATTTTTCTTTGGCACTTTGCATATAACTGCTTTGATCTCTTCTTCTGAGTTTGTCTTGATCATCCCTATCACCACAGTATATCCAGACTGTTTTTAGATATTTGCTATTTTTTCTAGCTATTTTCTTGACTTTTTAAGTTATGTTAAAATTGAACTCTTTTCCTAGGGTGGAGGGTGAACTACCCCAAAGCTTCAGGTTGTTCATGGTACTGTGTTGAGAGGTAGTTTTGAAGGTCTGCAAGTTTCAGTTATTTCAAAGTGGTATGATATGAGAAGAGGTGTGGTCAACATTCTCCTAACCTGTACTCTTGCCTGAGTGACAACAAGCACACTTTTCCACCCCAGAATGATGATCAGGGTCCCTGCTCTTGTTTGCTATGGGATTTTGACCCAGAACTACATATGGGTAATGGAACAGAGTCCTGTGCCCAGTGTCATCAAAGAATCTCCTGTAATTTCCTTCTGAAAAGTTGTTTAATCTTATTATCATCTGTGGGTTGAGAGCTCGAGAAGCTGTTACTACAGATTCAGTGGTCCCCAAAGTCTGCTGATGGCTTACATTAGGGCTTTAAACCTAGCTGCTTGCTTGTGAGGATGACCTGTGCTGCACTGCATTCCACTGTCATCCCAGTGAGACACACCTTTCTTGTTGACCTTCTAAGTTGTCTTTAACTAGGTAAATCTTTCACCTCATCCTTTTGTTGGTTTTGCCATTCTAGAATCCATTTTGTGGCATTACTTTAACATGGTTTGGAGGGGAATGTGGGTAAGCTCAGGTGAATCTCTGCTTTTAAAAACTCAATTGTTTTTCTGATTTTTTTTTTTATAAAGATCTGACATCCAAAATAAAGGGAATTAATACAAATATGTAAAAACAAAAGCCATCCTCAATTTAGAATGATCAAATGAAATGAACATGTAGTTTCAAATTAATAAAGGCAATCTACTAACAACTATAGCAAAAATACTCCAAATCATCAATTTTAAAAATAGATACTAATTAAAACAATTTAATTTCCATTTATTATTCATTATATTGGCAAATGTGATGAAAGAAAGAAATACCAATTGTTCAGAGGGTTGTAGGGGGACAGGCACACTGACATTCTGCTGATAGAGCTTAATTCATCCAACCATTCTGAAAAACAATTTAGGGGTATGCCCAAAAGTATATGCTTTGATATGATTCACAGATACCACAAAGAGTCATAAATGGGGTAAGAGAATCTATGTATGGAAAAAAATATGTTCTGTAATGGTTTTTTGTTGTGATAAAGAACTGAAAAGAAAGTAGTTATTCATAAATTGGGGAACAGTTGATGACAAATATGAATGTGATATAATATTATTGAAGTGGGACAAGCATGATGAATCAGAGAAATATTGGAAGATTTGCTGACTCCAACAATTTGCAGGATGACCAAGTTATTGTAATCAAAAACAATGATAAAAGATTACTGAACTGTATGGTAGAGAGGCCAATTGTGACTTCTGAGGACTCCTGTTCAAACATGTTCACAATATCTTTATAGAGAGATGTTAGACCAGAGAAGAAGAGGCTATACATTTACAGAAATATCCAATATGTTGACTTGTTTTGCTTGACTATACTTATTGGTTTTAAGGACAGACTTCTATCTTGTACTTTTAAAAAACTGTGACAGAAGGACACATTTTCACGTAAAAATTGTTTTCTGTTCTTTGCTTATTGTAATAACATATTTATGTCTGTCGAATTCACTAAAAACAAAATTTAAGTTTAAAAATTTTAAAATAATGTGAAGTTGCACTAAATAATCTTTAAGGGTCCTTCCAACTTAAAATCCCACATAACTACTTATGAAAGGTAAATCACTAACATCCTCCTGTGAGTTAGGGATTTGAAGTCCAACTAGAGGTTTTCCTTATTCGTTAAATTTTGGAGATGAGTATTGTTTTGTCCTCTTAGATTACAATGGTAGGAAATCTGCTAGAGAAAAAAATCCCTAGAGAAAGATTGTAATAAGAGTCCACAAGCTTTTAACTTAAACTTGCATTTCATAGTAACCTATCTAATACATAAAAACACACGTAAAAGGAAACACTGAGTAAACCAACAACTAACAAGCTTTCAACAGACTGTTTATTTTTTTAATTTATTTTATCAGTTCAACCACATATTCCAAATGTTCTAACACTACAGGCTCAGTATTCTATAGTAAGTAGTTTTCTTTTTTCTAGGCCTTGAAATTTTTGAGTAAAGAAAATTTGCTAATGGCTACTTTAGTCCCTGACTAAAACTAAAATAAAATTGAGACTTTGGGTCATTTTGTGCTAAAATAAAAATTGACACAAAGGATTTATGTTTTCTTCATAACATTAAGTGCACAGTATATGAGGTAAAATACTAATCAGACAAAAGGGGTCATTAATTGTACTGTCCCTTATTAACAGAATACCATGTAAAACAAGAAATTAAATACTTGAGAGACAGATTGAGGTCTTAAAATACAAATTTGGAGGGAGGTTAAAACTAGCAATACTCTTCAACATCACAGTAATAAACATATACCAAATTTTGAACTATCTAAAGAAAAATATTAAGTACAATGATAAGGAAAGCAAGATAGATTCCATTACACTGCATATATTTGACACATGTACTATTAGTTAAATGTTCAGTCTCTATATGGAAATGTAATAATTCTGTCTAGGTTTTACAGTGCACAATATGGAAAGGGTAAGGTTGTCTTGTAAATATAAGGTGATATCTCAGCTGAGTTAGTACTGTATCTGAACTATCATGTTTCTTCATCAAATGAAATGTGTACATTTGAAAGATTTTAATAGCATTTGAGACATATGCATTAAAGTTATAAAGCATATAAAATTATAGACAATAAATGTGAATTGTAACTTATGGCATTAACTAAGGCCACTAAAGGATAATTTCTCTAGATCCTTTCATGCACTGAAGAGGGAGATGGTGGGCCATTTTCCTTTTCTCAGTCTACCTTTGAAATGTTCAAGGCTGATTAGGAAAGAAACAGAGCACAGGAGTATACAGAAAACTGGATGGCCTGTTTTCTGAGCAATAATCAGCCTTCTCAAGCAACAGAAACTTCAATTCAAGGAGGAAGGCAGTGCAAACCCATTAGAAAGAAAAATAAGAAAAGAAAACTCTTGACAATATAATGGCTGGAGGGTCAGCATTTTCTATGGGCTGCGTTCCTGAATAGAGAAGATACGGAGTTTCTTGAAAGAAAGAAAAAAAACTCTTCTGAAAGCAGACAAAGAGAATATAATAGTATGAGCTATTGCATACTATGACATACTGTACACCTCATATTAAAACTTTCTTAAAAATAATTTTTTAAAGTTTTATTGATGTGTTTTTTATTACAAGCCTTTACAGAGTCCCCTGACTTCATGAGAGTTTTATTAAAACATTAAGCAAAATTGATAATACCGTGACCTCATCTTGAAAGCATATGCTACCTTCTCATATATATAACACCCCTCCCTCTCCATTTTTATTTTTTTAATTGAGATGTTTATTTTCTGTCCCTCTTGCCACACACCCTATGGAAAAAAGAAGAAAGAAAATAAAGTCCTTATAAAAATATGTATAATCAAGCAAAACAAATTTTCTCATTGTATATATATATGCAAGAATGTATGTTTCGTTCTGAATCACCTAAATTATCAATCATGAGGAGGTTAGTATTTTTTATTATCAGTTCTCTGAAATCATGGATATTTATTGTATTGATCATAGTTCTTAAAGTTTTTAAAGTTACATGTCTAGATGGTATTATTATTCTGCTAACTTCATTCTTAATCAGTTTATCAAAGACATCAAAAATATTTACTTTATAATATAA
>CM053590.1:58219904-58236361 GCA_028646515.1 Pseudochirops corinnae | reverse complement strand
AAATAAGTTAATGAAGAGGAGAATAAGACAAATAACTGTCTAGAACAAATTAGTTTACTTAAAGATCAGAATCATCACTTACTACTCCACTGAAATTTCTTTGTCATTATCCAAGTTTCCTTTTAGGTTTATTATTGAAAAATAGTGCACATGCCTTTGTAGTTTAAAAACTCGTGGACAACCTTGTTTTAGAGAAAGTAAGATGGGGGAAAAGTGAGGTACCGGTTTTCAGAAGAACAAGAACAAGAAGGATAAGGAGAAGAAGAAGAAGAAAAGAGGGTTTGTGTACAAAGAAGATGAAAGCTAGAATAGTCATTGTGATTACTAAAACAAGACCTGTAAACTGCAATTAAATTTAAGGTGAAAGGTTGTGTAGGCCCAGGAAGCTGGCTCAGATCATTGGAAAGCAGTTGTTCCTGTTTCTTCATGGGGTATTTATTTAACACAATATAATTTGATTTGTGAGTAAAAATACCAATGAGTATACAATCATCCTACCTTTCCAGAAGCTAAGTTGCACAGGGGGCTGCTTTAAGGAACCTTGCGATGACTGTTTATATCTTGAATAAAGTCATTGCTAAAGATAAAGGATCCTTTGGTTTAGTGGTATTGCTTGCATGATTTAGAAAAGAGTGCCCTTCATCCCAGTACAAAGGTATTATGACAGGAGAACTGTGAGTTGGCTTGATAGTTAGAAGACTTGAAATCAAGGGTCAGATCGCCTTGCTTACGGAGTGATTTTAGATTAGCCCTCCATTTTCTTATCTGTGAGATGGGGTAATGATACTTCCACTATCAATTTCACAGGACAATTTCAAGGGAAAGCACTTTGAAAAAACGTAAAATACTATAAAAAATAGAGATGTTAATTTTTCTCTAACTGGTATATTATAGAGAGAAAAGTGTGTCAAATAAACTAGAATTTTCCAGGGGAAAAAAATCTGTAAATAAGGCAAAAGGAAAGACAAGACAGCAGCCGTCTTGCTCATTCATGCACATTTTTCCTCTGCCATTTATCTTCCAAAATAGGGTAACATTTGCCTTACATCGACCTTTACATTAGACAAAGGGCACGTCAACACTGAAATACAGAACCTTGGCACAATCACTAAAACTGCCCTGCCATAAGCCAGACTCCTGTGATGTTCCCTGGAGCAGAGAATATGAATTGGTTTCTGTCATCCCTGTGGTTGGGTTCCAGGACAATTTCTTTTCTTTAACCTCTGTGCTGTCATCTATCTGTCGAAATGCAACTCGGGACCAGCAACCTCTTGTTACAGGGTTGTATGTAGTGTCTTACCAGGCATAGTTTTTATTTCTGTACAGAGTGATCTTTTCAATCACAGAAGCACCTTTAACTGATAATATGAATTGTATCCTTTCTTTTCTATGTATGTTAATTACCTGGTGTTTCATTTCTCAGTTAATGGGAACATTATTAAGATCATCCTGTGGTTCCTTGTGAGCATACTTCTGTCTGCATAGGTATCTATTTGTCTACATGTAAGTATACAGATATCTATATAGATGTAAACACATGCATATATATGCACACATATACTTCATAGAAGGAACAGAGATAAATAGATAAAAACATAGATATATTTTATATAGATAGTTGATAGATAAATTAAAGTCAGACTTTAATAAATTTGTGAATGATGTGGCCATAATAGCTTTTTAAGGTTTCACATATTTAAGAGGTTAAAGATGATTGGGGTCACTCACTAACCTTTAGAGAGATGTAGGTTAATCCATCTCTGAGCACTTAGCCTTTAGAATTGATATACCAGTCTAGCAAGTAAAATCTCACAGGCTTGATTTATTTATGGACAGTACATTTCTTAGTCAACATCTTCATGACAGAATGATAATTCATCATCATCTCATTATCAAATCCTCATGCCAGAGTAATTATATCCAATTTCTCTGCCACCTCAGTGTCTAGCATCTGTATTGCTCTCTTAACATAAGGTATGTGCTTTTTACTGTGAGGATCCCACTGCTAGATCCAATGTGCCAGCAGTGTCTGTAGGGATGCCATACATTGCATCAGAATGAAGATAAGTAGTAGGAAGAACATTGGAATAAGAGCCAGGAGCCCCTAGGTTTTAGCACCAGCCCTACCACTAGCCTCCATGGTTCCACTTGCTAAGGCTTTTTGGCTTCAATTTCCTTCCCTGTCAAATGATGGGAGTTAGATGTGATTATCTATAAGTTTCCTATGCTTCTATTTATCATAGAGAAAGCAGAATATGTAGCATAGTAGATAGAGTACTAGGCCTGAAATCAGAAAGACCCAGTTCAAATCTGGCCTCAGACTCTGAGGAGCTGTGCAATTCTAGGCAAGTTACTTAACCCTATTTGCCTCAGCTCCTCATCTATAAAATGGTCTGGAGAAGGAAGTGCCAAACTACTTCAGTATCTTTGCCTAGAAAACCCCAAATGAGATCATGAAGGGTCAGATGCAACTGTAGGAAATAAACAACAGTCCCACTTCTATTTAATTGCATAAAATAGTGGAAAGAGAATTAAATTTGGCAGTAGAGGACCTGATTTTGAATCCTGACTCCTCCATTTACAGCCTGTGTGACATTAAACAAATTACATTACCTCTTTGGCCATCAGTATCTATGAGAGTATAGCTTCTGATAGTAAAAAAGGCAGATAGGAAAGGGTTTACTGTATTATTTCCTTGAAACTGGTCTACTCTGAAGGGAATGTACTTTTTACCAATACAAACTCTCAGTTTAAACGAGTTCATTTCATAAGATCCTTTGAAGTGGCCATTCTCCATGCCTGGAATATACTCCCTCATTTCTTGTTCACACAATCCCTCTCTTCCTTTAAGATCCATCTCATCTGCATCTTTTGCATGAAGATTTTACAGATCTTCCCAAATATTAAGGGCTTATCTTCTAAACTACTGTGTATTGAACCGCTTTGTAATATTTGAATCTATTAACTTTCTGATACATAAACTTTTATACGCACTGATTTTCTCCTACTTTAGAAGAGAAGTTCCTTGTGAGTAGGGACTCTGGCACTCCCTCTTTCTGTGTGCGTGTGTGTGTGTGTGTGTGTGTGTGTGTGTGTGTGTACATACATATATACATTCATAGTACTTTGTACTGGTAGCTTCAGCATAGTATGCAATGTATGGAACATAGTAGGTGCTTAATAAATACTTGCTGATTGACTAATTGAAGGAAATGGGTATGTTTAGCTGGAGAAAGAGTCATGGCAAGATATGATAATTGTCTTCAATTATTTGAAGGGTTGCCCTCTGAGGAAGGGATTAAATTTATTATCTTTGGGGGCAACTAGGTGGCACAGTGAATAGAACACCAGCCCTGGAGTCAGGAGGACCCAAGTTCAAATCCAGTCTCAGACACTTAACACTTACTAGCCATGAGACCTTGGGCAAGTCACTTAATCTCAATTGCCCTCCCTTTCCCTCTGCAAAAAAAAAAAAAACTATTATTTCAAGTCTTAGGGGTTGAACCAGGAACAACAGGTAGAAGTTATAAAGGTACCACTTTAGGACTGATGTCAGTAAAATAGTTATTAACAGTTATACATATATAGACACAGATGTATGTAAGTATATGGATATGGATGTGTAGGTGTTCAAAAGCAGAACAAGCTGCCTAAAGAGATAATGGGTTTCCCTGCCTTTGGAGGTCTTCAAGCAAAAATGGAACAACTCCTAGTTACTTGTGCTATAGCAGGAAATTCCTTTGATGTGTGGGTCAGAATGATAGCCCCTGAGGTCCTTATCATCTCAAATTCTGTAATTAGGTGTCCTTTGAAGTCTCTTCAGTTTAAATTTATAATGCTATGAATTGACTGTGTTCCAAACAGACTGCCAATTAAGTGTGCACAACACTCCTATTTCTCTACATATACCAAGCAAATGACAATTAGCAAAGTTTCAAACAAGAAGATTGAGGAAAGGAGGTTATTACGGATGGATTAGAAATGATGGAATCCTACTAAAGCTGCCCCCAGCCCCAATATTCTAACTTCATTATAGACCTGGCCCCTCTGAATAGCAGGCCCACTGTACCTACCTACCTAGTCCCCCTGCCAATGTCCTAACTTCTCCATATATGCCTCACAGCTCAGTGGAACAACAGGTGTATCCCTAAACTCTTAGTTCCCACAGAAACAGTAGGTGTGTCCATATGATGGGAACCCAGCTACTACCTCTGCCTAGTCACTGCCTTCAGACCCATTTTCCCAAGAAACAGGTGTTCTTGTATTCAAACACAATCACACCATCCATCTAATCCAAGACAGGACCACAATACCTAACTATTTATCTTGACCAGACTCAGGATTACAATAGCTAACCAATTGGAGGGCAGCATGACTAGAATGTTCAACCACCAAACCATATCGATGAGACCCCTCCTCCATTACCTAATGCCTTAATAAACCCCTCCTGCCTTTTTAATATGCATAATTTCTGTTATGTAATTGCATCTTTTCCCTATAAAAATCCATCTTCCTTTCTCTAAAGTTGCTGGTTCCTCTTGGTACTTAGTCCACATCATGAGAGGCACCAATCTCAATAAATGTCTATACTTGGATTAGAGGTGCTCTGGCTCCGAATTCTTTGAGACAGTTCCATCACAACACATCATGAAACCCCAACAGTTTTGGGTGGGCAGAGCCCCCACCACAACAGAAACTACATCAGACTTGCAGATAGGGCACTTGAATTCAGATCTTAAATCTGCCACTTACCTGCTATGTGACTTTGAGTCAGTCACTTGATCTATTTAATCCTCATCTAGAAAATAATGATACTTACCATACTTACCATAAGAAAATCCTAGGGAGAATTGTAGGGCATGGCACACAAGGACAACTTTCTCCTTCCATGATGTATCATGTATTTTGTCATAAATCAAGACACTTTGGGGTTATAAGTAAAGTTTAAACGTATCTTAGATGCTACTCAATTTTCAAACTTTACTCAGGATGGGCAAAATATTATTATTATCTCTATTAGCCCTTCCTCATATCCTGCTCTCAGGATCACAAAACTGGGAAAGCAGAAGGGAGCCCAGGTGTCAACTAGTCCAACCCTTCCCCAAAAGGCATCCACACCATACTCTATCTGTGATGAGCAGTCACCTAGACTCTGCCTGAAGATATTCCAGGACCCAGAAACAACCACCCTCTATAGCAACCTGTTCTACTTTGGGGCAACTCTAATTAGCAGGAAGATTTGTCTGTTGTCCAGCTTAACTTTTCTTCCTTACTACTTCCAAAGGTATTCTCTGGACCCCTTCTTTCTAAATTGCCTCCTGTAGTCATGCCCTAACCTTAAACTTGTGAGGAAAAATATTTTGTATGAGTAGCTTCCTGCCTCTTTTCATAAAATTAAATTTATTTTAAAATTATTCTTTTAGAGTCATACCATTGGAAATATGAACCAAGGCAGCTAAGTAATGAAGTAGAGCACTGGGACAGAAATCAGGAAGACCTGAGTTCTAATCCTGCCTCAAGGACTTTTTAGTTGTGTAAATGTACATGAGTCACTTAACCTATGTCCATCACAGTTCTCTTATCTGCAAAAATGGGGACAATAGGGGTGGCTAGGTGGCTCAGTGAATAGAGCACCCATCCTGGAGTCAGGAGGACCTGAATTCAAATCTGTCCTCAGAGACTTAACACTTAAGAGCTGTGTGACCTTGGGCAAGTCAACCCTGATTTCCCTTCCTTCCCCATTCCAAAAAAAGGAGGGGGGAAGAAAAAGAAGAAGAAAGTACAAGAAGGGGAAGCTAGGTGGTACAGTTAATACAGCAACAGCCCTGGAGTCAGGAGGACCTGAGTTCAAATCTGTCCTCAGACACTTAACACTTACTAACCATGTGACCTTGGACAAGAAGCTTAACCCCAATTGCCCCTACAAAAAAAAAAAAAGTGGGGACAATAGTAACTCTTACCTCCCAGGGTTGTTGTCAGGATAAAATAAAATAATATTTGTAAAACATTTTACAAATATTAAAACACCATATAAATACTATTATAAGTATCATCATTGTCATCACGACCATTGAAAGAAGGATCTTTGAGATCATTTGTTGTTGTTATTGTTCAGTAGTTTAAGCCATGTCTGACATTTGTGACCCCATTTGGGGAGGGTTTCTTGGCAAATATACTGGAGTGGTTTGCCATTTCCTTCCCTAGTCCATTTTATGGGGGAGGAAATTAAAGCAAAATGTTAAGTGACTTGCCCAGGATCACACAGCTAGTAAGTGTCTTAGGCTGCATTTGAACTCAGGTCTTACTGACTCTGGGCCCAGCACTCTAGTCACTGTGCTACCTAGTTGCCCAACCTGAAAAACAAGGCTAGACTTCTCTCTGTAGTAGGGGTTCTTAACCTTTTTGTGTCATAAACTCCTTTTGACATCTGATGAAACTTATAGACCCCTTCTGAAAGTAACATGTAAAATGCATAAAAATAAAATGCATAGAATTACAAAGTAATACAGTTATATTTAAATAAATATATATCTTCCCCCTTCAAAGTTCACAGACACCATGAAATTTATTTACTGTCAGTGGATCCCATGTTGGGTGTTTCTGATCTATGGGATTATATCAGCAAGCACCCTAGCATACTCAGGGTGGCTGCTAGCACAGGTTCTTAGATCTGCTTTTCTAAAGAAAAGCAACTCAAAATGGGTTAACAATCTTACTTTAATCAATCAAACATATATCATTTACCTAGTTCAGGGGGAAAAAGTCAGCACCCTGAACTTCAGAGGATACAAACAGAATACAAAATACAAGTTACAAGTGACAGAGAAATAGATCATCAGATGGGCTTCAAACATCTGACCATTACATCCATACCTATTCACTTACCAGAGAGGGAAGCACCAACATCTGGGTTTTTCAAAGCCAGGGGGCTCAACGGCTGCCCAGAGTTTCGTCTGGCCAAATCACACAACTCTTCTCAAAGTAAGCCCCAAAGCAAAACCTCACATCAGGGCATATATATATAGCTTTCTCCTGACTCAGAGAATGTCACAGCCCTCTAGACCCACTGCCCAATCACAAAGCTACAAGGCACGGGCATTCCCAAAAAACAAGCCTCCCACCACAGGCTCCCCATGACCACATTCAGCCTATTAGGGTGCAGAGTATACTTTCAAACCAGGGAAGGTTCCCAGAGTCACATAGCCACTTTAGCAAAGGGCCTAGCGGCAAGGAAGATCTTTAGATTCCCGTAACAGGAATCCCCTCCATATTGTCATCCAACCTCTACTTAACCAGAGATGTTTATATTGATTTCTTTGGTCACATGAGTTTTTGTTTGATTTCTCTCTGGCACATGTGATATCCTTCTACCAGATTCAGAAAGGCCACATCTAGCATAAAGTCTCCATGGTTCAGTGAAAAAATAAAATAGTGGTTCAAGGTCAGGAGACTCCCTTTCTAGTTCCAACTCTTCTACTACCTCATGGGTGATTTTGGGCGAATGCCTGGGACTGTGGTACTTCATCTATGATCTAGATGATCTCTAAGGTCTCTTCCTACTGTAATGGTCTAAAGCTATATACTCTATTCACTTAATATTTGTAACAGCTAATATAATGTCTTCCTGGAGGCTGACTCCATCCCTCCCTCTTCCTCCCTTCCTTCCCAACTCCCTAACTCCTTTTCCCTTCCTCCTCATAGTGGAAAAAATATTCATTAATTGTTATTACAATTTTCTTACCTGCATATTTAGTTCTTATACTCCTAGGACCTAGGTTGTTTCGAGAACAAAATGGACATTAAGCATTTTAAAAGTCACAGTCCTTGCTTGAATAATCAAGTAGAAAGTATCTGCTAGCTTAAACATTATGCACGGAATAATAGATGAATGGACATGCTAAGAATAGATTTGCATGACTTGATTACAGTAGCTGGAAATTTATACCAAGGAGAAAACCATAAGAGTACAAAGCAGCTGATTAGTTAACCTTTTCAATGGAAAATCTTGTGGACTGCTTCTCATATACTTTAGATAAATGTGACAGAATGCATACATCAACAATATTCAGGAGCATTACATATTGTACAGTCCATTCCAGAATAATAGAGCTCCATTTCCCATTCCAGCAATTAAGCAATTTGCATATGTTTGGCATATAAATGCAAAAGAATCAGAAGATAATACCTGAGATGGGCACATACAAGAGCTATTTCTCTTGAAAGACATTGATGCAAGAAACTAAACGATAATACACTTTGCTTTTTAATTCAAGTGTCCTTGGAGGGACTTGAAATAAATCTTTGACAATCCTTAATATAATAATGTTGCTATTATTTCCCCATATAAATATGTGGAGTAACTGGAATGTATTTCTACCAATATCTTAATTTTCTTTGTTCTCCTCCTTCTCCTCTTCCTCTTCACCTTCAGGGTAAGTAGGGAGAACCAAGCAGTATAATTTAAGGAGTTTTGAAGACCCTTAAAAATGCAATAGTTTCTATATTCACCTGTCATTGATACCTGAAATTCCACCATTAGAAATTAATTTCTCTGGAGGAAAAAAACCCTCATAAAAAACACAAATAAATACAGAAATCAATAAATGAATGATAAGGGGAAGCTTTAGTCATTGCTTGCTATCAGGTATTAGCATTATATTATGTACAATGTAAGCAGAGGAGGACTCCCCGATCTTATTTAGGGAGTAACTACAATTTATTTGGAGTGGGAATTGTCCCATTCATTGTTTTGAGTGTAGGAGTAGATTTTGTTAGGGAACAGGGAAAATCACTAACTGTTAGTGTTGGGAAGAATCTTATGGATCATTTTAATCTATCTGCTCTCATTTTACGTATGAAAGCTTGAGGTACTAAGAGGTTAAGTCACTTAACCAAGGCTACAAAGTAAATAAGCAACAGAATTGGGATTTTAAGAAAAGATTTCTAGTTCCAATCTAATGCTTGTTTGCTATTCCATACTGCTTACGGAGGGTGAAGAGGTATATCCAGCAGCTAAGTGCTCATGGGGGGAGGAAGGTGCAATAAGCCAAATGTCCATATGAAGGAAATCTCTGGGTACCGAAAGAGTAGCATTGACAGAGAAGCAGGAAGGAATCAATGACAAACTGAAAAAACAAAAATCATTAGGTACCACTGAACCAATGAGCATTTAGGTGACTGAAGTATTGAAACTTTTAACTTTTTTTAAAAAATAAACTAATATAAATCCTATTATTTTATTATGTAGTAGTAGCAGTAGGAAATGGCATTAATGCCAAGAAAACATTTGTGTAAATCTATAAATCAGAGGGTGTAAGTGTAGGAAAATCTTTTAGAAGATAAAAACAGAAATAAAAATGATAGTCATATAGAGACTATACTACAGATCACCCAATCAGAAGAAAGATATTAACTATGTATTCCCAAATAAATTTAAAAACCAATAGTTTTTAAGGTACAATAAAAATAGCATTGAGTTAGATAATAAGAACTCTCAGTTCTTGTCCTAGATCACTTGCTCATTAGATGTGTGGCTTTGATTAAATCACTTAACCTCTATGGATAAATGTTTCCCCACTGGCAAAATGAGAATCATTGACAGGATGATTTCTAACACTTTTGAACCATGTTTCTAATATTACTCAGGTATTTTATATAATCTTTGTAATATTTTATATTAATATCTCCTGGAGAATAATTTTGCACATGCCATTCAATTCCAATACTGCCCTATTGCATTTCTCCACATCCTTTACACACACACACATACACACACACACACACACACACACACATACACCACTAGATAACATTAAAGTCATCAAAGTCTAGCATATTAGTATCATATTATTGTATGTATAATACATCATACCAACATTTCAGTTAGAACCATGGTATGGGATAGTTCTAAAAAAAATCTCCTATAGAAAGACCACCCAGTCAGCCATGGAATATGTAATATGGTGAAGATATATACAAACAGAGGCAAGACAGATTATTGCTGGGAAACCCAAATGCTGGTATTCTCATTCTAAACAGAATAAGTGAGTGAAACTTTATTTTGCTGACAGTTTTATTTCTCAGAAGTTTGAGGAAACAATGATAGAGCAGAGCAAAGTAGCTCAACTTATGTCTGACAAAAAAGGAAGAACCTGTTAGCGAAGTGATATTCCAGGGAGTAGTCAAGAAGAAATGAGTATGTCCTATGGAAACTCATGATAGTCAAGAAAGAGATCAAGAGTATATGGTCAGATATGTAATATGAACATAAGAAAGCAGATATCAAAGAATCCAAAGAAAAATACAATATCCAGAAGCCCTCAAATGGAAGAACAGTTACAAAAGAATAAGAGGTTCTCAAATACGAATTCTTATTATGTATCCACAAATTTTCCTCAAAAAATCTGAGAGGAGGGGGGAGTTATCTAATTTTGACTGGTATAGTTGCACAAGTATCTCTCACTTTTCTAAGAAGTGCTAGTCATTTTTTAAACAAAAAAATTACAACCAACATCAATATTTCAAGGATCCATGTATACATTGGTGAGAATACACCCTCCACTAATGCCAATCACAACCCTAACATGATTTGGTAAAGCAAGGATTCTTAATCTGGGGTCTGTGGGATTTTCAATACTGTGATAACTCTTTTTGTATTGTTATTTCCATTTGTAATAATGTGCATTTTATTTTTGGTATTTAAAAATATTATTCAGAAAAGGGGTCCATAGGCTTTACTAGACAAAGAAGTCTATAGCACATTGAAGTTCAAGAACACCTATGATAGTACTCAAGAAGTATCATGACTAGAAAGGTCATCATCTTTCACTCAACCTGGTGAGGAGTCTCTCCAAACAGATAAATGAGTCCTTAGATAGCAGACGTAGTTGCTGGTTCCCTATTTGATACCATTCTAGCTGGGCAGAACCTCTGAGTTTTCATTCCATTGGCATATACTTTGAGAGTGCAGAGTCATCTCCATGCCATAGGATGACCTAGAAAGAACTATAGGAATTAGGGGTGGATAGGTTGTTTTAACATCAATCTCAGGGAAAGTGCTAGTATATCTTAATCAACAGATTGTCTATTAGCACTTACAAAAGAAAGTGGTCATCACTGGGAACCTGGTTAAGTTCACTAAGAACAAGTCATTCAAAACTGATTACATTTTTGGACTGGTTCATTAAGCTAGAATGGACCTTCTAGCATATGTTTAACATCTGAAAAGCAGCCTAAATATATTCAGAGAGGCTTGTCAAAGATATACCCCCCAAAGAAACAATTTTTTTCAGCCACAGCAACTCCCAGAGACCTTTGAGTGTTAGAAAGTTTGTGATCTGTTACAGTGAGAAAGGAACTACACCCACAAATTACATCATTTTAATGGGATCAAGATTTAAGGACCTTAGAGTTTTCTTAGACTGGAAAAAAGAGAAAATCTTTAGATGAAACTTACTTTGATTTCAGGGATCTGAAATATTTCCTTTGATCTCCTCATGAACAAATTAAAGAGAGGTAGACTAGATGAGAGAAATCAGGTATGTGGCCCACAGGCCACATGTGGCACAATAGTTCTTAGTGAGGTCTAAATCAGATTAAGTTGTAATTGGGAAAAATTAACAAATGAAAACACAGTAAAATATTTAAACTTTACATTTTAAAATGAAGTCAATATGTGACTCATATAAATTCTAATGTATGGATTAATGGCTCCCGTTTCTGTTTGAATTTGACACTGGTAGACTAGATGCTAAAATGGCAAAATCAATTTTTTGAAATTTAAACAACTTTTGCAAAAAAGGTTCTGATTAGTTGATGGAATTCAATGCAATTTCTCTTGATCTTTTCTCTAATAATACATTGACAAACAGATGATTCTGAAGTAATATCTACTGTGCATTGGTAACCACTGATTGCCATGTATTTAGACAAGATCAATTTCTCATATTTCCTTTGGGATGCTGTTTTCCAGCTTTCTTGCATAATGTTCCCTTCCAAGGTCTTTATGGGTTATTCATACTGATCTACTAGTAGTTCTTCACATAAGATGCTCAGCCCCTTTTCTCCGTGGTTTTTCACTGGCATGCCACCATGTGTGGAATACTCTCCTTCCTCTCCTCCACTACTTAGACTTCCTGTTTTCTTTCAAGACTCAGTTCATATCATCATCTGAATGATGTCCTTACCTGGCAGCCAATGTTCTCCCTCTTTAAAACTTGTTTACACAGACACAAACACATACACACACACACACACACACACACACACAAACTCATTGTATTCCTTAAATGAATGTATATTTCTAGAGAGCAAGAATTCTTTCTTTTTTGTGCTATATTCCCATCACATAACACAGCACCTGCCTAACACTTAGTAGAAACTTGCTAATGCTTGTTTATTGATCAATTAATAGCTAGACACTTTTGGAGTCCCAAAACACTTTCAGCCTTAATGTATGCTCAAGACAGGTCCTTGTCTGAATAAGGTATTCCCTCTTCCATTCACTTAACAGCTACAGTATTTGAAGCAATCAATTATGTACTTATAAGAGAAAGATAAATGGCAAGGAGCTATATAAAGCAAGGAGCTTATAATTTAATAGGGAATTAATAAACTGACATTTGTACAGTATTTTATGACTCATGGCTCAGAGATGTCTGAAGGAAGTGTGTACATCTCTCTATAAGCAGAAAGAAGGTTAGGTTAAAAAAATTTTTAAATAATAAATTGGTTTTAGACTGGGTTGTGCCAAAAAAAAATAGAATACGAATTTTTTCTTTGATATTAAAGATGGAAAGTGCAGTATACACATCATCTCATTTCAGCCTCACAATCACTTTGAAAGGACCAAACAAATGAACTATTATCTCTACTTTGCCAATCATGAAAGTAAGAGAGATAAAAAGACTTGTCCATGGAAAACAACTAATACATCCCATAGGGGGGACTAGAATCCAGTTTTCTCTGAAAGCATGTCCAACACTTCATTTACTATCATTCTGTTTAATATCAAAGTACATTTAAAAAATAGTTGATACTTATATTGTGTTTTTAAGGTCTACCAAGTACAATATATAACCTTGTTTACTCTTCACAACCTTCTGAAGTAGGACTATGTTTACTATTATCTCCAAGTAACAGAAAAAAAAATGGAGGCACAGAGGACTGACATGACATCTTCAGAGATGACCGACCCTACAGCAATAGCTATTTGTTTACAGTTGAGGTGATCGTGAAATGTTTAAGAGAGTTATGAGGTGTTGAGTTGCTCCTTAAAGCAGGGAGAAACTTTCCATAGACAGAGACATGGAAGCATGCCATGGATAAGGTCAAATATACGATTTATTCTGTTCCATTAATTTTTAAAGAATATCAGTTAAGTTGGAAACTGTTCTTCAAGTTATTTCTCCAGGAAGAAGAATTTTTTTTAATTCCTATTTCTGCCCTCCCCATAGCATTCTTTATGGTAATTTTTTTTACTAATACTAAGATATTCCTCCACGTTGTCTTTCCAGTGTTGCAGGGCCATTTATTTTAAGAAAAAAAAGGGAGGAATGTGCACTATTTTAGATTTTCCCTGATTGTTTTTCCTTTTTCTTATTTTTTTCTCTAATATATTTGGGTTAAACTACCAACTACAACAAGAAAAACAAATATGCTGAATCCTAAATGGATGTGTTGAGAGAACAGAATTATGGAGAGTGAAATATGGTTGAAAGAGAGTACATAAGAGTCTCCAAATTACATTACATCCATGTTAGCTTCAGGCTGGTGATAAGACTATGATATAGATTTCATACTAAGTGGTTATTATCCAGGAGTTTCCTTAGGCCTAATAGATTTTGCACAGCTATGTGTTATAGTTCTAGTTTGGATTCTTGAGGTCCTGTCAGAACCTGTGCTGATCCAAACTTTCCCCTCTTGTCTTTTATTTGGTTTCTTTACTGTCTGGCTTCCATAGATTGATAGGAATTCACATTGTGTATTTATTTATTTTCTACAGGTTCACGATCTTTCTTTTTCTGTGGAAACATTTCATCACAGGATGGAAACAAATGAAGGGATCATTAGGTTCTTGAGTCTAGGGGAAAGATTGTGCCCTACTGAGAACCAGGGACTCTGCAGGAGCCACAAAACATCAACCTGCTCATTCTGGTACAGCCAATCTGACCACACCAAAGCAGTGGTGGGTATAGATTGAGCCTCTTTTCCATCCAGTTCCAATCTAGGGCAATTTTCTTTTACACCAATTGATTCTGGCCCTATGCAGAGACAGTGTGATGCAGAAAATTGGTCCTCTCTTATATTCTTTAGCGTGCTGTCAAAGTATTTTGTCACTTTGAACTAGGGACAAGCAGTTGGAATCCATAGGCTTCCTTCTTTCTACAATTGTCTTAGCTGCCCTTTCCAAGGTGTTGTTGTCATTTTTAATTCACTTTGTTAAGTGTATGTTTGGGCCAATATTAAGATTTCTCCTCTGAAATGCCCACATTTGGGTTCAGAAAAAAAAAAGTTAAAATCATCAAAGTCCCAAAGATTTCTCATTGTTGTAATTGTCAAATGTTGGAAGGTTATAAGCACAACTGATAAATTCTGGAAGTGGGGTAATTATTTTAAAATTCTCTATACTCTCATTCCTTTAAAACAGAATTTTAAAAAAATTCATTACATTAAAGAGAAGAGACCAGTTCCATAACTAGGAATTCTTGTAATTGGGGAAAACTCATTTGCCAGTCTGCAAAGGGAGTGAAATGATGAACAAAATAGCCTATTCTGCAATCAGTTACTTTAGAAGAGGGTTAAATTAGAAATAAGTTGGATCTGTGCCCTTTCAATATGGCATAATATCTTTACCATTCTATCTCCTTCATCTGGTTGCTGTCATTCCAAGAGACAAGTATGGCCCATTTCCTAGAGAATCTAGATTGAGTCCAGATTCCACAAGGTATAGCTCATCTCACAGAAAATCTGTACCAAGAGAGAAAATCTGTACCAGTTACAAAACCCTCAACCTTTCAGAGAAGAGATGACATGGGAGAGAATCAAAAGGTTGGGAGGTACAAAGCTCTGGTTATCCTGCCCTAGTTTTGATTCTGGAAATGTGCTATGGTAAATGGTGCCTGTGACACTGATTTTTAGAATTATACTCTTTCTTTAAAAAATTCCATGGTAAATATGATTTTAATTAACAAAGAAAAATGTAGTATGGAAAGCTAGTCCCCTACGCCTCTAGAGTCTAGAACGTAGGAATAGGTTAGAAGAAAGGGATCAGCCAAGAACCTGGTAACTCAGTAGAATAAAGAAAATCAATTTTACAAAAAAAAAAAAAACTATTAATATTTGTGATACGAAAGAAATTGTGCTGAGGATTAGGAATATAAACATACATATATGGATATGTGCATATTTTGTGTTTTTACACACACATATGGACATGAAGAGGCTAACAATTTAAGAGGGAGGGGTAATATAGATATATATGCAATTAATGATAATGATGGCAAATCTAGCAAAGTCCTATACCAACTGCTTCCCCCTTGAAAAAAACATTGTAGTATCCCTTAAGTAAAAATTACTGTGGCCATTCACAGAAATATTTATTTGATTTGGTTGCCAAAAACTAAATATACAGACTCCATTTGTTAAACAAAAACTTTGGGAGTCTTTACTAAATTTAAACCGGTTGGTTTTTTTTTTTTTAATATTCTTGAAGAATAGCATCAAGATAGATCTCAATTTAAATGTGTAATTCACTTTACTATGACAGTGGCTAAGAAAATTTTTCAAATCAATACAGTACATTTTCTAAGGCCATTTTAAGATTTCAGTGATACTAGGTAGGAAGGTGGAGTTTACAGACATAAGTTTCAATACTGAGTAAGGACTACTTTTCACAGACCAACTGCAATATCATAACATATCCTTGATCTCACTAATGGGGTAACAACCTCCAGGGGTACAGATTGAGAGCCATTCACATTTTCCTTATTTAAATCTTTGCTTAGATTGTGTAGGAAGCATTTCAAATTCATGGAGGCCTTTCTCTTAGACTTAATACTGGTTAGATGTCAAAAGAGCACATAAGTTTTTTTGGCCAATTTTATCTTGAAAAAACTAGGCCCTACTTTTTCTAGGTATAAATCTCTCTGATAATACCCTTTATGCTACTTCTAATGCACAATGATTTTTTTTTAATTGACTCGTTTATTTACTTTTAGTTTACAAGATTCAGTTCCACAATCCCTTTAGTTTCAAATTTTCTCCTCTCGCTCTCTCCTCTCTCCCTCCACCACCATGGTGGCATGCAATCAAGTATAGGATCTGCAAATACGTTCACACTGGACATTAGTCCGATTATATAGAAGAGTTGTAACCAATGGAGTGAACAATGGGAAAAAAGAAAGAAAACCAAACATGAAAAAGAATGAAAGCATGTAGATTGCTTCAGTCTCCATTTA
>CM053590.1:58200425-58219404 GCA_028646515.1 Pseudochirops corinnae | reverse complement strand
ACCCAGGTAACAGAGACCTTATCCTCAAGAAATTTCTCTTTGTCTATTCTAGATTATGAAAATTATCATTACATTTGGTAGTCGTCACTCCTTAAACCACTCTTTGTAGTTTCTTATACAGAGGCATATCACACCAAAGGTTTTTATTTGCATTCCATCAAACATCAACAGTATAAGAGACAACCAATTCTGTGGAAAAAGAAGCTATTGCACTACCAGTGCTTCAGAAGAGTTTTAATACTTTAAACTGGAGGTGAAAGGGGCTGCTTTCAGAGACTTAATAGGAAATTTTGACCCAGGGATGATTCCAAAAAGAAACCTGGTATAAGTTTTGTAAAACTTACCTTCATTTCAATTTAGGCACATTCAATTGGAAATGAGGAAGGATGCTGAGCTATCACCTGGTTGTGGATATATAACCCTTAGGATTCAAAAATCATATGGGGAGAGGGACCCCCAAACGTTGTCCTTCATGGGCGGAGATGCTGGCTTGGAACCCAGGAGTCTACCTAGGGAGCAGATTACTTGATGTGTAATAGTGGTGATAAAAAAGCAGTAAATTATAATTTTAAGTAATTACTTTGGCTTTCTAAGGGCTGTCAGCACCATATAGTCAGTCAGTCTACTCTAGATAAAGACTCTAGTTGACTAGAGCATATTGAAACTATTACTTTTATATGTCAATGAGTCTGTGAGAGCTTATACCACCAATTCAGATCACAGCCTGTCCATACTTCAACCTACATTTTCCTCGTCTATATCCTTTGATAAATCTTCCAAAAAAATCTAATCAGTGCACAGATACCAGTGCAACACTAAACCCATACATTTTATGCTATTGAAAAATTAACAATGATCATATCGAGCACTTACATAGCACTTGAAGCTTTGCAAAGCTCTTCACATGTTGTCACAGTTGATCCTCACAACAGCTTTGTAAGACAGATACTGTCATTGTCCCCATATTTTTGCCGATGAGAAAACTAGAACTGAGAGACGATAAATGATTTTCGTAGCATCCCACAACTAATGAATACCTGATGTGGATTCAAACTCAGGTCTCCCTGACTTCCTAAGGAACATTCTATCAGCAGTACTCATTTCTCAATACTCTTTATGTAGAAATACAGTAATAAGTGGCATTACTACAACACTTTATGGTTTCAGAGTGTTTTGTAAATGCTTACTTGTTGCAATTACCCTTTAATGTAAGTAATCTAGGTTTAAAAAAAAAGTCTTTGGGGTATGGATCACTGACTTCTTAGGTGTATGGAACTACTAATGTGGAAATTCCCTCTACCAAGAGATCAGAAACTGTTTTTAACTCATATTCTTGAGTGTTACCTGTGGCACTGGAAGATTCAAGGATTGGCCATGATCTAGGAACTAGTATGTGCTAGATGTAGGTTAGTATATTACATTTTACGTTATATTAAAACAAGAATTCTGCTTATAAAGAGTAACTATTCTCATTAAGTTCATTCAGAGAGACTAGACTGTATGTTGTCTTAGGAATTATGTTTTAGAACTCCAAAAAAGAGTTTTCTTTCTTTCTAAGACTTTTAATATTAAAATGTAAATATTCGATTACTAAGAGAATCAAGAGTTGATACATATATCAAATCTAATTTTTACCTTATTGTTTTGCAGTAGTTAGATGCTCAAATTATAATTCTTTTATAATACATCATATTTAGCTGTCTTTTTCACCTAAATCATTGGTAGTCTGCTTGTTTTTATATAATCAAGAGGAAGGATGCAGAAGTCAGAGAGAACAATAAAAACAATCTTTACAAAAAATAGTTTGTTAGAAAATTGCATGAAGGTGTCTTAGGTTCCATTTGGAGGGAAGAATAAAAATGTGTGTGTGTGTGTGTGTGTGTGTGTTTGTGTGTGTGTGTGTATACTTTGAAAGACCTGGATTCCCAGGATAGACACCCATTATGTTAACCTTTTTGTATATTAGGTGTTTGGAACCCACTCGCAGGAGAAAGAAATCCACTTATAAGGTGACACCAGGGACCTTTCTTATTTCTGGCAAAACATTATCTATTGAAATTACATACAAAGGGTTTACCCTCTGTCTAGACTCTGTTCATCCAGAGATTTAATTATAGGAAGGGGTTTTCTGATCCTGTATCATTATTTCTCTCTGAAAACATTTGTTGTTAGAAGTCAGGTACAGGAGTAGTTTGTGTTGAAGGAAGTGGGTTACTCTTTATCACATATTGCTGTTGTTTAAAGACTACTTTTAAAGACTACCTGTTCTCTGAGTCAGTGCTACAATGGTACACGTTCAGGTGAGTAGGGGTACCCAGGCCTGGAACCAGGAATATCTGAGTTCAAATCCTACCTCAGACATTTACTAGCTATATGACCCTGGGCAAGCCACTTAGTCTCTATTTGCCTCAGTTTCCTTATCTGTAAAATGAAGATGAATGGCACCTACTTCCCAATGTTGTCTTGAAGATACAATGAAATATGTATAAAGCACTTGGCACATTGCCTGGCATTTAGCATGTGCTATATAAATGTTGGCGATGATGATGATGATGATGATGATAATTTAGACAAATTCATCATGTATATCATTGCATCATTGTAAAGGAAGCAGCTGGAGGGAATCAGAAATGTATCGACAAAACTTTGGGAATCTTTTTCTATATCTCGCATCCACTGGTTAACCACTAAGAAGATACCCATTATACTGCACTTTGAACAATAAGTGGTTTGACCACATGGCATTTTATAGGTACGGTAATTGTAATACTTATGATTTACATATAAACTTAAGATTTACAAAACATGTTAGCTTAAGTGAACCTCACAATAACTATGTGAGAGAGTTGTTATTCTTTTCCTCATTTTACAGATGAAGAAAATGAGGCAGAAAGAGGATAAATGACTTTCTTGGGTCACATAGTGACTGAAGCAGGATTCAAACTCAGTTCTTCTCTTCCTGATTCTAATCGTTCTGTTTAATGCACCATCTAGCTGTATCAGTAGTATGAAAAGATTGTATCTATGCTGCATTTTCTTTGCATTGTTCCATCCCTTAGATGGAAAAGAAAAATTCTTATCTAAATACTCAAATGGTTCTATGGATATTCACTATAGTGAAGCATCCATATTTGTCCATCATGGCAAAATACTACCATAGGTTCAATGGAGAGAGGGAGATACCCAATATTCCCTGAGTTCTCAAAGCCTCTGCCAATGGATTGCAAACTTTTGCATGTTTTGCCATGTTGGAAAAGCTTTGTATTGTATTCAACTATAGATCATATCTGTTTTCCAAGGACTAGCTTGGCTAAGTGGGAAGAGGTTCGCCATCAAAGAGATTAACTATTTTGGAAACTAATATTTTGGTCATGGCAACCCATGGGACGAAGGGAAAAACAACTGTTAAAATGAGATGTGAATGTTGGTTTATATTTCTTCTCTGTTGCCTTGAGCTGTATTTGTATGCTTGGTACAGTGCCTGGAATATAGGAGGCGCTTAATGAAGGTTTACTTATTTCTTGATTAGTAGATATCTGAAGATAACTTTATGTTCTCAAGAATTACATGAGTTTCTCTAACAAAAAATTCTATCCACCTCCAGAGAGAGAATGAATGAACTCTGAATGCAGATTAAAGCATAAGATTCTTCATTTTTCTTGTATTCTCTGTTTTGTCTATGTTTTCTTTTGCAACATGGCTAATGTGGAAATCTGTTTTGCATGACTTCACATTTATAGATGATATCAAATTGCTTGTCTTCTCAAGGGGTAGAGAGCGGTGGGGATGGGAGAGAATTTGGAGCTCAAAATGTTCAAAAACAAATACAAATTTTTTACATGTAATAGGGAAATAGTTAATGAAATAAATAAAAATATATTAAAAACAAAAATAGAATCATATGGCTTTTTCATCACACATCAAGAACAATGGAACGATGCTCTAGCCAGTAAAAGGAGCTGAGAACAAACAACCAGAAATTTCTAAGTGAATAAATGTCTCTGATTGTGAATATGCTCTCCAAAGTACCTAAGTCTGCCAATCAATTCCCTTTCATTCATTATATTGATCTATGTTAGAATGAATTATTTTGGGGGAAGGGTTCAGATCCATGATTTCATTAGGGTAGAGAATTCCTGCTAAGGAAAAACACTCCACTGATGCATATCCCCAATTCGTTTACAATTCATATTATTTCTGGCACATGGAAATGTTTTATCACATCTGACTATGCATTATTATAATTTAGAGAGATTAAGTGCCTCTAGAGAGTCATACAGCTTGTATGTTTTAAAGGCAGGACTTGAACCCAAGCTCTCTTGACACCAAGGGTACTGTTCTAATTATAACAACAACAACAACAAACAAATAACACTTGAATTGTAAGGTTTGCAAAATGCTTTTTTTTTAAAAATCTCATTTTATCCTCATAATAATTCTGGGAAGTAGGCATTATTTTTATCCTCACCTTACAAATGAGGAAACAGATACATACTAAACCACATGGCATCTCTATTTATTGAAATACGGCATCCTTTCCATAGTAGCCAAGATCTGTCTTCGACTCGACTTACCTAGAGGACTCAGCCAGTTATAAGCATCTGAGAAAACAGGAAAATGACTATCAGGTCCCAAGAGCAGGAAATAAGAGTTATTTTTTATTCATCATATTGGATTTTGTTTTCCCCTCAAAAATATGATTATGTGAAGCCAATCCATTGGGAGATAGAATGTTTTTTGTGATAGTATTCTAGTTATGCTCTGAGTCCATGGGATATGAGATATTGTAATCATTTCTCAAATTATAAAAGGTGCTTTTTTCAGAAGATAATTCATTTTATCTCAGTGGTAGAGAAGTGAAAGCTCATATTCTTTTATTTTAAATGTTCTGGAATGTGTAGTTTACTTTTGATTTTTCTGTGTTTTTATCTATCCCACTGTCCCTGAGTTATTGTGTTATTGTGGTTTTCCCCCCTCTAACATTTGACACTGAGTCCTTATCTCAAAATTATGGACTTAGATTTGTATGTGATCTCTAAAATCTATTTCAATTCCAAATTCTATGTACCTACTGACACTTGAGATTCAACAAGTTTCTCTTTTAAGGCCCCTCTGACTAGAATCAGAGGATGACTGACCTCCATTTCATATATAGGTGCAAACCCTGAAGATTCCTAAGAATTGAAAAATAAGAGATTAAAAGTGGAAGGAATTTCAGAAGTCCTCTAGTTTAACTCCTTACCTTACAGATTAGGAAAATGAGGCCCAAGAAGTGACAGGAACTCATTCAAGGTCACAGAACTGAGTAAACCAAGATCCTCTCAATATTCACATTATGAGATTAGCTAAATCATTATCTCAATTTTTTTAGGTTTTTTATCCAGCTAAGTTATTATAATTCCTTTCAAAGTTACATTTAAATTTGTCCATGGTTTACTGGTAAGAACTCACTAAAGTAGGAGTAAGAAAAGCAATGTTCAACTCCATCTTTACTACTTGTTAGCTGTGTGTGACCTTCGATGATTAATTTCAATTGACTTTTCACTGGGCATCTAGGTGGGATGGTGAGTAAAGGACTGAATTTAGAGTATAGAAGTATAGAAGACCTGAGTTTAATTCCTGTCTCAGATACAGTAGCAAATAAAAACCATAAAGGCAAGTTGAAATATGTTACTCCAAACAAAATCAGTTTATTAACAATGAAACATATAACTGTTAACAAAATGGGTCAGACTGGTAATCTCAGTAAAACCAGTGACCCCAGTGAGGAGAAGACCTTCTTTCTTTTGATTTTTGGAGGGGGGAAAGCAGGGCAATTGGGTTTAAGTGACTTGCCCAAGGTTATATGGCTAGTAAGTGTTAAGCGTCTGAGGCCAGATTTGAACTCAGATCCTCCTGACTCCAGGGCTGGTACTCTTTTCACTGTGCCACCTAGCCATCCCAGAGAGACCCTCTTTATTGAGACACAACAAAGAAGGCATATTGATAGGCATGGAATATCATGAACATAGTAAGAAAAGAGGCAGCCAGGTAACTGGCTGCATGGAGTGTATAGAATGTATGGAGACAGTGTATAGAGTGTATGGAGACAATAAGACCTGAGTTTGAATAAGTCCTCAGACATGAACAAGTTGTGTGATCTTGGGTAAGTCAGTTAACATCTGTTTGCCTCAAACCACTGGAGAAGGAAATGGTGAAACACTCCTGTAATCTTTGCCAAGAAAACCCCTTAGACAGCACTGGCATGCTATAGTCATGGGGTCTTGAAGAGTTGGATGTAACTGAATGACTAAACAACAGCAATAAATACTAAGAAAGGTAGGCTGCCATTCAGGTGAGGCTGGTCATGGTCCTCTAACAATTAGGGAATGTTCATTGTTTTATGGGATCCATCTGCATCTTGTAATCTTTGCTGGGGGATCAAAAGTACCAGCCTTGCTGTCTTCTTGGAAGAGATATAACCTCCCCCAATTGCACAAGGGCAGACAACGGCAGATGACAGTATTTTTCATGAGATGCCCTGGACATATTGCAAGGATTAACAGTATGAGAGATAGCTGCTTTAAAAAATTATGACTTTAACTCAGAAGGAAAGCTAAATTTCCAATCTCAACTCAAAGACATAGAAAGGGAATGTTTGGCAGATGCTGAGTCAATTATAAAAATCAGTATGGCATAAAATCAATTACATTGTAGAGTCAGTCCAGTAGAGACTTCAGGTAATATTAATTTGACCCCACACTTACAAATTGTGTGACCTTGGGAAATTTACTTAACCTCTCCCAGCCTCACTAAAATGTATGATGATAATAACAATTTTCTCCTGTATTTGTTGTGAGGATTAAAGAGCTGGATGACTCTACTCTGGTCTTCTTCCATTCAGCATACAAAATGTCCCAGGCTTGATTGGAAGCCCAGTTACACTGGAAAAAGTGAATGGATGTTCAGATGAAGAAAAGGAGGAGTCTACAGCAAAATGCTTCAGTTTTCCCAGTCGAGTTAGAAGAAAGGTCTTTAGCTGAGAGTTAGGAGAGTGAGAGGTAAGAGACTTTAGGAAATAAGAGATGGTTTGGAATAAGTTCTGTTGGGTGCAAAATAGTGAAACACTTAGGGCTTGCCTTGTTCAGTAAGATACAGTTAAAGCTAAATAACATGGACTCATAATATACCAAGTCAGCAAGTTGGCCTGACTACCTTGAACTCTGTTCAGGAGCATGTGAATTGGAACAGAATAGGTGGGATGGGACCAATTCACAACTGCAGTTTTGAAAAGGATGAACGGCAATAGGACAAATGATTGAAAGGTGTGAGAACAGATGACAGATAAATTGGTAGAGTATAGATTTGAGATTTGGAAGGGAGAGAAGTAATATGAGATCAGAGGATGGCTGACTGTGTTCACCACAAATTTATAGTATATAATTTCAAATATTCAATCAATCAAGGCAATCCTTTTACACCTTCATAATTGATTCATTATTTAACTCATCACCTTTGTTGAAACTTTTTTTTGAGGTTATATCGGCTAACAATGGGTATCCCCCAATTTTCTTCCATTCTTGGTGATCTCATCAGTTCTCATAGGTCAAAGTGTCATCTCAATGTAGATAATTTTCAGATCAAGCCCTAAGCATCTTTGCTTACCTCTAATATTACAAAACTAAATGCCCACTGGACATCTGCAGATGTCTTACCCTCAAAATTTCCAAAACAAAACTTTATCTTTCCCTTAAAACTTTCCCTTTGTCTCAACTTTTCTATTGCTGTCAAAAACACAGCCATCCTCCCAGAGAGTCAGACTCACAACCTCAATAGCATTCTTGACTTTATACACTCATCCTACATATCTAATCTCTTGACAAGTATTATCATTTCTACCTTTATATCATTTCTCATGTATGCCCCCTTCTTTCTATTCATACAGTGGTCCTCCTGAGAGCAGGTATTCATATCTGGATTATTGCGATAGTCTTGTTGGTCTCTTTGTTTCAAGCCTTTCCTCAGTTTATTCTCCCTTCCACTAAACTGTCAAAGTAATCTTTCTAAAGTGCATATCTGACCATATTACTGCCCCTCCCCTTCCCTCAACATACTAGAGATCCCCTATTACCATTAGAGTCAAATATCAACTCTTTTGTTTAGCTTTTAAAGCCCTTAATAATCTGCACTTTTATATCTTTCCAGTCTTCTTATACTTTCCTTCCTTCAATGCACTTTACAATCCACCAAGCTTTCTTGTTCCTTGCATATAACACTCCATCAACTCCCTCCCTTTACACTGTATGTTTCCCGTGCCTGGAAAGCTCTTCTTCCTCACCTCTGCCTCCTGGTTAACCTAAAGACCTTCAAGACTCATCTCAAATCCCATCTTCTACAACCTTAACCCTCGCTAACCCATCTATCCCACCTGCCCCCTCCAATGCTAGTGCCTTCCCTCTGAGAATACTTTCCATTTATGCTATATATTTATATGAATATCTATCTAGTATGCATATAATTGCTTTCATGCTGTCTATCTCATTATAAAGTATACACCTTGAGAGGAGAAATCATGTTTTTCCTTTTTCTTGTATCCTCAGTCCTTGGCACAGTGCCTGACACATATCTACAAGTTAAGGAATGCTTGCTGAATGCTTGACTAGCCTGAAGGGATGGATAGACTGGAGGAATTTATAAGGGTATAAAACAGGATCAGGACCGGTAAGGCATAAGGAGAAATGTGAGAATAGGAAGTTATGGTCAGAGTGAGAAATGTCGAAGACTTTGATAATGACAGTGGGAGAGTTGTTTCCAATGATTAAATTCAGTGTGACCATCCCTCTGTTTCCCTAAGATTCATTGAAGGTTATGTGATACGAGTAGATCAAGGAACTGAAAGGTTAGGATGTTTGAGGGAGCATCATTATGGATGCTGAAATCTGATCATATGAGGATGAGAGTGAGGGAGGAGAGGGAGATAGTGATCCAGTTGCTCATTGTTCTCCATATCTGTTAGCATCAGTTCCTTGAATTTTATGCAACAACTTTTATCAGCTTATATGTTCATAAATAACAGTTGGTTTTTCTCTCTGATTTAACTCAGTTCCTAAGCAGTTGCTAGGTTTTTTCTATTCCTGTCCATAGGCTCTCCTGGCCTTTTTTTTTTTAAACTTCTTTGGCAGTGCCTATCTTAGATTACTCTCAGCTGGTAAATAATTAAAGTCCAAGTGCAAAATGTCACATTATAATAATACTTCAGTGGGAGAAAAGTGGAAAGAGCCCTGGATTTGGAGTCAAAGTACAAGAATCCTAGTTCTTCAACTTTTCAAACAGTCATGAATTTAAGGTAGTATAAAGAGCCCTAAACTTTGTGTCACAGGCAGGCAGGAAACATGTATTTATTAACCACTTGGTAAGTGCCCAGGACAGTGCTAAGTGCTGAGGATACAAATAGAATTACTGTCAAAATAAAGACAACCTCTGCCCTCAACCAGGTTATATTCTAGCAAGGGAAACAATACATAAAAATAGAACTGAAAAGGACAGTTGGGTTAGAGAATGAACCTGTACTAGGGGAAAGTAGCAAAGCCCAGGGAGTGAAAACATAGCCCAGAAAGGAAGGAAGCATGGCCAGCCTGAGCTCATCTCCCAGATGGAGGAAAGGCCTCAAAATAACCTTTAAGCTGAATATTGAATAAAGCTACTGATTCCAAGAGGTGGAGGTGCGGGGAACAAAAGCACTGTGGAAAGTTAGAGAATGTAGAGTTCTGGGAACTTCAATTTGGCCAGTTTAGTTGGAAGGGTGAATATATAAGAAATAATGTATAATCAGCCTGGAAAAAAAAGATTGGAGTCTGATTGTGAAGGATTTTAAATCAGGAAGACTATGTTTGAATCCAGGCTCTGCTTCTTGCCACCTCTGTGACTTTGAACAAGCCACTTTATTTCCCTAGGCTCAGTTTCCCCATCTATAAAATAAAAGGGTTAGATTAAATGATTGCCAAAGTTCCTTCTAGCTACAGGTCTATGAACCTAGATCAATCAGCTTCTTCATCACTGTTAGGTGGGATCTGTGATCTTTCTGTGTTTCCTTGCTTTCTCAATTCAATAAAGCAAATATTTAATATGTGGATAACCCTATACAAGGAAAGGAGAAGCTCGGTATAGCTGAAAGAGGGTTGATTTTGGAGTTAGGAAGACCTTGGTTCAAATCTAGTCTCTCTTGGGTTGTTGTTTATTTTATTCTTGAAGAGGACCATGATAATAAGGAAGGTGATGGCATGACTTGCAAGTGAATTGGGTTAAAGTGAGACAGGGCTGTGCAAAGTCACCAGTCTCAGTCTCTCTACTGCAGCCATTTGGGTCCAGTTGCAAGATACAGATAATGATAACAGGATATGGCTCCAGATGCAGTGGGAGACCTTGGCCTTTTTAAGCTAAGGTCTTTCTCAGGTCTCACTCTGAGGCAATGCCCATCAGTGATTAAGGCTAGGTAAGAAATGAGGCAAAGAATGGCCTCTTTTACCTAGTTAAAAACAAACAAACAAACTGCAATCTGGAAGGGGAAGACCTTTAGGGTTTCTGGTCAAAACAGAAACAGTTGCCCTTTACACTCACTCTAAGCCATAAGAACCCAAACAGCTCCTTCCTTCCTGCCTCCCTCCCTCCCTCCAAGGGTAAGTCATCTAAAGGCAGCTAGGTGGTGCAGAAGAAAGAGTATGGGCCCTGGAGTTATTAAGACTCAACTTAGTTCAAACCTGGACTCATGCACTTACTAGCTATATGACCCTGAGCAAGTCACTTAACTCTTTTTGCCTCCATTTCCTCATCTGTAAAATTAGCTGGAGAAGGAAATGAAAAACAAACAATTCTTTGCCAAGAAAACCCAAAATGGGGACATGAAGAGTCAAATGTGATGGAAAACTACAGAACAAACAACAAAAGCCCTCTAATCCTAAGAGACCCTAAGTGGTAAAAAACTTTGCTGATGTGCACTGGAGACTTTCTTGACTCTCAGCTTTCCTGTCTGATGAAATCATAGGTCTAGTCTCAACCAAACAAAAATGCATTAGCAAAATAAAGGTAAAAATGATGCAGTTTCTGAGCTATTTTTATTGAAGGGTTGTTGTGTCTTTTCCCAGGTGTTACTAATTCTTTCTCAGGCCTACTCTCTCTCTGGATGAATGATTAAGTACTGAGTCCTTAAAGGAAAGCAAAGCATTATAAAATAAAACTGCTAAAAGTGAAATAGAATGTAATCACCAAATGCTTGACTAGCATATAGTAGGTGTTTAATAAATGAATGCATGTAAGAGAAAAACAAAATATATTCCTTTACAACAGAAGAATCTTTACACTGTAGTTGCCACTGAGACATGACCCCCGTTTGTCATTTAACTTTTTTTCAATTTCTGTGTAAAGAACAGTTAATAAGTTGAATTTTCTTGTTGTTTTATCTTGAAGTTCAAAAGGCTCGCTGTGACCAGATATTTCTCCAATTTTGAGAGTGGAGAGTTTATATATTTCTATCTTTGCTCTTAGGAGAAAGCAGCTTATGTGTTGTCCCTCTTTCTGGAGTCACCCAGAATATCTTTCTCAGGCTTCTCCCTTCTTAATCCAGAAAATCTTCTTGGTTCTTTCCTTCCTTAAAGTTGCTATATCTCTACTACCAATGGTAGAGTGAGCAGAGAATTGGTTTTGCAGTCAAAGGACCTGAATCCAAATCTAACCTCTGATCTAGCTATCTGTGTGACTTTGGACTCAACCTCCCTTAGACTCAGTTTTTTCATCTGTAGCATAAGGGGTTTGATCTAGATGACATCTGTGGTCCCTTTCTGCTTTATATCTATAATCCTATGATATTTTTTCAAAAATAACTGAATAATCTTATTAATTTAAATGTGTAGTTACTTGCCATGATTAAATAAGGAATGTTAATTAAGGTTATTAAAAGAGTTGAAGAACTACATCTAGACAAAAGTGTGTGTGAAAAGGCTTTGGGGGTTTTAGTGGACTACAAATTCATTACTTGTTAATGCTCCTACTCAGAAGCCAAAATATCTGTTGAACATTTGAGAACTGATGGTCATTTGAACAAAGGATGCATCAGAGAAGGTTTTCATGGAGAACTTTGATCAAATCCCAATTATTTGCATGGTCAAGAAGTGAATTTTATGGTTAATCTAATATTCTAAAATCGTCTTGGAGAAAGGGATATCTTGGTGAAACAGTTAAATAGATAGAATTTTAGGTTCCCTTTTCCTAATTCCCTTGCTTTACCAGCTCTTTGATAATCTGGGTAGTTGCCTTGCATTTGAGAGGATTTATAATTTCTTTTTTCCAGGGCAGTTATGTTAGAAGGGTGGGAGATTGTGTATGGATGGAAGGAAAAACTTTCCAAAACTGAGAGCAGCTCTTTAAATAAAAGGGTCAATCCCAAACAGTAATAAGCTTTTTTTTTTTCCCCACTAGACATCTTCAAACAGAACCTCTACTTGCAGTTGGTGTAGATTTTGTAGGCATTCCTGTTCTGTTAGGGCTGGATTATGTCATCTTTGAGGGCCCTTCCACCTGAAAGTCTATGATTTCTTGTGGGTTCTTGCCTTGGGCCATATCTTCATGAACAATAGTGGAATGAATCTGGGGTTCAATTTGGAAGTGATTTTCGCAGCAAGGCAAGCATAACTTTTAACTTTGAAGCTGCCCTGGCCTTTTTGTTATTTTTCTAAACTGCTGTTGAATCACTTGGGTGTCACAGAGAGCAGATTCAGGTGAACCAAGGGGGAACATAGAGAATTGGAACAACAGTGGACTGGAGGACAGCCAATAAGGACTCTAGTCTGAATTCTATCACCAATTTGCTGTGTGGCTTTGGGGAAAATGCCTTAAACTCTATGGGCTTCAATTTCCTCATCAGTATAAAACAGGTTTTGATTAGATAAGGATAATTTCTAGTTCTGGGGTATAGCTTAAAATTTGTCACTACATAATTCTTGGTAACTGATTTGTAATACATAACTATATATGTATGTGTATATATATATATGTATATATATATATATATATATATATACTTACATGCATATACATGCATGTATATATACACATATATACACACAGAATATGTATATGTGTGTATATAGATATGGATATATGAGTAATTTGTGTTGTGCCATATTGATACCACTTTGTAGAGCACATCACTTTTTTTTGTCTTACAGAATGTGTAAATCCAGGAATTAGAAATCTGTAGATCATTTAATGGGGCCTGTTTGACCACTAGATGGCGCTTGTGCTTTCTAGAATGGGTCTGCGCTGATGGCTTATGACTTTACCACCTGGGGCCATTTCAGAGACAAGCACAATTTTTTAATAGAAGTTCACACAGGCAGACCACTGTTTTCTTAACAAATAAAGATGTTAATTGATAACGTGTAGTCAAGATTAGTTTTATTAAAGGCAATGGCAGAGTGCTTTCTAAGATAATATTTAACATACTCTAACATAAAATTATACTCAGATAAAAATATTCTTAGCACCTAGAATTATTAATTTTTTTCAGCAGATATTCATTGGTAGCCTAGTGTAGATATCAATATCTGGGATTTGGGGATTTAAGAGTTAAATGATTTTAATAACTATTGCAGAAACCATTGGAGAGCTGCAGAATCCTTGAAGGTTTAGAGTCACAACCATTGGACCAGTCATTACTATTGACATCTTGAGCACTACCAAACTGCCCAAAGAAAACCAATAATGACTACTGTGCTGACTGAATAAAGGTAGTACGTGATGGAAGAAAACTTTAGATTGGAGACAATGCTCAAAGAGCATAACCAGGAACCAGAGTCCAACTTAATGAAACTAGAAAGAAATGAAAACAAACTCATTGAAAACAGGACCTGGAAAAGTCTGAGACAAGAACATGGTGAAGCTCAGTGAGGATTTGCAGGAGTCACAGGTGAGAGAACTGTGGTGCCAAGGCCATAGTATTACAGTATTTTTAATATTCACAGCAATGGGATATTCCCAGTCACTTTGATGTTTTAAAGACAACCCCCACTAAAAGTAGCCCTAAGCCTCATCAGTAGCTTTGTCATATCCTAGGTACTCTTTGATATATTAACAGCTAGGTAACATAGCGGATAGACATTGGAGTCTAGGAGAATTGAATTTAAATCTTGTTCCATTCACTAGCTAGCTGTGTGACCTTTGGTAAGTCACTAACCTCCTTTCATTCCATTTCCATATCTGTCAAATGAGAATAACAATAGCACCCACCTCACAGAGCTGTTGTCCTGATGATCAAATGAGGTAATGTAGCAGTACTTTACGAGCCTTAAAGTACAATATGAATGCTAGCTATTGTTATCAGGTGAACTGCACATATACTATGAGCCTGTACAGTGAGTGACATGTAGCTGATGCTAAGTAAATGCTTGTTGATTTGATTGAGTTCACGCATGAGTTGTACAGGTTTTGAACGCTCCCTCTTGTTCAATACAGGAGAGGAGAACTCAGGGATGACAAAGACAGTGTCTTAATAGCTCGGATTCTCCAAATAGGTCACCAGAAACTAAAGAAAAAGAAATGGGAATTGAATGAAAATGTGGATTTGTATATATCTTCTTAGTAGTTGCATTTGGGTTTGGCTGCAGCAAGGTGAATAATATTGGATCAATATTTCCATTCCAGTTAACTGTTGGTAGAAAGGTATATGGGGGCCATATATCATCATTCACTTTGCAGAGCTTCACAGGGGGATTGTTCTTTTGAATCCAAGTGCTCTTTCTGATTCTAGTGCAGAGCTACTTAATGTTGCTTGACTGGGTCATCTATTGTCACTTAGAAGTTCACATTTTCTTGCATTTTCGAGAAACAGCAAAAAAGTAACATTTTTCAAAAGAATTGGGAGAGTGAAAAATTCATTAAGATCCGCTAAGAGGTTTTAAGAAGGAAACTATTTTATAGGGAGGAGGGAGAGAAAGCTTTTAGTCAGCCTCAGGACCCATTGCATTTGACCTTTGGAACTAAGCTTGAATTCTTTGGTTGTGCTGTTTGGGGAAGTAATATTTTACTTATGGGACTAACGATGAACTACATGTTTTCCTTGCATATAAAATTCAATCTCTAAAGAAGAAAGGAAATAAGCATTTATTAAATGCTAAGTGCTCTACAAACCTTATATTATTTGATATTCATAGTAACCTTGGAAGTTAAGTTTTATTATTATCATCCCCATTTTATTGTTGAAGAAACTCAAAAGGTTAGATGACTTGCCTTTTTTCACACAGTTAGTGTCTAAGGCTGGATTTAAACTCAGTTCTTGCTCATTCTAGGTCTAAGGTCACCTTCACTGTGCCACCTCGCTGATTTATTCATTCAGACATTATTTAAAGGCAATATATCATAGTGAATAGGTATTCTCAACTTAGACTTCAGGAGACTTGGATTGGAATCCTACTTCAAAAACTTAGTAACTCTTTTATTCTAGTTAAATTATTTAACTCACTGAGTCTTAGGTCATCTGTAAAGTGAAGGTAACAATAGCACCTAACAGGAGTATGGTGAGTGTCGACCTGAAAGTTTGGTTAAAGGAGGCAAACAGGCCAGGTGATATATATTTATATAATTTATTCAATTATAGTTAACCACAGCTAGCTAGCTTGTACCTACAAGGAGCCAAAACGTAAGTTCTGACTTTCTGATACAAGAATAACAGAGTTTTTTTTATATGTTTTAGGATAACCCCAGGATGTCTGTGTCGCTCAGATTTATGGTTTCCATATGTTTTTTAGAAAGGAAGTTTCTTAGTTGAATAAGTAGAAAATACAAATTGACAAGACAATTGACAAGGAAGCGTCAGTTGGAAACTGAGCCTCCCCCACAGAGCACATGCCACTAGAAAAGATGAGAGAAGTCAGCCTTATCTGGTCTTTGAAGTTGCTAACGCAGAAAAGGGCATTTTTTTTTTTTTAGAGCAAAGCAAAGCAGTCTGATTGATTAGTTCAGGCTTTGGTTCTTATTAGGGGTTCAAATATTGTCATGAGGATCAATAGAGAAAACGTATGAAATCTCTATTGAATTTGTGTGTGGACTACCTCCATCAGTGAGTTCAAATATCTCTACACCTCAGTAAATAGACTTTATGAGTTATTATCATGCAACATCCTCATTAACCTCCCTCCCACAAAATCATCACATTGTTACCAACTGCTGGATGACAAAAAAAAAAAAATCTGCCTGGCAAACTTACATTCACCAGGTTGGTGTTTTGTCTATCACTGGATCTGTACAAGAAGCCTTTTTCGCTTGGTTGGACATGCCAAAGATTGAACATCACTAGCATAACTTCTGAGAATGCAAAGTTAAATCCCCATTATGATAAGGCATCAGAATATGACCATTTTGGAAGAAGAAATGCATGCACGTAATTAAGATACAAAACAAGCAAGATAAGTTAATTGTGTAAAGGAGTCAAAAAAGTGCTATTAAAAAAAATTCAAAAGGTTTGGGGTTTTGTGGGTTGGTTTTCTTTTCTTTTTTTTTCCTTGGTTAGAGGTATTAAACTACAGAGAAGAGGATTTAAGCTAGACTTAGAAGGATAATTAGGATTTCAACAGGCAGAGATTTTGCCCACAGAGAGGATTTTTGACGTGTAAGGGATGTTGTCTTCAAAGGCACACAGAGGAGGAAAAAAACAAAAGCGTGGCATAAATTTTCAGAGTGGCAAGTATTTAAATTTGACTGTAGCATGCAAAGGGAAGGTGAATATTACAATGAAGGTAGAAATCAGACTGTGAGGAGCTTTGAATGTCAGAATAATTCCTTTACACTTTATTTAGTCAAGTGCAGTGATTATGCTGAGAAAAATTAAGTCATAGAATAACAGTTTTAGAACACAAAGAGCTTGAAGGACTGAAGAGACAGCCAGGTATAGGCATATTACAGACTGTTGGAAATATGGATTTAGAACTTGAGAATCAGATGATCATAGGTTTAGAATAGAAGAGATGCTAGGCATGATTATATAGATGAGGAAAGTAAGACCCAGAGAGAGGTGACTTACTGAAGCCAGGATTCAAACAGAAGTCTCTGACTCCAAACTCAGTGTGAATTCTGCTATAGGTTAGATATAGGGTACAGCCTTGAGGCCACATGTAGCCCTCTGGGTCCTCAAGTGTGGTGCTTGGACTGAATCCTAACTTTACAGAACAAATCCCCTTGATAAAAGAATTTGTTTTCTTAAACTTGGACTCAGTCAAAAGGTTGCACCCAAGGATCTGGGAGCACACATTAAGGCCTCAGGTTCCCCACTCCTGGGTTAGAACATTTGTTATTTTCTCACAAAACATCAGTACAAGAAATAGAACAAAATAACAAGAAAGAAATTTTCCTTTCCTTATTTTTTCAAATTATTCAGCCAGTGCTTCAGCTGTGGTACCTTGTACTTGTCAATAAATAGGATTTTGACTTAATGAAGACATGCAATTACTCATTTCCCTCTACCTTTTGCAATCAGCACAGTCTAGGAATTGAACACCTACAAACCTTGTCTTCCCAGCAGAGCTAGCAACTAATTATGTAGGCTTCTGGGAATTGTGGATGTCTAGGTGAGTGATGGATCTCGTTTCAGAAGACATTGTGGTCTCAGTTCTACCATTTACTACCTATGTGCATTTTGGCAAGCATTTAACCTGAGACTCAGTTTCCTTTTTTTTTTTTTTATAATAAAATGGAAATAAATAACACTTGGGCTCTCCACTTCTCAAAATGAAGAGCAAATGAGATGTATGACAGACGTTTCATAAGCCAGTTACATATAAACTGTTATTACCCATGGAAAAGAAATTATATCAACCATAAAATAAGCTTAATTTGCCTGAACTTTCCCAGCTGTCTCCATACATTTTAATTTTAAGTCTATTTGAAGAGAAACAAGGGAGGTTATAAGGGTGCAAAACTCATCACACACTGGGATTCCTGTATAGATCAAATCATCAAATTACAGGTGCCATTGAACACAACTTAATATGCAATATTCTTCCTCCCTTGATTCAACTATGCACACTATTAGATAAAAAGAAAGAATGCACAGATAAATGAGACTTATACATATTAGTTATTCAATGCCATTTAAATCAAGTCATGTTTAGGTGTGACCTATATTCTCATATATTATTAGTCTTTATGTATATGTGTGTGTGTTTATATATACATATGTATACATATATATATATATATATATATATATATATATATATATATATATATATATATATGAGTGTGTGTATACATATATGTAACAGTAATTAATTTAGCAGGTACTTAGCCCTTAATTACTAAGGGCTAAGTACAGAAGGTGTGAGCTCTGTCTCTTGTGTGAAAGAGGCAGAAGGTATGAACTCAGTCTGCTGTGTGAACAAAGGGCATGAACTCTGTCTCCTGTTGCTGACATGGCAGGAGGGGGTTGCCAGAGACAGAAGGCCAATGTGTGTGTATTAAGAAGAACTCCAGAGACAGAAAAACAGAATCTGGAATTTTCCTCCTGGCAGCTCCTGGTAGAGGGAGCAGAATTGTCCCAGCATCTAAGAGCTGGGCTGCTGACTGAAAACTGAGTTGGAGTTTTCTTGAGACCAGAATCTGGTGAAGGCTGAAGCTGCTGCCTAGAAGGCCTCCTGGAAGACCAAGATATCTTCTGGATCCTAGGGCCAGCTGAACTGCTGGAGGACTGAAGAAGAATGACCAAGATAAGACTATGTTTGTTCGTGGCTTGGCTGATCCTTGAGTTCCTGGCAACAGAAGTAGTGAAGGGTTTGAGATGTGCTGGACCCTGTGAACTTCAATGTGTAACAAGAATTGCCTGGAAGACTGGATGAGAATCTAGAAGCTGTCTGCGTCTGAATCCAGGTGACTGTTTGGTGGATTCAAGTAGGAGCTGGGACTGTGGAGGGGGATCCACGGAATCTGAGAGACCACCTGGAGTCAAGATGAAGAAAAG
>CM053590.1:58143889-58200325 GCA_028646515.1 Pseudochirops corinnae | reverse complement strand
TAATTTTCTAATGATTGTATTTAGTGACTGATTGCTAGATAAGTGATTGATTAAGTTAAACTATACTTGCCCCATGAATGGAAGATTGATTATTGTATTGTGAATTGATTGAATGATTAAGTATTGATTATTCTATTGTGAATTGATTGAATGATTAAATATTGATTATTGTATTGTGAATTAACTGAATGAATATTATACTGTGATTTGTTGTGAATATTTGCCTTGATTTGTAATGGAATAAATGGAGTGTTCACTATACTGTGTAATCAGAATCATAAAAGCGGTTCACAGTAGCATTTTTTTGGGAAGCTGCTTGTGCATGGCGTTATAATATATATGTGTATATATTTTTTTTCCTATTAGTAGGATCAAAGACAGTTTGAATGACAACAAGAGGCATATAGTATGTGAAGCTCATGAATCTTAAGTAAGAGACAGACAGGCAAACAGGAGAGAGTGGAGTGGAGCAAACACTATACCTAAAATCAAAATTCCAGAGTTTGAAGACTAGTGACCCTTGACAAATCATCTATCTTCTCTAATCCTCATCTTCCTCCCCTGTGAAATGAATGACCTGACTTAGGCTTCTCTCATTAAAATGTAAACTCCTTGAGAAAAGGTTTTTTTTTTTCCATTCTTTGCATTTGTATTGTATTCCCAATGCCTAGCACAATTCCTCGTGCAAAGTCACTTCTTAAGTATTTGTTGATCGATCAATAAATGGACTCCAAGATCTGTTCCATTTCTAAGTCCAATGATACCGTGAATCACTAAATGGAATCATATTCCTTGTAACTGCTAGGTCACAGGGTGAATGTAAGAAAATTTTTAAAAAAGTATATGAAAGTACATTGTGCAAGCTCTTGCTTTTATTATTATAATTGTGTGTTTAGGGTTCCCTGGATGGTGATTTGGAGTCCAAAGTGAGAATGGAATGACATTGCTGCCAACTTTTTCATTCATGTCTCTCATCATGATCACTGCCTAATGTTATTTGACTTAATTGTAGATGTTAGCAATAGTAATGGCAGAAAGAAATCACACAAATAAACCTTTATCAAAGAGTAGACAAAGTTATCATATTTGATGACATACCATTTGGTGACATACCATTTGACAATCCCTTCTCTGTTCACCTAAGAAACTGGTTAGATATACATCACTGACTCCATTCTGGCTAGCCCACCCCACCCTTAACTCCCCATTTGCAAACTTCTTCACGTTATCTTTTCATAAAATACACTGATTCACTTATAGGGGAACAATGGAATTCATCCATGGCTTATTACCTCAGTTCTTTTTTTCTTCCCTTTTATAGTCTTTACGTTTCCCTTTAAGACTTTCTTTATTATCTCTTTTTACTTTCCTTTATGCCTAGTTCATTTTTTAATTCAAATAATAGGCTGCTACAAAGAGAAAATTATTTTAAAATTTCTCTTTCCTTGAATGTTGTACCTGTTTACCTTCTTCTATTTATCTGATTTGCCATCTATATGAAACAAATATTCTGATCACTCTTTCTTCTTTTTTTAAACACAAGTAATGTCTTTTTTTTTTAGTTGTAGGTATTTTTTTCATTTATGATTTTTATGATTTTCATTTAAATCTCATTTATGGTTGCAGGATATGGTATTTTTGTTTGTAGTTTGAGTTCCTTTTAGAATATCTACTCTTCCATTTTTTCCTTTATTGTCTGATGGCTACGAAGTAAGCCTGAGTTATTCAGAATGGTTTTATTTCATAGGTGAAGATCATTCTCCTGACTGATTGCAACAATTGTTGTTTATTAGAATGGTGAAATTTTACATTACTTGGTATTTTAAATTTTTTCTATGGTGGCAATCTGTAGATTTGATTGATCAACACTTTGTTGTCTATATTCAGTTTTTGACAATTTACTATGTACTTTCCTGGAAAAATAAGTATTTGGATTTTTAAAATATATTATGTTCCTCTGATGACCTATCATCCTCAAGTTGTGTCTATATGGTAGCATCAAACTCAAACAGAAACAGACCCCTGCAGGCTGCATATTAACTTACAAAACCATAGATTAACATTATCTATGTTGTATTGTACTGGGCCTGGAGTCAGGAAGACCCATCTTCCTGAGTTCAAATCTGGCTCATGGCACTTACTCTGTTATCCTGAGCAAGTCACTTAACTGTTTGTCTCTCTTTCCTCCTCTGTAAAATGAGCTGGAGAAGAAAATGATAAAGCACTCCAGTATTTTCACCAAGAAAACTCCAAATGGGGTCACAAAGAGTAAACCATCCCTGAAAAATGACTGAACAATAACAACGTCCTATTGTATTTTTATTTGTTTTGTTAATCATATCCCAATTTTATTTTGATCTGGTTTGTCTCCATTTGAAATTTTGCTGTCCCTGAGTGTGATGCTTCTGGTCTATACAACCTATATTAACAAAAAATTTCTTATTTTTTATAGTATTCATATGCTTTTAATTTAAAATGATTAGCTTTTGCCTTTTTTCTATCAATGTTTAAACTCCTTTTGGATTTTGGTGTTCCAAATCTGTAATTTTCTCTTAAAGGGCATCTACTTATTTAGTAACATTCTCTATTATACTTTCTATTAGTCTTTTGTTTTAATCTTGCATTGAAGTTCTGCTCTCTGACACAATTTTATTTCTAATATTTTCATTTAAAACTTTAAATTTCATTGTGCAATTGTCTTTATTGTTTTAAAATTTTGTTTATTTTATTCTGAACTTTAAAATAAAGCAAGTATTTGTGTAACAGTGAAATAGAAAAAAATAAAGATGGTTGCTCATGAAACTGCAAATCTATTATGCACTTGTTATTCCTTTTACATGTATAATAATGTTATCATGTAACTTTATTTTCTCCCCTTTTTTCTTCCCCCCCCACCAAGTGATGGCTACCATTAGGCACAAACATGTATGTACATGTATACGTGTATGTGTGTGTAAAACCATTCTATACATACTGCTATTTATTAGTTCTTTCACGGAATGCAAATAGTCCCTTCCTTCATATGTACTTTGTAGTTAATTTAGGTATTTATAATAGTCAAAATGACTTAGTCACTTAAAGTTGTTCTTAAAACAATATTGTTTTTACTATGTACAACAACATTCTCTTGGTTCTGCTCCTTTCACTCTTCATTATTTCATGCAAATCCATCCAGGTTTTTCTAAGATCATCAAGTTCATCCCTTCTTATAGCACAGTAGTATTCCATCACAATCATATACCACAACTTGTTTAGCCATTCCTCAATTGATGGGCATCCCAGCAAGGTGGGTCCTTACTCAGAGCCAGTAACTTCTAGATCGAAAGGACTGCAATCAGCTGGGACTTCTCTTCTCCCAATCTCACAATCAGATGGTTTCATTTAGTTCTTTGCACTATATTGCTCTTCTTCCCTGCCTCTCCCCTTCCCTGTTTTTCTCTATTTCCCTGTACAACAGCGCAGAATTGGTGTGCCACCTCTTGTTTGATATGTGTGCTGGGGAAGTTTACGCTGAGTCAGTGTTCTCAGGATGGGCCACACAGGAGCTTCTGCAGCTGGACCCTGAAGTACAAGCCTGGAAGGTTACTTGTGTTGATTCCACTGATACAGTGTCTTGAATTAGGAGTTTGGTGAGGGGGGGGGGGGAGAACTTTTAGTTTTTAAGTTCTGTGGTATTATTTTGTGATGTGTTTTACTTTGTGGTATTTCTGTGCTAGAATTTTAAAGATGAGGAAACTGAGATGCAGTGAGGATCAAAGACTTATTATTTTAGAGCTAGTAAAATTTGGAGTTGAGATATGAACCTAGGGCTCCTCCAGTCCACCTTCCAGCCCATTATAACATAGAAGGCCACAGTTCCCTTCCACATAGCACTCCAAAATATCCATGTCAAAAGAAAAAAAATACTGAGGTAGAAGTGTCATTGGTCTGACCTAGTTTGGATTTTATTCTATCATCATTTCAAATCAATTTGAATAAAAGTGATGGATGTGATTAGTGTCTTCATGGGCATTATGCATTTTTTTGGCATCAAGAAAACAAGGTCTTAGAGGTTCTCCAATAGCCTGACAGACTTAATTAAAAAAGAAGATTTTAAACAGTGTTATAATGTGCCCTGCAGCCAAATGGATATATAAACTCTTATAAGGGCTAGAGCTGGGAGACCTGCTAAGATTAATGATGGTGAATTGCCATTATGTGCCGTAGGAAAATGTTTGGGGATCAATGAAAAATTAGCCTGAAACTCAACTAGGGACTTCCCCATTTCTTTTTATGGTACAAGGAGGGCTTCAGCTAGGAACCTCTGAGGTTTTAAAAAGCAATACTTGTATGCTTTGGAGGGCATTGGGGAAAGTCTTTGGGACTGGTACCACTAGAACAGGTAGAAGACGAGATAGATTTTCTTGACCAGTTAAGCAAATTAAATAACAATTAATACAAAGTGACAGATGTTGATGTGGGGAGAGAATATTTAATTTAATATGCAATACAAGATGGATATTTATTGATAAATATTAAATAATACACAGGGTACTTACCAAAGAAAAGTGGTATCAATTAGAGAGCATAAAACCATCATCAGCAAGCCTCTATTAAACACCTAATTGAGTGTGGTGTTCACTCACCTGGGTGATACAAAAGCAATTACTTGTGCTCCTTGCTCTCTAGAAACTTATGAGTCAATGAATGAAGACAGAGTAAGTACAGGTAAAAATTAAGTAACACTTAGGCAAGGTTATGTATTAATCTGATGCATGCAGTGAGGGTAAGAAGGGAGGTTAAGTGCATTAGCAGGAGGGCAGAGGGTATGGAAGAGAATCTAGGGAGGAGTTTGTTTGGGTAGAGTGGGACTGCATCTGACACTGATGCTAAATCATAATCATAGTCATTTTGTGAAGAATGGGTGAATAAATTGCCCTCAGGGAATAAAGTTGTCTAACTGGTGATGGAAATCAACTCTTCTCCAGCCTCAGGGCACTGCTTGTAAATTGTCTCTTTTCAAGCATGAAATGATACCCAGGAGCTCCTTGCTCTCTGACTGCGATTTACTTACCCTGGCTCATCATAGACTTGGAGTTAGAAGGATAATTTGTCACACTCATTACTATAGGCATAGTAATTTACAGTCCATCAATTAGTTTCCTTTCTTCTTTCACTGTGTCTAACTATGGAAAAAAAGTGTTTTTCCTTCTATTTTAGATTTAAGAACACTTGCTTATGGAGGATATGATTTAGCATACAGATATTTTATATGTTGCACTTAAGAAGCAAAATATTCTGTTCTCTGTACAAATCACATAGCACTCAGTTATAAGATATGTCAAGTGTACTGTCCTTTATATATACCTATGACAGTGGTGGCCCATCATATATGTCTCTGTACATTGCGTTGGTTTTTCAGGAGTATAAATGGGTTTCATTTGGGGTTTTTATTCCTATATTCTTGATTCTTGTGACCAATGGCAGAAATGTGACTAATTGCTAACTCAAGAAAAGGGGTAAAAGCTTCAAGTGGGAAACAGACTTGGCTGATCTATTCATTGGTAATTTGACAGATCTGCTCTGGAATCTATCTTTCCCTATCAGAACTTCACTTAGTGGTCTGGCAAAACCTGGAGAGACAGAGAGAGGGAGAAGGAGAAAGAAGATGGGAAAGAGATAAAAGGGGAAAGAGGAAGAGAGAGGGGTGCAGAAAGAGAGAGGGAAGAAGAGAGAGAGGGAAGAAGAGTGAGAGAGAGAGAAGGAGGGAGAGAGAGAAAGAGAGAAGGAGGGAGACAGAGAGACAGAGAGAGACACAGAGAGACAGAGAGAGGGAGAGAGAGAGAGAGTTTAATTGTAAATTTAAGAAGCACTGAATGGTTTCTCTTGAGGGTATGTCTGGGTGAATATACTCATTTTTCAGGTATTGGAAGAAGATATCATTTGGAAATATGAATTTTTGAATCAAACTTGGTTTTGTAAGAATTTTTTAAAAAAAACCTTGAATTCACCAGCATCCAGCTTTAACAAGAATATATGATTAAAAAAAAATTCATAACAGGAAAAGACAATAAAGAGCTTCCCAAACCCAAACATACAATAGATTAGGAATGCATAATATAACATCAGTAAAATAGCCATTGAATTTTGAATACTAAATATTTCTGTGAGATTATGATCTCCTGGAATGTTATTATTTTAAAGATTTGTAGACATAAAAATGAAAATGAAGTAAAACCTCATTACATATGTGGAAACTAAGACTTAGGGTGGTTAAGGAATTTGCCTAAGGTCACACAGCTAGAAACCATTATAGGTATGAGGACATAAATCAAGGTCCTCCAGCTCTGGAGTAAGCCCCTCTGACCCCATTGTACCATGCTACATCCTTTCATGTCTTTTATTTTGGGTGAATGTTTGTCTATTATTTCAATAAATGCAAAATTTCATCCAACAGAGTATTATCTTCACACCTTTGTCAATAGTTCATCAGTAAGTCAATCAGAAAGGACCTTGGCAGACATAAGGAAGGTAAAAGGAAGGGAAGATAGGAAACAGAAGATAAATGAGTTTTTATGAGTTCTTTTGAATAAAAAAAAAACATTAACCAATGGGCGGCCTCTTACTGATAAGCACCTGAATGTCCTTGGACAACAGGCACACCATTATAGCCAGATCTGTACTTGAACTCTATCCAGCTTGGTAGGTCCTGCCAGAGTTTCCATTGTGTTCACATAGCTTCTGAGGAGCCAAGGTCTCATTCTCTCCATGTTGTAGCCTTTGAGTTACTCATTAACCAGGGCTTGGGTAAATATACTTTTGAATTTCCTGTTATGCAAAAATGCCATCCTGGCACCAAATTCTTTTTTTTTTTTTGCTGACTTCCATTTTGTTAAGTTATATTAACCCATACCCACGCCACTCTCACCCCAGAAAAAGAAAAAAAAACTTGATAGGTGTGTGAAGTGGTATAATAATAAGACTCCAATTTAACATTTATGAGATTAATAATATTGTTCAGAGTGGAAAATATAAGTAATCTTTTTCTGAAATGAACTTGTCTATAAGAGCAGATACTTTAGGAATTGAAAGAAAGCTATAGCCAAGGTGAACCATAAAGCAATGTCTCCATTGTCATTAAAGGCAGCATAAACTGGAGAGAGAACTGACCTTGATGTCAGGAACATCTGTGTCCAAATCATACATTTGACACATACTGACTGTGTGACCCTGGGAAAACCCTGAGTTCTGTAAGAAACTGTGGAAGACTCTTAATTTGCAAAGAAGATATTGCCCTGCATTGGTAGAGGGAGTTTCCACACCCAGGTGAAATTCCTATCTTTATCTCTATCCTTATTCTTATCCTTTTTTAAGGTTTATAAAGCACTTTTTAAAGAATAAATTCTTGAGATGGTATCATTACCCCCATTTTAGCAAAGAAGAACCCAAAGATCGTATATGGGAGGGACCTTGCCCATAGTGAAATTTACAAGGAAGAGTAATGGTGAATGTAAGTATATGAGAGGATTCAGGGGGTACTACATTCCTACATCTCTGGGGAGCACCAGGAGTTGCCAGTGCTATTGGGAGCAAATATGGTCACAATTACTTTGGATCTTAGATTTAGAGCTAGAAAGGACCTTGGAAATCATCCAGTCTATACCTCTTACCTCCACTCCATAGATGAGAACAATGAAGCCCAGAGATTAGGTCAAGGTATAACAGAGTTATGATTTCAACTCAGGCCATCACAGTCCAAACCTAATACCCACTTCTTTCCAAGGCACCACAATGTCTTCTGAGTATACCCAGGCTAATTAAAAGACGCACTATTGGCAGGTCTTAAATGAAGTTTGCTGTTCTATTCTGTGGATTTATGTAGAAATTAAGTATGAACAAAAACCTTGAGAGGAATAAGCTGAAGCTGTTTTTTGTGACTCGGTAGTACTACTATAGAAGTTGCCCTCCCTTTTAGGATGATGCCAGAGGAGTTATAGTATGTATACTTATGGTCCCATGTGTGTATCTGTGCACATGCTTTCTGTGATGAGGACCTTATCCACATACACTATAGAGAAAGGTGCTGTGATGAAAATCCATGTTTAGAGCAATCTTCACTGCATCTCTGAGAACACTTAAATTTTTTTTATTGATTTTTTTATGTCACTATCATTTTTCAATGTAGCCTCCTCCACCCCCCTCCCAGAGTTCTTCCTTATGGTAAATAATAAAAAAGAAGCTAAAGAATAATTCAATAAAACTACCCAGAATTTGGCAATATTTGCAGTGTTCTACTCCCTTTTTTTCCTACCTCTGCAAAAAAGTTGGGACATGCCTTTCCTGAGATTAGTATTGATGGGCTCCATTCCCTTACTGAAGGTATGCCTGTATAATTGGACTGTGGCAATCAGACAGAGAGGAACCCATATAGGTATTTTGATGGCTACAAAGAATGTTTAAATCAAGGTTACTGACCTTGAGGAGATAACCATTTATTTTCAAGATAATTTGGTATACTTGACTCAGTACTGGATTAAATATATTTCATGTTATCTATATCCACATAGCTATATCAGCTATGCATATATCTATATCTATATATACATATGAATCAATGCATAAAGGCATCCATATTTGTATGTATGTATAGCATATGTGTGTATTTATGTTGTAATGCTAATGTAATTTGAATTTGAAGATCCCTTTATATTGGCAAAGGTAACAGGAACTTAGCACTTAGTAATTAATCAAGCCTCTATTGAAGAAACAGAAGGTATGAATCCCTGTTGCTGACATAACAGGAAGGGGTTGGCTGAAACAGGAAGAAGCTAATGCTGAGTGTATAAAAGGAGAAGCCACTGCTGGGTCAGATGGATCTTCTTGGAGCAATCTCTTTGGAGGCAGAAGCTGCTAGCACAAGGGAGGCTGAAGATGAAAGCTGCCTTTCCCCCTTGCCCCGCCATCCCCAGGCTGGAGAGAATGATTTTGATTTGGAGAAAACCTGGATGAAGTGATTTTGATTCTGGGAACCAGCTGAAATTTCTGCTGAGTCTGAGGGCCAGCTGGAGCTGAGGGCCAGCCAAAGCTACTGAGGAGGCTGCTGAGGATTTCTGAGGGCCAGCTGGAGCTTCCAAAGACTGAGGAAGCATGACTGTGATGCTGGTACTTTGTATGAATCTATTGGTGGCTTGGTTAAGCCTTGTCTTCCCAGGAACAGAGACTGTGAAGGATTTGAGATGGATTGGACACTGTGAGCTCCAATGTGGAGCAGGAACTGCAAGAGAGCTGGACAAGGACCTGAGAGCTGTCTGCTTTTGAGCCCAGGTGACAGTTTGGTGAATCCAGGTAGGAACTGAGACCATGGAAGGGGATCTAGTGCAGTGGTTCTCAACGTTTCTAATGCCGCAACCCTTTAATACTTGTATGTGGGTATATCTGTATGTGGACAGACTTGCCTGGACACAGATAGAGGAGTGGTGTCTTGGTTCCTAAGATCATCGAAGATATGTGTTTTCTGATGGTCGTAGGTGACCCCTGTGACCCCTGTGAAAGGGTCATTTGACCCTCAAAAGGTTGCGACCCACAAGTTGAGAACCGCTGATCTAGGGAATCTGAGGGACCACCCTGAGTCAAGCTGAAAGATGACTTTACTTGAATACTGTTTAGTGACTGATAAATTGTAATTTACTAGTGACCTAGGGGTAGAGGGCTTGTATATTTCCTGATGATTGAATAGTGAGTGATGAAGGATGAATAAATGATTGATTGACTAAATGATTATACCAAGTGAATGATGACTGAATAAGTAATTGGTTTGTAACTTGGTGTGTCCCATGAGTGGAGAATTTTTGACTATTGTACTTTGTGTCCCGTAAGGAGGCGAACCTCCTTAAGGATGATTGAAAGATTGAGATGATTGAATGATTGAGTTACTAAATGATTATTCTTTGTTCAAAACTTTGTGACCATTGTCGTGGAAACTATGTGACCATTTTCTGTAATACATTGTTCTTAATGCTATATTTTGATTATCTGTGATAAGTTGTGATGTTGTGAATGCTGTACCTTGATTTCTGTGAATGTTTTGCTCTGATTTGTTATGGCATAAATGGAGTGTTCACTATACTGTGTAATCAGAACCTTGAAAGCTGTTCACAGCAGCCATCCTCTGGAAAGATGCTCGTGTGTGGCTTTACATATATATACAGGTTATCCCAGAAATTTCAATGTAATTTAAAGTATTATAGCTTATAATAAGATAAGCTTACCAAAGTAATATAACTTAGTACCTATACTTAGATACAATATTTTAGTTATAAATATAAACATATATATTCATCTCACTATCTATGTATTAATCATAAAATTTAATCTATCTTAACTTGAAGTAAAAAGGATTATGGCATGTAAAGCTGGAAATAATTCAAGATCATTAATAGAAAATATTTTATTTCTAATTGCCCTACAAAGAAAATGGTGTTCAGGATCAGCTGGGGTTCTACCACCCTTCCCAGACATACATAAAACCAATAGGGTTGGCCAATTTTCTCGCTGGTTTTACTGGTAAATTAGCCATGTTGGCAAATTCTTCCCAACACCTTACCCTCATGTTTACACAATTGAGCTATAGTTGGAGTGGGAGAGTTAGTACATAATTTGAGCATCATGCCTTGGTTGAAGCTAAAATAATTTTAATGCTGGGATTGAGTTTCTTTGCTCAAGGGTAATACCCTCATCATCTATGTTTTGTATATCTATATCTATATCTCTCTCTATATCTTTAGAATTCATACATTTGCACATTGAACAACAATGCTATTTTATGTAACTCTTTATCTTCTCTATCTACAGAGTTTCCTTTAGTTTAAAGGATGTTTATCAACCCTTTTGGAGATTTATTTGGAAGTTTGTTAGTTATGTTAAACCATTTGGTAATTATGCTAAACCATTAAACCATTATTTTAAAACAGTGTTCAAAGACTCTGGACCTACCATTCCATAGAATGGTATATCTAAGATGCTTGCTCATATTTTAAGGTATACATTTATGCTTTAACAGGGAGGGAGAAAAATACTAATTTAGAAAGCTTCATTTTTTTTCTGTGTGTGTGTGTGTGTGTGTGTGTGTGTGTGTGTGTGTGAAAGAGAGAGAGACAGAGAGAGAGAGACACAGAGAGGGGGGGGAGAGAGAGAGAGAGAGAGAGAGAGAGAGAGCAAGCATTAAACCATTTTAAAAGCTTGTTCCTGGGTTGATACCTGTTATGGCAATTTGAGCCCACATTAAATTTTTCAGAGCTGAGTTATAAAATTCTTGTAAATTGGAATGTATAATGGAAACAGCAAGGCAGCCTTTACTATAATGACACTTGCAGGTTCCACTCGGATAAAGGAAAACGAGTATGGGGAGACCATCCTCTGCTCTCCTTTTATTAACTTTATATTTCTAACTTAAGAGTGATCATGTCAGTAATGAAAGTATTTTGGTTGACTGCCCAGAAAGCATTTTCCTTTTGGTTTGTAAACCACTGAGGGTGACATTTTGCTTCATAAACCACTGTACTCCTTAAGAGTAACTCAGATGTGAGAAATATAAGTCTAAGTAAATATGCAGAGACCCATATGTTTTCTGCATTGGCGTGGGAAACAGAATTTGATGGATGTGGGAAATATATGAGAAGTCATTCCCTTTTGTGTTTAAGAAGTATTGAGTTTCAAGCTTTGAAATTAGTTAGAAAATGAAAAGGCATTGGATAATTGCATAGGGAAGTATTTCCAATTTAACAGGGTGTGGGAAAATATTAAGGAGCTTTTCAGTATGGAAAGGAATTCAGGGCTTTAAAAAACACCATCGCGCTTGCTTCATATTGGAAGCTCTTTAATATTTGCTATGCACTTCCCTGCATTCTCTCATTTAAACCCCACAGACACTGTGTGAGCCAAGTGCTGCAGATATTATTTCAGTTTTACAGACGAGGAAACTGAAGCTGAAAGGTTATTTGTTCAGGGTCACACAGGTAGTAAGTGTCTGAAGCAAGATTCAAACCCAAGTCTTTATGACTTTAAGTTTGATCTTCTATTCATCATGCCACACCGATTCCATAGCTGGGCTTTTTGGTTCCTAACACACCATGGTTATGTGTAAGCCTGGTCAGTTATGTGAGGATGCTTCTGCCAAGAATATTAATGGCAACCCTCATCTCTATATACGTGTAATTGTGAATATGGTGCTGCCTAATATGCTCTAAGAGCTGGCCTGAACTTGAAAAAAAAATGCCATGAATTCTTTTTGCTCTTGCTCACTCATATCAATGATGACCCCATTTGGGATGTACTTGGCAAAGATACTGAAGTGTTTTGCCATTTCCTTCTCCAGCTCATTTTACAGATGAGGAAACTGAGACAGACAGGGTTAAAAAGATGAGTCTTCCCAACTCCAGGCTCAGCACTCTATCCACTGTGCAATCTTGATGCTGATTTTTGCTGTTGCATATTAGGAAACTTCTATATCTGCAGGGAAGGCAACAGAATATTTCTTGAATAAGGCTTTGTTTTTAAGAATTTCTAGGATTTCCAGGGAAAGAATTCTCAGAATACTGTGCCTGTTGACCTGCCTGATAAACTGAGTGTGTGTATATGTGAGTATGTGTGTGTGTTTCTTTTCCCCCACCTCCTGCCTTGGTTTATTGACTAGAGGAGGCATCATGATAAAGTATCTAGAAGGCCAGTCTCAGAGTCAGGAGCTCAGAGCTGAAATTTTGCCTTTGACACTCTTGGCTGTGTGACCATGGGTGTGTCAGTTAATCTCTTAGTGACAAAGGCCACTCTACCAATAAGTTATAGGCCAATTCTCCAATCACCACAGGCTAGAGTCCCATTGATAACATCATTGATTTGAACAAAACAGGGAAGGACGCCTATTATTTATTAAGCACTTCCATTGTTCTAGACACCCTACTAAGCAAGCAGTTACAAACAAAAATAAAATTCCTGTTCTCAAGTAGCTTACATTCTAATGGGAGAAAAGAACTGAAAAGCAATGGAGGTGGGGGAGGTAACTATGAGCCTGTCTAGTATAATGTCAGTTTCTGAAGAGTCAGAAGTACAATCTGCTGGGGAATAAAGCATGGCTGGCATGGGCTGTCCAGGAAAAGAAACTCACCAGTGGGAGGAGGCTGACATGAAGGAGGGGATACTCTGGGAGAGAAAAAAAAAATTAAAAGTATTGATTAATTATACTTATATTCCTCTTATTTTAGAGAGGCAAAACTCTTCATTTTAAACAAAAATGGGGGAGGGTCTCTTACAAGAAGAGCTTTTTAAGTGAATTTTAATGCCTGCTGCTAAGGGTGCTAAATCACACCAAACTAATATTGGGAAAAAAAAGTTTTCTGATCTTTTTTATTACAAATCTAAAAAATTATAAATGACTTATGAAGAATATGAGCTTTTATAATTGATAAAAGTTTTCTTTAAAAGCTAGAAACCATATTGCATGAAAAAACTCACATAAAATTACATTTAGAGCTCCAGTGGTGCTTAGAGATCATTTAATCCAATCTGCTCTTTTTACAGTAAAAGAAACTGAGCCTTAAGGAGGTTAAATGAGTTTTACAACATCACTCTGGTACTAAGCAGTAGAGATGGGATTCAAATTCACATCCCCTGCCTCCTATTCCAGTGCTCTTGGAATTAAACCACAGTTTAGAGGATGTTTCATAACTTTTCATTTTTTTCCCTTTACATAAGCCAGGGCTTTTTTGAGATTGTTTTAGTTCAGCACTTTTGGGCTTTCGAAATGCCGGAGTTTTGTTTTTAAACTCACTGTGCTTGGTTAGCAAATGTCTTACCAATTTTATTGAAACCCTGGGATGATTTTTAAGAAATGCCCATTTACCGCACATTGTGCCTCATAATCACTAGAAGTAAAATCAAATGAGAAAGGTAGGGGAGGGAAGGATGGAGAAGGAAAAGAAGGGGAAAGGAAGGTAAGGGGGGGAAAGGGGGAAGAGGGAGAGCTATTATGGGGAAAGGAAGGTAAGGGGGGAGAGGGGGAGAAGGGAGAGCTATTATCATAGTTGTTTTACTTCTCTATTTGGGATTCTTTACCTAGGTTTGTAACTGTAGAAGAGCCTTGTTTATTGAAAATTTTACTTCTCTGCTTTTTCCAACTTCCTGATTTTATGTTAATGAGTAATATAATGGAATTTTGTACAAAGAAAACTCTCCATTTTCCATCAGCATCTCTGCTATCTCCGCTTGGTTTCATCTCCACAGAGTTGAAACTCTGTGTCTCCTACCCCCCCCCATGCTAGTACCATCAGTATCCCCATCCCCTACCTTTTCAGCTTCCTTTTGTGTGTTCTTTTCCTCTTAGACTGTGAACTCCTTGAGGGCAGATATTGTCTTTCTTTTTCAAAATTTGTCTATCCAATACTTAGTACAGTTCCTGGAAGATACTGTTGTTGAGTTGTTTTAGTCTTTTCCAATTTTCCATGACCCCATTTGGGATTTTCTTTGCAAAGATATTGGGATGGTTTGTCATTTTCTTCTCCAGCTCACTTTACAGATGAGGAACTAAGGCAAACATAGTTAAGTGACGTGCTCAGGGTCACACAGCTACTCAGTGTCTGAGGTCAAATTGGAAGTCAGATCATCCTGCCTCTAAGACTGGTACTCTATCCAGTGTACCACCTAGCTGCCCCGGAATACAGGAAGAACTTAATAAATATTTGTTGAATTGAAATGAATATATATGCATATTATTTATATGTGTGTATACATATATACATAATGTATGTATGTTATTTTATCCATCAATTAATACACATTTATTAAGAACCTTTATGCCAGGTACTGTACTAAGCTGTAGGGATACCAATATATACAATTTCTGCTCTCAAAACCCTATATGCCAATGGGGGAGACAACATAAATAAGTAAGTACATAGGATATGCTGAGAGTAGATGGAAGGTAAATTTGGAGAGGAAAGCTCTAGATGAGGGCATCTTGACCCTTTTTTTGTGTATTATGGGTCTGTTTGAAAATCTGGTGAAACCTATGCATCCTTTTGCAGAATAATGTGATGGCACAATGGATAGAGTGCTGGGTCTAGAGTTAGGAGGACCTGAGTTAAAATCTGGCCTTAGATACTAGTTGTGTGACCTTGAGCAAGTCACTTAATACTGTTTGCCTCAGTTGCCTCATCTGTAAAATGAGCTAGAGAAGGAAATGACAAAACACTTTAGCATCTTTTCCAAGAAAGCTCCAGCTGGGGCTATGAAGAGTCAGACACTACTGAATAACAACAACAAATATTTGTTTTCCATATTCATAATCAAAAGAGATGCTAAATTTCAGTTAGAAGTTGGAGAAAACAAAGGTATAAATGTTCCCCATTCATGCTTACATATAGACATAGACAACACATATATGTACACATGTACAACACACCCTGAAATTTATATGTAACTATGGATCTCACTTTAGCATTCTCTCATCTTCAGTGTCATGTATTATTTCTGGCAGTTTCTGATGGTTTCCTTTTTATGACAATGTGTACATTAATTAGGTATACTAATGAGATAAATTTTATGATGTGCTATTATATAAAAATGAATTATTAATTTGTGATCCACTCTTTCATTCCTATTTCTGCTAAGACCTAACTTCTAAAAAGATCTGTCAGCATGACTGAGTGATGAGATTACTCCTAACTCCCACAAGGTACATGCTAATTGGTTGATCTGAACACCCACCAACTGGGAAACCTAATTTCAGTTTAGAATATAAACAGAATCCAGTCTGGGGGAACCTTTTAGAATATAAACAGAATCCAGTCTGGGGGAACCTTTGTGTGGAGTAGGAATCCCCTGTCCTTCATCCTTTCCATTAGAGTTTAGGAGAACACAACTCATGAAGGAGAAAACTAGTTAGGTCCTGAGAGAAATGGCTTCACCTGCCTAGATGGCTTTGACACAGCAAGTCTCAGGATCAAGTCACAGGAGTTGAAGACTTTCAGCCTACCTCCTCATTAAATGTCCACCAACCGGGGTTGAATTTCACTAGTCAGGGGAGTTCTCTGTCAAAAAGCACACGACTGATTCAAAGTGATTCACAATCTCTCTTTGAGTCTTTGGCTACCAAAAGAAACCCCTGATCCTCAGTTTATTGATTACAGGCTGCTTAATTAATAAATTGATTATTAATTACCCAGCAAATCTGTCCCTTGGGGGTTTTATTCATCACATTAATTGTCTTTTAAGTATATTCTAACTTTGTTAGCGTGAGTGTGTGTGTGTGTGTGTGTGTGTGTTTGTGAGGAGGAGGTCAAATTTCTTTTTGTGAGTTACTGCAGTATGTTTTGTCAGTACCTGGTGTTTCATAGAACATGATAGGAAAAACATGAGCTTATACTCAGTAGAAGTACCAGGATTTGAAACCTGGTCTTCTCTGCTATTTCTATATTAGTCTCTCCCTATTCAAGACCTTTAGCATCTCCCTAGTATGCCTCATCACCTGTAATTACTTTGTAGGTCACATAAATGTCTGATTCAGTAAATTATTCACTAAATAAACATTTTTAAGTACCTACTATATGTCATTCACTAGGCTAAGTGCTGGGGATACAAGCTCTTAAGGAACTTGCAGTCTAATGGGAAAGACAACATTCAAAAAACTATGTAAAAAAGCTATATAGAGAGTAAATTGGAAATCATCAATAGAAGGAAGATACTAGAATTAAGAGAACTTATAGTGCCTCCTCTCTCTCTTACTGAAATGTTCTTTCTCCATCTCTCTGTCCATCCATAATGCTTTTATTCCACTCAGTTTATGACTTGATATCCAGAAATCTTTTTTCTTTTTTCTTTGCATCACTTTAGAATTTATGATACTGTATCTATTGTATTTATGTACTCAGTTATAGCTTACCTTACCCTTTTCCCCATTGTTTTATCATGTATCTACGCCTTACATTCTTCAATAAATTCTAAACTTCTTAGGTTGCAGGGACTATGTATTCCAATACCACTTTGTAGCATGCAACAAGAAAAAATTTGCAAATGCTTTTTGAATGAATGAACTCATCCCACTTCCTTCTAGTTTCCTTAAGATAAGAGAGCTTTATTAAATTTCATAATGGTAAGGATCCCAAAGCATAAAAAACAAAAGCACAGTAAGCATTTAATATGTACTTGTTCAATTGAAATGAGTTATTGATAAAAATAGGTAAGTTTGTGATTCTGCAAAAATGGAATAATTCATGCTAATTTAAGCTTCTCTTGCATTTTAAGTATGAAAACTACATAAAATATATGTTATGAATTTTTAATTTGCCCAATCATTTAAAATTGACCAAATGTTTTTATGACTCCTTTCCCTTACAAAATCATGCACTCAATGAAAATTTTAGTGATTCAAATGTTTTCCTGTGTTATTAACTTTATAATAATTAAAACAATAATTTTAAATGCTCACATTTATATAGTACCATAAGGCTATAAAGCTCTTCCCCCTCTACCCACCCCTCCTACCTTAAAATAATCCTGTGAGGTATGTACAGAGCCTCAAAGAAATCTAGTCACTTGCTAATCCAACAGTGATTTCATGTCACCGGTGGTATCTCAAAGCAGGGTTCCTGGCTCGAATTCTAGTACTATTCCTATGTGACACATTCATGCTATCCTTCTTACTATATGAATACAGGTTATAAGCAACTGACTTAAAAATATTTGTATATATAAAATGTAACATAACCAAGGAACTTTGTTGTGTTAGGAGCCAAAAAGAGAAGTATCCTTTGAGACCTACCATGTCTCTCCTCAAGAGGGGAAAATGGTTGCCACAATTATGATGTCAGAAAGAAAGATTTCTAGTACTACTGAGTTATCTTGTCGTTGTAAGGGTAACAAGTATAGCTTAACCAGTATCAGTTTTCTCAGGCAATCTAGAATATTCTGAGTTGCTGGAAGCCAGAACATATTCTCCTTCAGAAAAAAAGTATCTGAAGGAATCATGTTCAGTCATTGTAGTCATGTCCAACTCTTTGTGACACCATTTGGCATTTTCTTGGCAATGATAACTGATTAGTTTGCCATTTCTTTATCTAGTTCATTTTACAGGTGAGGAATTGAGGCAAACAGGGCTAAGTGACTTTCCCAGGATCACACAGCTATTTGGTGTCTGAGGTTAGATATGAACTCAGGAAGATGCATCTTCCTGACTCCAGGTCCAATTTGCTATCCACTGTGCCTCCTAGCTGCCCCTTCTAGATCATAGGATCTTCAATATAGAGCTTTAAGGAACCTCAGAAAACAGCTCAAACAACTTTCTTATTTTAGAGTTCAGGATTCTGAGGTTCAGAGAGTTTAAGTAGATTGTCCAAGGGAAAACAGCTGGGTAGTTAGTATCTGAGCTAGGATTTGAATTTAGGATTTCCCTATTCCAAGTCCAGTGCTCTATCTAGTACCTCAAGCTGCCTCTATTAAATTTGCTACTCTGGTACCCTTTGTGTGGTACTACACTTCCACCACATGATGGTGTTTTGAAGACTTCCCAGATAACCAAATATATCATGTCCTCTCTTGGAAAATTTTTTCTAAGTTCCAGCCAGGTGGCTCATAAATGCACCATTAGAAAAATAGCCAATTCCTAATTTGAGGACTGCCTTCATATTTGATCACGAATATATTTTCAGAGGTAATTGTTGTGGATTTCATAAGACAGAAAGAAAGTTTGTTAAATTCTAGTTTCTTCTTGGGACTCAAGGAATCCTCCTAGGCATGGAGAGGTGAACAGGGCTTCAAATGCAGCCTTTTTCCCCTACCTTCTTAAAACCAGTTAGAGAAGCAACTCTTAATGGATTTTATGTCATGGACTCATTTCATAGTGTCTGGGGAAGCCTATTGACCCCTTCTCAGAATAATGCTTTTAAGTGCATAAAATGAAATTCTTAAGATTACAAAAGAATTCTATTGAAATATTGTTAAAATGTGTTTTTTAAAAACAAGTTCATAGATCCTAGATTAATGGGGCAGCTGGGTAATGCATTAGGTAGAATGCCAGTCTTGCAAGTCAGGAAGACTTATCTTCTTGATATCTTCAAATATCTTCAAATCTGGTCTCAGACATTCACTAGCTGTGTGACCCTAGGGAAAGTCACTTAACCTTGTTTGCCTCAGATCTTTACCTGTAGAATGAGCTGGAGAAGGAAACAACAAATCACTCTGTTGTCTTTGCCAAGAAAACTGACTGAAACAACTGAATAACAACAAGAAGATGAACAATTCCTTAGTTCAAAGATGAAATCCAGTAACCCCAAAGCAATGGATCATGAGGAAAAAGTGATTGTCATTTTCTCTAAAAAGGTCCTAATGTATCCTCTGAACAGGGCTTCCCCCACAGGCTAGACAGACTTTGTCTGTCCTTAGCAAACTATTTGAGTTATTGAAGTTAATATTTACTGCTCCCTATATTACATATCACTTTTCTTCTACTTTTCTGGTGAGGGCGTCCCCTTCATCTGTCTCCTGGTATCTAGTGTCTTCATGTATTTACTCCATGCACCACTGGCCAACAGTGAATAATGATACTTGGGATACTTTTAAATATTCATGTTATCCAGTAATCTACTCCTCATAGCTATGGGGGGAGAATAAAACTATTTAATCCCCTTTTTTACAGTTGAAAAATAGGTTGGAAGTGTTATTATCCTCACTTGGCTGATGAAGAAACTGAGATTCAGGTTAAATGAGTGGCTGCATTTATGATACAGGAAGTTAGCAGCTTAACTGTGCAGAAAACATAGATTACCTGACTTCTGTAACATCACTTTCTCACATTTATCTGTTTATCATTTTTTGATTGATCCATCTTACACAAAATATGTTCTGTCCATAAGCTCTGGGTACTCAGGACAAGCTACTGGCATTCTCTACCTAACATTCTTGTGTAATTTCTGGATAAAGTTTGCTAGTTTTGAAAATGTGTTCCTGGTGGCAGAAAAAGGTCATTTCCTTCATTGTTTTTGTAAAGGGAAAAATCTCTTTAATCTGCAGCAATCTTCATGATTGTGGGTTTGACACAAGGCTCATAGAGAGCTCAAGCTTCTTCCTGGTTATGGGATCCAGATTGGATTTCGTTCAAATTGTTTTTCACTCCAGTTTTATTCACCCCATTTGCACTGATTAGTAGTTTGACTCAAGTGGCAATTATGGCTGAGTATTTACATGCTGTATGCGTGCAGAGAAGAAAGGATAGAAATACTATATGAGGTCCTCTGTTGTCAGGATTAGATAGAGAATTGAAAAGAATGAGAAGTGCTTCCTGTTCTTAACAGTGACTTGATTCCTATTAGTCACTAAATATTGTCTTGTCTGTTTATTTATATTAAAATAACAAGTTAACATAGGTGTATTTATGTATTCATATACATATAAGAATAAATACAAAGGCACATACATATATAATTATATATAAATATAATAACATTTTATATATAACTATATATCTAACTATATCTAACTCTATATTATACACACACACACACACACACACACACACACACACACACACACACACACACATATATATACATATACATACACATACATATGGTGTGTATGTTCTCTTTCAAAGTATAGTAAGGACCTGGGATTTTCTCATTCAGTTATTATTTAAACTATAGAAGTAATCAACATCTTCAAAAGAAAGAAACTTCTCAGTCAGTGGAAACCTCAAGGAATGTAATATGCTTCTTCAAATAAATGGGCTTTAGTTCATAGAATTTGTTGAGTTTTAAAGTTTTTAAAAATAATTTTGAATTAAAAACAAAACAAGTATTTCCATATACAGAGTATAAAAGAAAAGAATTGCACATGAAACTAGAAATCTCTATTATATATAGTTGGTTTGATCATTTAAATAGAATAATACTGAATATAATGCAGTTCATATACCGATTTTATAAGAAATTCATTGCATGACTTTCAAAGCTGCCTGACTCGTCTGTTATCCTTACTGACCTTCCTTATGTTCTCTTATGAACATTTAAATATTTAAGTGACCCCCTTTTCCTTCTCTTCTTTTCCTTTCATTTGTTTTTACCCCCTTCTCCTTAGTATCCTCTCTTCACTTCTTTCTCCCTTCTATTTCAGATCATAGGATTTTGAGATAGAAGTGACATTTTTGATGATCCAACCCAATTCCCTAATTTTATAGAGCAGATCTGTCTTGTCCAAAAATACTTAGGTAGAGACAAGCAGAGCTGAGATTCTAACTGATGTTTGAAATCCAGGGTTTGGAAAGGAGAAAGCATAATGGGTAATTCTTGGAATGATAATTATTTAGGTAATGGGATTTGAGAATATGTAATGTTCATAATACTGCAAGGCCTTGGATCTTGGAATAAAAAAAAGTTAACATGATGGGACTTGGAGTCAGGTTTACTTTGAAGAAAAAGAGCAATACAGTTATTTTATACTTCTTTTTTCTTTTCAAGTTTTCTTTAATAAGGTTAGTCATAAATAAATACATACATACATATATTTATATCACATATCTTTACATATTAAATTTCATGGGGGTAACAATTTGCATATTATTATGCTTTTCTTTGAGTTTTTTGTTTTCTAGAAAAAATTCTAATTTACAAAGACCTATTATTAGGTGTACATATGCTACATTCTCTCATATTTGTACATGTACACACATACATGTAAGCATGTGATTAGTATTATTGCATAGTGAATGGAGGATCAGCCATAGAATCAGGGAAGTCTAGGTTTAAATCTTGCATCTTATTGGCTGCATGACTCTAGGTAGGTTACTTAACCTTTCAGTGCCCCATGCCACTTTGTAAGATTATGTTATAAAGAGCAGTTATGGATCTCTATCAGTGAAGAGAGTTCCCACACTGGAAGTTCTTCAGAATTAAATACACACACATACACACATGCACATACATAATATATAGAAATAAATTACTTTAAATATATATATATATAAAATCTCTCTCTTTGTATAAACATATATATACACAATTATATATGCATGCAAAATATACATGTGTATATATACATACATACATAAACATGACTGTAGATGTGCTAACAATGTCAACATTTAACTGTATTAAATATAGACTTTTTCCAGTGTTCCATTTTGTTTCTTCTTGCTCTTTCTCCTTTACATTTCAAGAGCCTAACACAGTTCCTGACATACTAATGGCTTAAAAAAATATGTTTTGATTGATTAATCATAGTATCTTAGAATTTTTTATACTGGTAGTTTGATCTGAGAGATCATCTACTTCAATTCCTCCATTTCTGTCTTGAAATTATTCAGTATTCATTCATGTATATGTGGTATCCCTTCAGTAGAATATAAGCTCCTTGAGGGGAGGGACTGTTTAATTTTGTTCAGATGACTTGTCATCAATGATCCACATAATAGTTGTGTTAAATTCTTGTTGAATTGAATTTAATTGAATTTAGAAAATGATTTAGAAAATGATTCCCAGGGAGCCTATTTTTTTTGTCCCAAGATCATACAAGTCAGTGAGTCCAGGGTTTAAAAAAAAAGAACAAAAAACAACTTAAATGGCAAATCAGACATTTTGCAAATGCAATTTCTTGATTGCTTTATGTATAATTCATCTATCTGCCTGTAAAACTCCTCCCCACAAAAATGCGTTATGCTATTGCCATTGGTCTTTTGAAAATGCAATTGAGAAAACATATTTCTAAGTGTACAGTTAAAAGGCATTTGGAGAACAGTGGTCACCAGAGACATATTTTACATTATAGAAAGTAAAATGTACTTTTTCCAGTGGTATTGGGCCTAGATCTACTCTCTGCTTTCTCTCTCCCTTCTAGACAGAGCCCAATTTACTTCTGTCTGAGATCTGGGTCTTATCTCCTCTTTTTCTCCAGTCCAATCCTCCTCTCTAACCATAAATCAGTCTTAGGCTTTGAGTGTCGGCTTCCCCTCTCTGTTTATATGTTTTCTCTTTCTCTCTCTGTTTTCGTCTCTCTTCTTCCCTTCTTCTTCTCTCTTTATCTCTCCTTCCTTCTTTTCTCTCCTCTTCTTCTCTCCCAATCTATTACCAGTCACTTTCTTTGGTCTGTAAGACAAATAGACTTATGGAGAGAATATAATTAAGAATAATGTCTACAGAGTGAAATGTACCTCAAAGAAGATGATGTTCGACTGGAAAGATGCTTTTATTTTTATATTTAAGTATAATAAACAAAGTCTATCCCCTCAAAACACACACACACACACACACACACACACACACACACTCAAAGTAAGTTACCTTAGGGCAATTCAAGAATAAAAACGAGTAACAGGTGTTCCATTTTTCACCATTCCCTTAATGATTCTAAATAAGTTCTTTTCATGATGCTCATCAGTTACAGTGCATAGAGAGGCTTCATTAGAATAAATGAATGCTACCTCATTACTAAATATATTTCACTTCCTAAATTAATTAGAACTGAGGGTTTCCATGGCTCAAATGGAAGGAAAGCCATTCTGAAATCCAACTTTGGGGGGTATTGTTAAGAATTAAGACAAAGGATTTTACTGTTGCCCTACAAACATTTCTTCTACCTTTTTGGAAGGGGTATGCAGTGAAAAGGAAAGAATTCTGGCCAGTTAGAACCTGGGTATTTCAGTCCTGTCTTTACCACGAGCTACCTAGGTATTCTCAGACACATTTCCTGATCTTTCTGGGTCCATCACATGAGGGAGTTGTAATTTATGATCTCTTAGATCTCTTTCCAGCTCTAACATTTGATGATTCTAAGATGACTAAGGATTAATAAGGTTTCATAAATGTGGTGTGAGGAGAAAAGGATGTAAGAATGATCCTATTAATCAAAAATACAGGAAAATAAACAGTGTCAAAAATATCTGATTAGTATTCATAAAGACATAAAATTGTTACTCATTTAAAAATAGAGAAAGTTGGTATAGGTTTGGTTTACTAATTTTCATCAAACTGATAAGCAAAATGTACAGTATCACTGAAACACACATATATTAAGCAACTCCTATGTGTAGAACTTTATATTATACTGGAGATGCAAAGATAACAGTAGCAAAACAAACACAAATAACCCATTTCTTCCCTTAAGGAGCTTACACTCAGGTGGGGAGAAAAAAAAAATAAGAGCCAGCTCTACTACGGTCTCCCAAGAAGACTGTTTGTGTGTGTGTGTGTGTGTGTGTGTGTGTGTGTATGTGTATGTGAGCATTCACATATCAGAAATTGGGAAAGGCTTAATTTATTGGTTTTTTTTTGCCTGTCTAGACTTGAGAGTAATGGAGAAAATATTAATAATTCAGATTAAACTTGAAAGTGTTTCCAATACATGACTTTCTTTTTGGAGAGCTATTGTGAAGTATTTACCAGCATACGCATGGGGAAGTCCAGTTTGTGAACAGATATATAAATAAATGGCAATTTGAGGAAGAAGAAATAATGGAAGGAAGATGATAGTAGGAAATGTTTGGCATAGTAGCACCTAAGCTCAAAGATGATGGAAAATAAAGATCCTGTTGATAGTTTATATGAAGCTATGAAGATGAGAGCAGGTTATGGAACACTGAAATTAATGAACAACTATTAAGCTTGTCTTGATGAAATATAGATTTCATGAATTGGAATAAGATGAAATGAGTCTAGAAAGGCTCATAGGTTTAGAGCTTGAAACCATCCCAAAGACAATCTAGTCCAACCCCCTGATTTTGCTGATGAGAAAATTGAAGCCAATCCAGTGTAGTATGTCCAAGAATTCAACATATTCCTCTGACATCAGAACTAACACTCTGTGTTTCTGCTGCACCATTAAATTGTTAAAGACTTTAAATTCTGACTTTATAATTTATCTTAGAGTCAATAGGGACACAATGAATAGTTTTGAGCAAGCAAGTGATAGAGAGTTATATTTCTGCCTTGGGAAGATTATTTTGACAGCCATGTGAAGGATTGATTAGAGACAGGAGAGAATCAGAATGCGCAGAAGGTGCCAGGGAAGAAGATGAAGGGAACTTCAAAAGCCATCCACTACTACAATTTGTACTTAATTAGGAATCTCTAGTATAATGTCACTAACGATGTATTTGGCCTCCATTTGAAAACTTATAGTGATGGAAAGGACTGACTATTGCTTTCTACTTCTGGATAGACTTAATTGTAAGGTTTTAGTCATGTTAAGTTGAACTTTGCATCTTAGCATCTTTCACCCATTATTTCTTTCTTTGTTTAAGATGCCATTTCAGGCAGTATCTACTTACTACATGAAAGAAGCCTTTTCCCATGATCACTTTACTACAAATGTCCTCTGTCCTAAACTACCTTCTATTTAATGACAATGCATGCATACATATATTTATGTGTAAATTTATATAAATTTTATATTCATGCTGTCTGCTTTTAAATGTACTTGTTGCCCCCCTCCCATTAGAATGTGAACACATTACAGTAGGTATGGTTTCAGTCTTTGTACTTGATTTCCTGGTACCTAGTCCATAGTAGATGCTTAGTAAATGCTTTCTGATTAATTGGCCTGCACTCTGCCCTCCAGGGTCAAGCAGAAGAAGTCTGTTTCTTCTTCTTTCCAAATAAGTCCTTCAAATACTTGAAATTTACATTCATGAACTTCTAAAGTTTCATCTTCTCTTTTATCTTCATCCTGCATTCCTTCAACAGATCTCGTCATAGCTTCCAGTTCCTTCACCCTTTCCCAGACATGCTCATATGTTGCATCTTGTTAAAAAGATGACAATTGAATCTCATAAGAAAATAATGAATTGAGACATGAAGAACATAGAGGTACAACTCCTACCTTTACCATGAGTGAAAAATAAGGCTTGTTCATTAGAGAAAAGATAGTCATGCTGGTCTTCATGTTCAGTATGGTTCAGCAATATGATACTGTGGTTATGGGAAGATGGTCAAAGATTAGGGAGACAATAGTGTCACTGTCCTCTACTCTGATGACAGCTGAAGTATGGCACACAATTCTGAATCTGACATTTTAAGATGAATGTTGGTAAGCTAGAGAATATTTAGAAATGGACAATCAGGGTAGTGAGAGACCTTAAGGTCATGCCATATGAGGATTATTAAAAAAACAACCACAACAACTAGGATACTTTGGGGAGCCAAGATGGCAGAATAAGCAGTAAATTGTGATATTCATCTCCAAACAACCATAAAATAATTCCCTCAAACAGATCTTGGAAAGTAGAACTAGCAAGAATGTGGGATGAAGTAATCCCAAGAAACTGGGAAGATTGGCGAGAAAGGCATTTCTCACTCAGGTAGGATGGGAGTGCAGTCTAAGATAGGAAGTGTCCCAGCAAGCCAGCAGTAAGCCCCACATCAGCAAATCAGCAGGAAATCCTGAGCCCCAGTGTGGTAAAGCAGGCAGACACCAACAGCAGCAAACAACCCGCATGTATCTCAGCATAGTCAAATGCATGGGCAGACTCTAGGTATGAGTACATCCATGTGTTTCACTATAGCCCTGAGCAAATAGGCAGCAGCCAGTGATCAGACCACCACATGCTTCAGTGTAGCCCCACCTGTCTGAGACACTAGCACTAGGAACTTGGCTCAACACCAGGTGACCTGACAGAAGCCTATGGAATGTAGCAGCCGCAGACACATCAATGCAGCACAAGGTAAATAGCTAGGGCCTGTAGCCCCTGGAACAAGAACCCTTTCTACCCAGGGAACAAAGCTCAAATTTAAAAGAAAGAAAAAAAAAAAGATGAGCAAAAAACAATTTAAAAAAAAGCATTTTACCATAGGAATTTATAGTGATCAAAAGATCAAAACACAAAATTGGAAGAGGACAACAATGTCAAAACATTTATGGGTAATGTCCTAAAGAAAAATGGCAAGTGGTTTCAAACCCAGAAAGAACTCATGGAAGAGCTTTAAAAAGGAGCTTAAAAGGCATGTAAGAGTGGTAGAAGACAAACTGGGAAAATTGAGAGTGATTCAAGAAAATTATGGAAAAAATGTCAACAACCTGGAAAAATAAAATGATTGCTTAAACAGTGGAATTGGTCAAATGGAAAGGAAATACAAAAAAATCACTGAATAAAACAATCCTTAAAAAGTACAATTGGCCAAATGGAAAAGGAAACACAAAAACTAACAGAGGAAAATAAGTCCTTAAAAGTTAGAATTGGGCAAGTGGAATTAATGAGTCTATGAGATACCAAGAAGCAATCAAATGAATGAAAAAAAATAGAAGAATATGTAAAATATTTTATTGGAAAAAGCAATTACCTGGAAAATAGATCCAGAAGAAACAATGTCAGAATCATTGGACTTCCTGAAAGCCATAATCAAAAGGAGCATCTGGATAGCAACTTTCAAGAAATTATCAAGGAAAATTGCTCTGATTTCCTGGAATCAGAGGGCAAAATAGGCATTGAAAGAATTCACTGATCACCTCAGGACAGAGATCCCAAAATTAAAACTCCAAGGAACATTACAGCCGAACTACAAAACTATCAGGTAAAGGAAAAAATATTGTATGTGGTCAGAGAGAAACAATTCAATTATCAGGGAGCATCAGAATTATACAGGACTTAGTATTAAAGGATTGAGGTCATGGAACATGATATTCTAGAAGGTAAAGGAGCTAGGGCTACAAACAAGAATCACCTTCCCTAATACTCCAGGAGAAAAAATGGTCATTCAATGTAATAGAAGAATTCCAAACTTTCATAAGAAGACCAGAGTTGAAGAAAAAATTTGACCTTCAATAGCAAAACCTAAGAGAAATTGCAAAAGGTAAAAAGGTAAAAGAAAAACCTAAGGGACTGAATGGAGTTCACATGCGATGATGATACTTATAATTCTTAAAAACTATGCCACTAATAGTACAGATAGAAGATAATAATGGACAAAAGGCTATGGGTATAAGGTGAATTTGAGGGAATGACAAAAATAATTAATGGATGAGAAAGAAGAATACAATGAGTACAGAAGTAAAGGAGAGGTACAATGGGGTAAATTATTTCATATGAAGAGTCATGAGGAACATATTAGAATGGAGGGATAAATGGGAGGGTGGGCAATGGGTATCACTTGAACCTTTCATCAGTATTGGATCACAGAGGGAAAATATACTCAATTAGTTGAATATTAGATCTACTTAGCCAACAGGAAAGTAGGAGGGGACAAGATTAAGAAGAAGAGAACTGACAGAAGAGAGGGCAGATTGGGAGAGGTGGGTGGCAGAAGCAAAACGCTATTGAGGAGGGAAAAAGTGAAAGGAGAGAGAAGACAAACTGGAGGAAAAAGATAATGTAGTGAAATGCACAGGTAGCAATCATAACTGTGAGTGTGAGTGGGATGAACTCTCCTATAGAATGGAAGCAGATAGCAGAGTGGATCAAAAACCAGAATCCTACAATATGTTGTTTAGCAGAAACCAACTTGAAGCAAAGAGACACACAGAGTAAAGGTAAGGATTGGAGAAGAATCTATTATGCTTCAGTTGAAGTAAAAAGAAAAAAATCTTGGGTAGCAATCTTAATCTCAAAGAAAAGCAAAAATAGAACTAAATAAAAGAGATAAGGAAGGAAACTACAACTTGCTAAAAGGTACTATAGACAATTAAATAATATCAATAGTAACATACAAACGCCAAATAGTATACCACCTGAATTCTTAAAAGAAGTTAAGTGAGTTACAAGAAGAAATAAACAGCAAAACTATACTAGTGGGGAACCTCAACTGTCCTCTCTCAGAATTTGACAAATCCAACCAAAAAATAAACAAGGACAAAACTAAGGAGTTGAATAGTAAAATGGATATACACTTTAGACATAAAGGGTGCTATCATAAGCAAATTAGAAGAGCAAAGCGTAATCTACTTTTAATATCTATGGAGAAGGGAAAAATTTATGACCAAACAAGAGATAGCATAACAAAATTCAAAGTAGATCATTTTGATTACCTTTAATTAAAAAGCTTTTGCACAAGCATAACTAATGCAACCAAGATTATAATGAAAGCAGAAAGTTGGGAAAGAATCTTTACAGCAAGTGCCTCTGTTGATAAAGGCCTCATTTCTCAAATATAGAGAGAGCTGAGTCAAATGTATAGGAATATAAGGATATGAACAGGTAGTTTTCACATGAAATCAAAGCTATATATAAGCATATAAGAAATATTTTAAATAACTTCTGATTAGAGAAATGTAAAAAAATAGAGAGGTACCACCTCATACTTATCATATTGACTAATATGACAAAAAGAGGAAAATAATAAATAGAGAAAAGGAGTGGGAAAATTGGGACACTAATGCGCTGTTGGTGGAGTTGTGAACTCATCAAACCATTCTGGTGAGTAATTTGGAATTGGATCCAAAGGGCAACTAAACTGTGCATACCTTTGTTTTGTTCAGCAATACCACTAAGTATACATCCCAAAGACACCATAAAAAACAGAAAAATGACCTACATGTGCAAAAATATTTATAGCAGCCCATTATGTGGTGGCAACATATTGGAAATTGAGGAGATGCTCATCAATTGGGGAATGGCTGAACAAGTTGGGTTATGTAAATGTGATGGAACCCTACTATGCAATAAGACATCATGAGCAGGCAAAGTTAGAAAAACCTGAAAGACTTGTACAAACTGAAGCTAAATGAAATGAACAGAACCAGGAAAACATTGTGCACCGTATCAGCAACCTTGTATAATCATTAACTGTATAATCATTATCAGCTCATCTCAGCAACACAATGATCCAAGACAAGTACAAAAGACTCAGGAAGGAAAATGCCGTCCATATTCAGATAAATAATTGATGGATACTGAATGCAGATCATAGCATACTTTTTCAGTTGTCTTATTCTTTTCTGTGTTTTTTTTTCTTTTGATCTGCTTATTCTTTCCCAACTGTGACTAATATGAAAATATGTTTTACATGATAGCACAGGTATAACATATATCAAATTGCCTACCATTTTAACAAGAGGGGAGGGAGAAAAATTTAAAACTCAAAATCTTATAAAGTCAATGCTAAAAATTGTCTTTACATGTAATTGGGAAATTTTTTTTTTTAAATCTATTAAAAGTAAAAGAACTGGGAATGCTTAGCCAGGGGAAAAACAAAGACATAGTAACTGCCTTACATTATTTAGAGGATTGTCACATAGAAATGGGATTAGCATCAGAGGAAAGAACCATAAGCAATGAGTAGAAGATGCAAAGAGACAAATTTAGGCTCAATAATAAAAAACTTTCTAAAATTTAAAGTTGTCTAAAAGGCAGATAGTTTGCCTTGCACAGTAGTGAATTCTCCCTCATTGGAAGTGTTCAAGAAAAAACTAGATAGACACTGACACATTTTAGAGGGGCTATTTTTTTATTCAGATATGGTTTGAACCAACTGAAGATTCTTATTTTATGATGAAGCTCTCAAGTGAAACAAAAATAGAATATATTAAGAAATAAAGAAATAGGGAGGGGATTTTTATAATAAAAATGTGTGCAGGAGAAAAAGATATCTGCTCTATGAACAAAACTCATTTATATAATATTGTAGAACACAATATAGTGTTTTACTTGGAGTTGGTCAATGTTCAATAGATAGCACTTTATGATGATTATTTCATTTTTGTATTATAAGGGAAAAGCCATCTAACATCCATTCTGTTGCCTTAATCCTAAAGCACATTCCAGATATACAGGGACCTCTATTCTATGTAAAGACCTATTTAAAAAATAATTCCTCCACTGGTAACTCATCCAATCAATTTTGTTATAAAGGAATCTTTTCTTATCTGTAACCTAAATTAATTCACAGTATGGTTTAAACTGTATTTTTTTTCTCTTTTGTTGTGCTCACTAGAGAAGGATAGAGAAGATCATGTATCTCCAAGTGAACAAAATTTATTTATATGAACTTCTATTTGTATAAGAAAAAATCATTTAAATGGAAAATCAGCCCACACACTTTGTACATTCATTCAAAGGTCATGTTCATTAAAAATATGCCATCCAGGAGATTCCTATTTCATTGGGAGTTCACAATTATTCCATAATACTTGACTGTTGAAATTACTACTGTGACCTGTACCTGTAGGGAATTAATGAGTCCTTGAGTGACTGGATGACTCATAAACTCATTCTTTGGATGAAAATGATTCCTTTCAGTGGCAACACAGGGCAACATCCTTTTGCTGGTACTATGCTGTACTCATTTTGCTCAGTTACAAGAGTGCAATAAAGACTATCTGACCAACAGCAATACTAATATTGCTATCACTTCATAGATTTTTGTTTTTTAAATGAGTTTATTTTACAGGTATTTATTTTTTTCCATTCTTACTACCTCCCTCACTAAAATAATCCACAACAATACAACAATAACAACAACAACTCAGCCCCAAAACCTCAAAGCAAAAATGCTCATTTTTCAGTAGAAGTTAGGTAGAGGCAATTCTGGGGTACATTCCTATCCTTATTTTGTTTTTCATACTTAATGTTTTGCTCATTGTTGCCCAGATGAACAAAATAATTGCTTTTTTGTAACTGAATCCAAGTATTGGGTTGAGGATCTCCTTCTGTCTGCATATTCCTGATAACTCAAATTGTACACTGAAGACAGGAATAATTTATGCCTGATGCTGTTCCCACCTAATTTTGACTTCTTCAGCTAAGTCTCTGTATTTAGAAAGCTTTTTAATTTGGTATGGTAACACCTTTTTCAAAATGATGTTCTTACATTTTCAATGTTTGTCAAGGTAATCATGAACAACAATTTTGACTGTGATAATGACATCATAATTTTTGAGGCCATGTAGTATAGTTGATTGACTGCCCTTGGAGTCAGCGAGATCTGGATTTCTGTCTTCCCTATGTTAACAAGTATCTGGTTAGATCATTAAACCTTTCAGTGTCTCAGTGAACTTTCTCAGACTATACATGAATAGAATTTTCCATTGTATTATTGGAGGGAGTTTCTATACCAGTAATACTTCTATGCCAATGAAATCACAGATTTGAACCAATATCTGTTTATATTACCATAATTGTGATTATGCAAGGGAATGCTAGAAATTGTAGCACAACGTGTAGACTGCAAATTTTTTTTAGTACTATTAAATAGTAAAACATAAACTGATGGCTAGAATTGTGAAGTAGAAGCCTACTATTTTCATAAATTAACAAACACATGACTACTGTGGAAATATCTTTTGCATGACTTCACATGTATAGCCTCTATCAAGTTGCCCACCATGTTAAGAAGAGGGGAGAGAGAGAAGAAGGGAGAGAATTTGGAACTCAAAATCTTGTAAAATTTGAATGCTAAAAATTGTCTTGACATATAATTGGGAAAAATACTATTAAAAATAAAGGATCTGGGAATGCTTAGCCAGGAGGAAACAAAATCATAATAAATGCCTTCTAGTATTTAGAGAACTGTTACATAGAAACGGGATTAGCATGTGATGAAAGAATCATAAGCAATGAATAGAAGTTGCAAAGAGACAAATTTAGGCTCAAAATGATTTTCTAAGATTTGTCCACAAGGTAAATGGCTTGCCTTGGAAAGTAATGAATTTTTTCTCACTGGAGGAGTTCAAGCAAAAACTATATAGAAACTTTTGTAAATTTTAGAGGGGCTTTTTGTTCAGATATGGTTTGAACCAAATGAAGATTCTTAATCTGTGATGAAGATCTTAAATGAAACACATATAGAAGATATTAAGAAATAAAGAAATGGGGAAGAAATTTCTTATAATCAATAATAAAGTTTGCAGAAAAACAAAGACATTTGCTTTGTGAATGAAACTAATTTATATAACATTGTACAACAAAATATAATGTTTTACCTGGAGCTGGCCAAGGATATTTGGAGCTAGTGAATGTTCAATAGATAGTGTTTTATGATGGTTACTGCATTTTTTCATTATATAGAAAAAGCCATCTGTCATCCATTCTGTTGCCTTCATCCTGAAACATATTCCACATATATGGGGACCTATATTCCAGGTAAAGATCTATTTAAAAAGTAATTCTTCCACTGGTAACTCATTTAACCAATTTTGTTGTCAAGGAATCCTTTCTTATATGTAATTCAAATTAACACATAGTGTGGTTTAAATTGTGCTTTTCCTCTCTTTTTCTGTGCTCCCTAGAGAAGAATAGAGAAGATCATGTGATTCTCTGCAAGTAAATAACCTTTATTTATATGAACTTCTCCCGTGTAGTCTCAATAAGAAAAAATAATTTGAATGGACGACCAACCCACACATTTTGTACATTCATTCAAAGGTCGTGTTCATTAAAAATATGTCATTGAGGAGATTACTATGTCATTGGGAGTTCAAAATTATTCCATAATACTTGACTATTGAAATTACTACTGTGACCTGTACAGGGTAGGGAATTAAGTAGCCCTTGAATGACTGAATGACTCCAGGTATTAACATAAACTCATTGTTTGCATGAAAATGATTCCTTTTAGAGGCAATGCAGGGCAATATTGTTTTGCTGGTACTATGTGTACTCATTTTGCTCAGTTAATAAAGACAACCTGACCAGCAGTAGTACTAATATTTCTATCACCTTCTCCTCATACATTTTTATTTTTAAATGAATTTATTTTAGAAGCATTTATTTTTCTCCCTTTAACTACCTCCCTCATTAAAAACAGCAACAACAAAAACACTACAATGACAACAACAACAACAACAACTCAGCCCTTAAACTACAAGGCAAAAATGCCCATCTTTTTCAGTGAAAGTTAGATAGAGGCAATTCTAGAGTAAATTCCTATCCTGCTACTTTTTTTCATACTTAATGTTCTGCTCATTGTTGCCCAGATGAATAAAATAATGGGTTTTTTTTTTTTGGTAACTGAATCCAAATATTGGGTTGATGAGATGGAAGCTCATCTTTTGTGTACATATTCCTGATAACTCAAGTTGTACACTTGCAACAGGAATAATTTGTATCTTATGCTGTTTCCACCTAGTTTTGACTTCTTCAGCCAACTCTCAATATTTGGAAAATGTTTTACTCCATGTAACCTGCAAACTGAGAGTATTTGGTGTGACAACTATTTCAAAATTACGTTCTTATGTTTTTAATGTTTGTCAAGGAAATTGTTAACAACAATTTTTTGTGACAATGATATCATAAGTTTTGAGGCCTTGTGGTATTGCCTGCCCTTGGAGTCAGCAAGATCTGAATTTCTGTCTTCCCTCTGTCACATATTAATAATTATGTGGTTCTGGTTACATCCTTAAACCTTTTAAAGCCTCACTGAACTTTCTGAGACTATACATGAACAGAATTTCCAGGTTGTATTATTGGAGGGAGTTTCTATACCAGGAATACTTCTATGCCAATGAAATCATAGATCTGAACCAACATCTGTTTATATTACCATGAGTTGTGATTATATAAAGGAATGCTAGAAATTACAACATAACATGCAGGCTGCAACAATTTTTAGCACCTACTGAATAGTTAAACATAAACTGATGGCTAGAATTACAAACTAAAAGTGTACCATTTTCATAAATTAACAAAAACATGGCTAATACGGAAATATGTTTTACATGGTTTCACATATATAATTTTTATTATGTTGCTTGCCATTTCAGTGGGTAAGGCAAGAGGCTGAAGAGAGGGAGAGAATTGGGACCTCAAAATTAAAAAAAATATAATGTTTAAAAATAAACATAAAGTAATAAACAACAGAATTCTTTCCTATATAACTCTCAAAATAATAACTACCTACATATGCACATCTATGTACATTTGTATTGGTTTGCAGTTTGTTCATATACACTATTTCATTTGTCTCTCACAAGAGTCCTGTAAGATATATACTATTATAATCCCCATTTTCTTGATAGGAAAAGTGAGGCTCAGACTGTGACTAGCCTACAGCTACATAGCTTGTAACTCACTGTAATGGTACTCACATCAAGGAATTCCTGAATGCAAGTTTAATACTCTTCTCTACTATGACCCGAAGAAGAGATATAATGTGATATAATGGAAAGAAAATGAGAGGTACTCTACCACCAGCAACCGTTCTGACCTCAGGGAAAACATTTTACCTGTGTGTCTCATCTGTAGTAACCAACATTTTTTTAATTTAAAAAAAAATTTCCCCAGTTATATATAAAAATAATAACAATTAAAATTTATAAAACTGAGTGGGATTGGATCTGATGATCTCTAATGTACAATTATTTATAGGGTTTATCCTTACTTTTCAAATGAGATAAAATTTTGTAAAAAGTACTTAATACAGTGCCTGGCACTAGATAAATGCTTATTCCCTATGTTTCTTTCTCTGCTGTCCTCACTGTAGAAGACATGTTGTCTTTAAAGTACCACTGGGGGAGAGGATTCTGGGAAGATGGCAGAGTAGGTCAGAAAATTCCAAGCTCTCAAGATTTTCTCCCACAAAAGAGTTAAAGGAACACCTTAGGGGGAACAAAGTGTGGGTGGAGATAAATAAGAACAGGGGGCATAACCAGGGGTTCATCTTCAGAGGAGTATATTGAACTAAAGAAAACCCCAAAGATTAATGTCAAATGGTCACCTGCCCAAAAAAAAATTTATAGAAGGTCTTAAAAAAAAGACTTTAAAAATCAAATGACAGAGGTGGAGGAAAAACTAAAAAAGAAAATAAGAATAATTCAAGAAAAAGAAGAAGGGTATGAAAAGAAAGTCAACCAAATAGAAAAGGAGATCCAGAATCTCAAGGAAGAAAATGACACCTTGAAAATTAGAATTTTCTGAATGAAGCCAGTAAAATTGTAAGAGATCAAGAAATGATTAAACAAAAATGAATGATAAAAAATATAAGAGAAAGTGTAACATCTTATAAGAAAAAAAAACCAGATTTGGAGAATTAGGTGAAGAAGAGAAAATACAAAAATAATTGAACTGAAAATTACGATCAAAAAAAGAAACTTGATATAATAATCCAAGAAATAATTAAAGAAAGTTGTCCTGAAACATTAGAACAAAGAGAGAAAGTAGAAATGGAAAAAAAATCCACCAATCATCACTTAAAAGAGCTCTTATGAAGAAAACTCATAAGAATATCATAGACAAATTACAAAACCCCCAGCTCAAGGAAAAAAATATTTAAAGCTTCAAGTTTAAAACAATTTAAATATGATGGTGTCACAATTAGAATTACACAAGACCTAGCAGCAGAGACATTAAAGGACTGCAGGTCTTGGAACACAATATATTGAAGAGGAAAAGAACTGGGGCTCTGGTAAAAAATATATATATATATATATATATATATGTCATACCCTGCAAAGTTAAGTATTATCTTGAATGAGAAAAAAGTGGACGTTTGAGAAATTCTCAGACTTTCAAAGCTTTGTTTAAAAAAATCCTGAGCTTAATAGACAATTTGACATACAAGAGCCAATAGATACATAACAAAGACTGATTATATAAGAAATCCATAAGGACAGACAGTTTACTTTTTATATATGTAAAATGTGTGGCTAAGATACTTATTAATAATTGGGTAGTTTGTAAGAAAGATTGAGGTAAACCTGAGTATGATATGAGTTTAAAAAAATGAAACCATTTAGCTAAGAAGAGTAATTATTTTATACAAATGAGGTGCAAGAGGAAGAATTGATACAAAGGAATTAGATGGGGAGGAGGGCTGGTAGTTCTGGTTACCTGCTTTCATTGGGAATGGGTTTAAGAGGGAGCATTGCATATAGATTTAAAAGAGTATAATAAAGTCTTCTAAATTCAGAAGAAATAAAATGGTGGGGGCATAGGAAGGGAGGAGAGGACAAGGGAGGGATCTTTAAAGGGGAGGATGAGAGAATAGATAAATAGAGGTATAGAAGGGTGTTTAGATTTATAGGCATGGGAGGATAGAGAAGGGTTCCTTTGAGGGGGTATGCAAGTCATAGGAGGGCAAGGTAGTGGGTAAAAGTAAAGTAGAGGAGGCAGGAGGGATAGAAAAGAAGAGATAAGCACGTACGTAGAAACAAAGATCAGTAGCAGAACAAGTTCGGGAAGTATATGTCTATATATGTATGTACATATGTATATGCGTATGTATATATCTATAACTATGAAGAAAATATCTAAATTTTATTGTAGCCTTTGAGGGGTGGGGAGGGTATGCATATTATTTATAGCTATAGAGAAACATATCTGAACTTTGTTGTGTCCATGGGGTAGAGTTGGGGGGAGGGAAAAAAGAACAAAGTAAAAAAATGTACAGCAGAGAACAAAAGAAAACTCACAAGGAAGCAAAATGAACAATTCTCAATACAGCAAGTAATATTTATCATATAGGCTTTCTTGAAATGAAAATTTATTGTTACGTATTTTGAATCCTCTCTTATGCTCTGTTATGCACACAAGATGCTTTTTTCTTTCTAACTTTGTATTTAAGTTCTGATATTTAAGTTTATGACATGTTTTTTGTTTCTTTTCTCTATTCAGTATTTGTGTTTTGATGTTTGAGTCTAAAATAACATTTTGGGAAAAAAATTAAGTGCCACTGGAAAAAAGAAGGGAGTATTTTGACTTTTGTTATCTATTTGAAGTGACTAGTTTCTTGACTCCTGTAGTTTTTCACTTAACTAGTTCCTGGCCATTTCATTTTAAGTGAAAAACTATAGGAGTCAAGAAACTGGCCATTTCAAGTAAGTTCATCGTTAGTAATTATGAAAAAAAATGATGGTATTTATTAACCCTTTGGGGTCAGGATTAGTTTAGTTACAATCAGCTTTCAAATGTGATAAAGCCCTTGGGGGAAAGATTTTGCCTTGAGACTTAATCTAATTTTTGGATGGCGAAATCAAAATGTTGGTAAAGACACACCAAGAGAATTGCACTATGATGTGTTCTTCAACTAAGCTGCTTTTGTCCTCTTTTTCAGGGTATGAATTAAAGGAGCCTTCAGGAGAACCTAGGGATTTTTGGATAGAATAATATATTCTCTTCCTTCCCCCTGCATTACCACACTGGTATCATGCACACGCGCCAGTCAGAGACTCTTCTTTAAAAGTAACTTTTAAAAAGTTGAAAAGAAAGAAGATAACTAATGTAAGTAATTTTAATACAATTTTAATTTTAATTTAATTCAATTTAATTTTAATACAATTTGCCAGTATTAAATTAAAGACTTCCAAAATACTAAGGAAATATAAATTTTTCAGGGATAAGTACATAAGGTTAAAAATTTCTGGTCCTACCTCTCCATGTAACCATCTAAACCTTTTCCCCCAAATCACCCACAGATCAAGGTACATTGACATTGGATTTTACCTGCATCGATTTATTGGCAAATTCTTCTCAAGATGAATGTTACATTAAGGGACAACTTATTTTCAAATCATCCTGAAGGTTCACAAACACATTGTCAATAAAGTCAGCTCTAGAACTCAAAGGCAATTCTTTTTAGTGAGATGTCAGACTACATATCAAAATTCATCAAGACTGATGGAAAAAGAAGTATTTTTAGCATATACCAGGATAGGAAAAATTGCCCCAGCAGTGATAAATAGGTCGTTTAGTTGAAATATTCTTCTTAAGGTAGTTTGTTGATTTAACATTTTATCTCTAGGTTTTGAAAATTGTACATTTGTTTCTATTCAGAAAGTTCTGCAAACATTTTCTTTTATTTTGTAGGGGTTTCTGAACATAATAAAAGAACTATTTAGAAAAGTTCTAAAATTTCTGTGTATATAAAACCAGTATGGAAACTTTCCAGTTATTAAGTAAGAACAACGTAAGTGGGAGGTAGAAGAGTTAGTAAAAAATATGTCATGGCAGCTAAAAAAACCAAACAAAAACAAAACAAACATTGTCAGAAGCTTCATTGTAAAAGAAATCACACCAGATCAATGAGGAGAGGTGGTCAAGCTGGACTCTGATCAGATCATATATGGTGGATTTTATTTAGTTTCAGGGCCCTGACTAAGATATTGGCAAGCTAGAGACCATTCAAGAAAGATTAAAACTGACACATATAGATTAGTTCAGCCTCCTGGGGATATTTAGTTCCAAGAAATGAATACTTGGATGAGATGTTCATTTTCTTTAAGTATTTGATGAGTTCCTATAAGACAAATTAAGGAGTTTTTGTTTGCTTTGGTTTTCTTTTTTGTTTTGTTTTGCATGGCCCCATAAGATAGAGACAGGAGCTTTGGGTAGGAATTTCATGAAAGTACATTTAAGTTCAATACAACTACTAACTTCCTAATTGCTATAGCTGCATCAAAGTTCAGTGGGCTGCCTCAGGATGAATAGTAGGTTTCCTCAAAGGAGAAGAGAGAGTGAGAGACTGGATAAGCTCCTGTCAAGGATTTTATAGAGATATGGCCAACCTATTCAGGTATGGCTTAGACTTGTTATCCTCTGAGGTTCCTTGCAACACTGAGATTCTTTTATTCTTTAATAAGTGTGATCTAGGTCAACTTAGGAAAAAAGAAAAGGTGATAGCATATCATGTAATCAAGAAAGTTTTGTATCTTCAAGAGCATGTCCCATACAGAAAATATTTTATGAAATTTGAATCTTCAGGAAAAGAATAAATGCACTAATTGTGAAGGAAGGGACTATGCTATGCTTCAAATTTGTCCTTCTACTGGTGCCTGATAAACTGTTCTAAATAATATATATTTTTTGAATTAAATCAAATTAGATGAAACATACCACATAGTATTTACCCCTTTCTGTTAACTTGCATCACAGAGCCTGATTCTCTGATGAAGCAGAAATAACTGTCTTACAAATAACTGTCTTACATTGTTATAGATTACTCATCTAACCCTGCTTAGTCTTGCCATTGATGTTGTTCAGTTGTTTCAATTGTGTAGAACTCTTCATAACCCATTTGGAGTTTTCTTTGCAAAGATCCAACAGTAGTTTGCTCTTCCCTTCTGCACCCCTTTTCACAGATGAGTAAATCTAAACAAACAGAGTTAAGTGACTTGCCGGGTGATATGTTACTAGATACAAAGCCAATGAGATAAGAAAGCACAATCTGATCGATTGATAACTAAGTGATTAAAATAAAGCATATATCTAACTGATGGTGAGGCAATAGATATATAATTCAAGTAGGAACTAATAAAGTGGGAGGACACTGTGGTATAGTGGAAAGAGTATTGGAATTTAGGGCTAAGTTATTTCAGTTCTTTCAGCATTAGTTTTTTTATTGTTAATTGGAATAATAAGTAACATATGCATGGCTTACATCACAGGAACATTGCAAGGGGTGAATAAGATTATGTTTAAAGTACTTTGTCCATATTATGGATACAAAACATCATTAGCATTACTAAGCAGATAAGTGAAAGAAGAAGGTTATTTTTTTGGGGGAGGGGTTGATTGTATAATAGAATCAATGGCTGTAGAATTTAAACTACATATAAACAAATATTGTCTCAGCTTTTTATTTATATCCTCAGTGCTTGGTATATATTAAGCATGTAATAAATGCATGTCGGTCAATTACTCTTAAAATTCATGAGGCAATTGTGTTTTGACAGTCTGAGGAAAGTGAAACATGAGCAAATCATGGGATTATAGATTGGGGGCTGGAAAAGGTGCCTTAGAAGTCATATAATTTAAACCCCTCATTTAATAAATCAGGACTGAAACCCAGGGAGTCAAAGTGACTTGCCAGAGTAACACTGATAATTAATGACAAACTTGGCTCTTGAACCCAAATCCAATGACTTCAAATGCAATGTTGATTTCATCATATTATTTTCCCTCTGGATCCAGAATTTGAACTTAGGTCCCTTAACTACAAACACAGCATTCTTTCTACAGTTATCCACTAGCAAAAAGATATAAATTATAATGAACCACATTCAACATCAAGGAAAAGGCACAAGAGAGTAAAAGATTTTCCTCCTTTATTTCTAAGGCAGCTTCATCTTGTGCTGTAGCTGCCTGAAGTAATACATGCACACATCCTTTCTAATATGATGATTAGTCCTTGATTCTACTTAAATTAAAGCAATACATTTCCATTCCTGTGATTATTAATCTGATTTGCCTCTCACAAATGAAAGACTTTCAAATTATCTACTGGAGGTGTACTTGATAGAACTTTCTGAAGACATGCCAGGGACTGAGTCTACTCTGAAATAAATTACATGGGCAAAAGGAAAGTTATCTTTAATTACTTTATCACATAACTCTTGCTTAACATTTTGGAAGTTGCCATGGTGACCCCAGAATTGGCTTCCTATGTTATATTTAGTGCTCGTTTACATGTAGCCAATTTGCATTTTAAAGACCTAACATCTATCATTCATCCAGAAAGTTACTTGTTCCTTGATTGGAGTGGTTCTACTGGAGATCTGACATCTACCCCCCAACCCTCAAAGGCTGCCAACTATGTCCAACCACAATGGTTTTAAAAATCATTTGCAAATATTTTTTCAAATTATTATTCTATCAGGTCCCTGTACTTTAAAAAAATATTAAGAGATAATTCATTATAGACTGACCTAAGGTTTGATGAGTTAATTAGGTTTCCAAACCTGTTATCTTATCTTTCATAATTAATACCATAATCATATTCATCTAAACTCAATTATGAAAAGAGTGACTGTGTGAATATTATCAAAAAGTAGGAACTAAGTATGACCACAAAAGGCACCTCTACCCTTTACAGTGTATAATCCCTCTAAGAACTAGATGAGTAATGAAAAGGGGACCCTATATTTTGCTAATTTGAGAAATTAATTAAATAACTATTAGATATTCTGTTACTGTAATGACTTCCAACTTCTTCCAAACTCCTTGAAATTAAAAATTTGCAAACTTAGCACTTTCTTCCAGTTGTACATAAGTGATTTGTAATTAGTTAATTGACCCTTGATTATGAACTCTTTACTCACTTTATTGTACTTCTCATTCCTCTTTTCCATTTACTATGTACTAATTTTTATTTTATTTATCATACACAAACATGTGTATATACACATACATGTATATAATACACACATGTGCATATATACAATAGGGCATGTATATACACACATTACACGTGTATGTGTACAGCATATACACATATTTACATATACATATATATATATGTTTGTGTGTTTGGGTGTGCATTTGTACACATATGCATATCCCTATACATATTGCAATGCTAAAGGGGATGGTGTCCCTTGTCCTGTTAGAGATTTGTTGCTTCTATGCTTTTTCCCCCCAGGTATAAATCATTCTCCAGTTTGGAAAGCAGTAACAAGTCTTACATTTTTTTTTTTTTGTTGTTGTTGTTAGCTTCAAGCTCCAAGCCAAAGGCAGCACTTCTGGCAAAACACTTCAATGTTAATTCTCTTTATTTTTTTTCTCTGAGGATGTTTCTTCCCCCTTAGTTGCTTCCTTCAACATTATTCCTAGTAAATCCAGCCCAAAGTTTCAGTTATTAGTGGTTAACACTGTTTGTGAAGACAAACTAAATATTTAAACAAAGAAAGATATATCACCCCTTTCAGATTTTTTTCCCCTGAGCTGCCATGAAGTAGCTCAAAAGAGAAATAACATAGAGGATTATGCTCTTGTCCAGAGTTTTTACCAATACAGCATTTGTCTCTACATGCCTCACACTTGATTGGTCCCAAGTAGCTTTTCTCCAAGCATTTTCCTCTCCTTTCCTTGCAACAGTTCATTCTGATTTCACTTAAGTTTTCTCAACCTCATGTGGCTTCTCATACATTTCTTTTCTCCATATACAGTTTTCTTCTCCTTGTCCCATCAGGAGTTGGATTCATCTTTGAATTTACCGCTGGGCTTATCAAACCAACTTGCAACTTGCCCTGTTATGTGTCCTATAAATCATCCTATGGAGTTTTACCTTTTTTGATGCAGTCAAGTAACTAATTGATGCGTGAACAGAACATATCACATGGCCTTTATATCCCAAATACTCTCCCAACTTCTTCTCTGGCTCCTTTACTGTAGTCAGTTCAGTGAGAGACCAACTTTATTATGTTAATAGAACTCTCTTCATATGAACATGGCAAAAATTCCTGTCACAAAAGTCTTCCTCTCATATTTAATTTTGGTATGAAGTTCTGTGCTTTGTGCTCCCTGATTTTCCCTTCTCACTTACAATTCTTAGTCTCTAGGCTCCACACATGATCTAGATAGAAGGAAAAACAGTCATTGGGACTCTCTGTTGTCTGTTCCCCTGTATTTCCCTGAGCCTAATCAGCCCCCTGCATCAGGCCTTAGCTCTCAATCCCCATGGAAGTTGGCAGAGCAGGCCATGGAAATTTGTGATCCAGAGCTCATGGCACCATGAGACAACCTGTAGAAGGTTACATTCATGACCTCTGGAAGGTCATTGATAATGTCAACATGTCCAGGCTGCAACTGGAGACATAGATTGAAACCCTGAAGGAAGAACAGCTCTTCATGGAAAAGAATCATGAAGAAGAGTTAAAGTCTCTATGATCCCAGATAGTAGACTCTGGGCTGACTATGGAGGTGAACTCTCCCAAATTCCATGATTTGAGCAAAGTCATTACTGATATCTCAGCCCAGTATGATACTCTGGCCCAGAAAAAAGACAAGATCTTGAAAATTACTGGTCCCAGTAGACTGAGGAGATCACTGTGGCTATCAACACAAGATCTGAGGAAAGCTTGCTCAAAACACTGTCATACATCTGAAATGTATAGTCCAGTCCTTAGAGATTGACCTAGACTCTCTTTGAAATGTGAAAACAAACTTGGAGGAGAACTTCAGGGAGGTAGAGACCTGCCATGCTATATAGATGGAGCAGATTAATACACCCCTGCTATACTTTGAGACTACCCCTATGGGGTAGATGGGCATAGAGGGGCAGTGTAGGGTCCAGGAATATTAAGTGTTGCTCAACACCAAGGTCAGATTGTAAGTAGAGATCAGCTCAGCACCTATCAAAACTTGCTGGAAGATGGGGAAGACTACAGTCTTGTGCATTTTTTAGACAGTAGCAGCTGTTCCTTGTAGAACATCTGTAAGACTAGGACTTGGAGAATTGTTGATGGTAAACTGGTGGCAGACATCAATGACACCAAGGTCCTGTAGCATTAGATCATAAACTGAGGACCTGACCTGAGATAGAAAATTAATAAAAGTTCTAGGAGACCAAGGCAAGATGGTAGCAAAAAAGACAGGGACTTACTTGAGCTCTCCCAAATTTCTCTGCAAATAATCTTAAAGAATGCCTCAAAATGAATACTGGAGCTACAGAAGAAACAAAAGGATGAGGTGAAACAATTTTCCAGTCTAAGGCAAGCTGGAAGGTTGTCAGGAATACAGTCCAGTACAGGCTTTGCCAGCTCAAGTTACACCCCTGCAAATCAGCAGCAGGTCTTAGGGGTGACTGAATCAGTTGTGGCAATGGTAGCTTTCAGAGCTCTCAGGCCTATAAAGCCATGCACAAGCAGCTTTCCAGAAGAATGCAATTGTGAATAGCTTTTAATTCTGATTACATGGTATAGTGAACACTCGATTTATTCAATAACAAATCAGAGCAAAAAATTTACAGTAAATCAAAGTACAGCATTCACAATATTACAATTTATCACAGAAAAATCAAAATACAGCATTCACAACAACTTATCACTAATATGGCCACATAGTTTTCACCACAATGGTCAAATAGTTTTCAACAATGAACAGTCATTTAGCAACTCAATCATTCAATCATCTTTAAGGAGAGGACACAAACTATAAAAGTCAAAGTACTCCACCCCTGGATAGTATGTTCATTTAGTCAATCACAGAGTCCTTAATTCAATCATAAAGCACAGAAGTAAAAGTTCTCCACCCGTAGGTCAGAGTAAATCATAATCTTCTCAGTCAGTACACAGTATCCAAGTAAAGTCTTCTTTCAGCTTGACTCAAGGCTGGTTCTCAGATTTCCTAGATTCTCTTCCATGGTCCCAGAGCCTACCTGGATTCATCAAACTGTCACCTGAGTTCAAAGGCAGACAGCTCCCAGTTCCTTGTCCAGCTCTCTGTACTGTTCCTGTTCCATGCTGAAGCTCACACTGTCCAGTCCACATTGAATCCTTCACAATCTCTATTCCTAGGAAGTCAAGGCTTGACAAAGCCACAGACAGACAAAGTACCGACACCAGTCATGCCTCCTCTGGCAACTCTGGCTTCTGCCTCCATGAAACTTATCCAAAGAAATTCTGTCTGACCCAGCAGGAGACCCTATATACACACAGCATTAGCCATTTTCTTTTTCAGCCATTTCCTGTTTCAACCTCCTCCTGTTATGTCAGCAACAGGGGTTCATACCTTCTGTTTCTTTAACAGAGGCTTGATTAATTACTAAGTGCTAAGTACCTGTTAGCTTTGCTAGTACAAAGGGATAAAATTACATTATTATTTCAAGGCCACAGAAAGCAAACGGGTTAGACAGTTGGTCAGAAGGAGATCACAGGGATTCCTTTACTGGGTGTAGGGCACTGTTGCATTACCAATACAAGGATGCTGGCCACAAACTTGGGTTACAATCCCAGGGAGATGAGTAACACTTAAATATAAGTGTTTGCAGCTGCAGGGGAACAGGGATCCTAAACATGGTTTCATGGTGGACAAAAGTACTTGTGGCTGCTCACAGCCCAGAATATAAGACAAGAGAGGAATGACTATACCTCTTCTTAGATCATACCACCTTGAAAGTACTGAAAACTCACAGATCCCCAGAACTAGCTCTGAAGACAGTAATAAGACAAGTCTGAAGATTGAAACAGTGCTCTCTCCAGCCTGGGAGAGGAACCGCATTTTAACATAGAGTTAAAAGTCAAGAAATAGGTTGGAAAATTAGCAAACAAAAAGAACAAAAACAAAAACCTGTCCATAGAAAATTACTATGGTGACAGGGGAGATCAAAGCACAAACTCAAAAGAAGACAGCAAAGTCCAAATAGCTACATCCAAAGATGCAAAGAAAAATGTGAATTTGCATCAGGTCCAAAAAATAATTTCTAGAAGAGGTCAAAAGTGTTTTTAAAAATCAAATAGGAGAGGGGTGGCTAGGTGGCATAGTAAATAGAGCACTGGCACTGGAGTCAGGAGGACCTGAGTTCAAATCTGGCCTCAGACACTTAACACAAAATTAGCTGTGTGACCTTGGGCAAGTCACTTAACCCCAATTGCCCTACCTTCCTCCCTCCAAAAAGCAAAGAAAAAAGAAAAGCAAAACCAAGTAGGAGAGATAGAGGAAAAGAAATTAGAGTGATGAAATAAAATCTTGAAAAATAAGGCAACAGCTTGGTAAAGGAAGCACAAAAAATACTAAAGAAAAGAACACCTTAAAACCAGAATAGGCCAAATAGCAAAAGAGGCACAAAAAAATCACACTGAGCAGAACTCCTTAAAATGTATAATTGGCTACATGTAAAAAGAGTTACACAAAGCACTGAAAACAAACAAACAACTTATTAAAAAGTAGAATTCGTCTAATAGAAAAAGAAGTACAAAATTTCACTGAGAAAAATACTTCCTTAAAAATTAGACTTGGGAAAGTGTAAGCTATAATTCCATGAGACATCAAGAAACAATGAAACGAAGCCCAAAGGATGAAAAAAAAATAGATGAACATGAACTATCTCATTGGAAAAACAACTGACCTGCAGGATGGATTTAGTAGAGCTTTAAAAATTATTAGGCTACCTGAAAGCCATGATCACAAAAAGAGCTGAGAAATCATCTTTCAAGAAATTATCAATGACAATTTCCCTGGTATTCTAGAACCAGAGGTAAAATGGAAATTGAAAGAATACATCAATCACCTCCTGAAAGAGATCCCAAAGTGAAAACTACCAGGAATAATATAGCAAAATTCCAGAGATCCAAGGTCAAGGAGAAACTATTGTAAGCAGCCAGAAAGAAACAATTCCAATATTGTGGAAACACAGTCAAGACACTACAAGATTTAGCAGATTCCACATTAAAGGATTGGAGGCCGTAGAATATTATATTTTTGGAAAGCAAAAGAGTTAGGATTACAACCATGAATCACCTATGTAGCAAAACTGAATATAATCCTTCAGGGGTAAAATGAATCTTCAATGAAATAAAAGGCATCCAAGTATTCCTGATGAAAAGACCAGAGCTGAATAGAAAATCTGACCTTCAAATACAAGAATCAAGAGAAGCATAAAAAAGTTAACAATAAAGAGAAATCATAAGGGATTCAATGAGTTTGAACTGTCTACATTCCTAAGTAGGAAGATCAGACTTGTGACTCCTAACAACTCTTCAGAGGGGAGTATATTAGACAAGAGTTATACATCTCTGCCCCATAAATAACATGAGTCTGTGGCAATGATTTTTATTTTAGATATAAGCTTTCTTTCCTGGTAACAGTCCTTCAGAGGAAAAAAAGTATTCTAAGCTTATCCTAAAAGGCTGACTCCTTCTTTTCCTTATATCCAAAGGACTGACAAAATTTTATTTGCAAAAAAGAACATCACAAAGAGTGAATAGCAAAAACAAAGAAAAACACATTTATCCTATCATATAGCAAACACAAATCAGTTACATTATAGAGATTAGAATACAGAAGACAATACTCAGAGTGAATGCACTCTCACACTTGTAGCAAGAGATGTCAACTTAATGCAGAGAAAGAGGCTTTAATCTCAACCAAATTCCTTAGGGAGGCTAGCTAGAAACATATTATAAAACATCCTTTCCCTACATATCTACCTTTCAAAGCATGTTTTCTCTCTCTCATTTTTTAAAACAGATCCTTTCCCAAACAAAGTTTGTAATCACTTTTGTCTTCCCCCAAAACAGGGAGGAAAAAGGATGTTTCTTCTCCCCCAAGGTCTCATTAACTCTACCTCTCACACAAGTAGAATTATATTTTTGTCCATGAATGTAGAGAATCTTATACAAATGCTTCAGGATTGAACCTGGGTTACAGGAGATTATTTCCATTAACCATTTTATATGGGAAAGTAGGTATACAGGTCAGTAGTTTTTGGCATTCTGTATTACACCTTTTAGAAGTAATAATATTTTCCCTATGCTTCTGTATCTTGCCCTTCTTCAGAAATGTTGAGAATCAATTCTTCAGTGGCCTCACAGTTCTGCCTCTAGAGTGGGCCTCCTCTGTGCACAGTGTTGTCTGGGGGGGTAATCCTGATCTTTATTTTTCATAATGTCATGCAAAGAGCGCTTAATCTGGAGCCAGGATTTGAGTTCTAATCCCATTTCTGCCATTAACTACCTGTTTAATCTGGGCAAGTCACTTAACCTCTTCGTGTCTTAGTTTCTACATATATAAAATGAAGGGATTAGATTTGATGATTTCTAAGATCCTTTCTATGATACTATTAGGATCTGATGAGCATATTTAAATTGTGATGCTAGATTTCATTGACCTGCATGATGAAAAAAATTTTTATATGCACACAATGCATGTGTATATATATATATATATATATATATATATATACACACACATACACATGCTTGTACACAAATAGCTATGTCTATGATAAATACACATATACTCTATGGAATGCATACATGTGTATATATGCATTTATTTGTTTTTAGAAATTTTCTAATTTTTGTTTATTTGCTCTCCTTTTAAAAGTTTCATGCTTAAGTGCTTTTTCTTAGTTGAGTCTCTTGCCAACCTTTCTTATGATTTTGTTCTCTAAAATTTTTCTGCTTTATGAAGCAATGATACTCTTAATATATTACATCATCTTTCTTTGTAAGATTCTACCAATGGGTATATAGTACAACCTAGTGTTACTCTTTGCTACCACTTCTCCTTACTCCATAAATATATCAGTTTACTAAAATGGTTTTTAATGCTTTTTTTTGGGAGGGCCTTTTCATTATATAACTCAACATCATTCATTTAATGTCTATGTTAAATTATTGTAATTTGTGTCACTTTGGGGAAAATAATTCAGAATTAGGAAATAAAATAGACATATAGATTTATAGAAATATCCTGACTGTAATTACAATCACTGTTGTCTTTTGAACTTTGATTACATTGGTATAGGAAATAGCTCATAGGGAAACTGTATCTTTCAATGCAGGCAGATTAGCACCAACTTGGTATGTTAAATTGTTATAGAATTGTCACTCTAAAGTAAATCTTTAAAAGATTTGAGAGCTGCTAGATTTGATGCCACATTGGCTCCTCTATTCCTATGGGGATTTATCTGCCTTTTTCTTTCAAAGAACACTTACTAGTCAGGTGTGATTCCTCTTTATTTAAAATTAAAAGTTTGGTGTGTATATACTCACAGTTTCCCCCATAGAGCATTCAGTAAATCTACTTTTTACAAATTACATTAATTGTCATTTCATTGGAGTGAGACATCTTGCTTTTTTTTCCCCCTGGGGCCTTCGTAGAAATCCTTAGTGATGAAAATTCCTTCTATAGTCAGGTGAATGTCATCAAGTATTGCTTATTTGTTTATACCAATATATCACTTAAATGAGAAGCAGGAGACAAAATAAGTTGAAGAGTCAGGAAGATGAGTTCAAATCCTGCTTCAGGCAAGTACTAGCTATTAGTGATTTCCTTTAGCTTTTCAGTGTCTAAGGCACCCCATCCCCGACCCCAGACAACTCTTTATTACATCTCTGAGCTCCTTTATCTAAGTTTAACTTTTTGTACCCTATCAACGATGGATCCCTACTGATTCTCTAACTTCCATATTTAAAGTAATTTCTATTATTACCTTTGGACTATTTTAAGGTACTCCTTGGAGTCTTTGTTGGACTATCTGATTTTTCATTTCAATAAAACTTGACACATTTTAGAGGTTTCCCTTTTATTCTTGATTAGGTTATTAATTTTTGAAAGATGGTAGTATCCCTATATGAGTTATCATCTCTCATACAGGTATTAGGTGCTAGCTAGAAAGCTCTTTTTTGTTAAAAAAAACTTATTGACACTCCTATACCTAGGGAACTTTGCTGGTTCTAATTACGAGTGACCTTGTTAGAACTTGGCTTTATCCATCCTGACTGATTTGTATTAGAACCTCATCTAGACACTAGAGTGTTCCACTTAGATCTCCTCTGAAGAAATAAAATCTTGCTTCCCTCTCCCAAATGGACCTTTGGATTCTGCTAATTTTGCAGGTCTCACAATACTTCATCCCCATTCTAGAATTTCTTCTTCTACATCCTGCTTGTCTTCCACATGGGCATAATTAGCAACAATAGGTAGAAGAAGCAGAAAAGGAAATTTTCACCTACATAAAAATAAAAATTTCCTGACAAGTAAACCTAAATTAAAAAGACTTCTTCAGTCATATCTTCCCAATTAATATAGGTTTCTAAAGTGTAGACTGAATGAATACTATGTAGGTATGCTGCAGAAAGTAGAGAATATTAGTATTCAGGAATGCTCTAGACCAGATAAGTATCTTTGATTCTTTTATTTCTGTAATAAAGACAAAGTAAAGTTCTAGATTTGAAACAACAACGTCATCATCAGCAACAACGGTGCACTAAGAAAAGCTGAGAAAAAAGGTGAACTCGCATATCTGTGAACATCTGTGAATGCTTTAAGGAAAAGAGGTGGTTCTTGCAGGTGGGGAATTCTTCGAATACCCTATTACCCGTCTTTAAAGCCTATCATCCTGGGTTTTCTTGGGTTACAACATTAATCTTTTTTCTTTGCTATTTAAATAGGATGAAGTTTTCTATTGCCTTACAATGGAATTTCTGAGAATCTTTTTTTTTAAAGGAATTATTCTTTGCACATTTTTATCTTCCAGTTACTAACAAGGATGTTGTTTCTATCCTTATTAAAATAATTTCTTATTTAAAGATTTATTTCGCTCAGGTCCATGTTAATTTTTCATGATACTACCTGGGAATATAAGAGGAAAAATCAAACCTTCGAAGATCATTAAATATATCCAAACCATGTTTTAAATGCAAAGGGCAATGGAGAGACATTGCATGGATTGAAGAATATTAATGATGAAAAATTGTATACTAGAAGTTGTGCAAAAATTGTCCGAGAGAAGTACCACTAGAAAAGGCTCATGAGATCATAGAGTTTAGAGCCTAAAGAAATTGTAGAAGTCATCAAGTCCAACTTTATTAACTTAATAAACAATAGGGATCGTTTTCTTCTGTGATTTTGAATTTTACAAATGAAGAAACTGATGCCCAAAGCAATAAAATGACTTATTTAAGATGGTACAGAGAGGATTGTACAGTTTGTAAGACTTGACTCCCAGTTCAGCATTCTGCAAACTACATATAATGAAAATGAAGAACTACTAGAGAACCAATACTGTCCATTGATGACTATGCAATGTCATTCATTCTAGAAGACTGCCAGACCACTGAATAGATTCACTGTGGGAAGATGTAGAAGGAGGACTCTAATGGTAATGAGAATTTGAAGATCTTCCCTTCTCCTTAAAAAGTCTAAGGGAATTTGAAGACCTTCCCTGCTTTGAAAATGTACTCTACCCCCTAATAGGCTAAATGTAATTACATGGAGCCTGTGGTGGGAGGAGTTTGCTGAAGGGTGAGGCAGAGCCCACAGGAAACTGGGACTTGGAACTGGCTAGACTGGGAGGAGGAGAAGATACATTCCAGGGAGTCAGTGAGGCTTATGAGTAAATATTTTTTGGGAAGGCTAAAGGATGGTATGGTTCTCTGTGCTGTTACTTCTTTGCTACTATGATGGAATGGGCTTACTTATTTTGGGATATGGTTTTCTGGTGTCTGAATAAGTGTTTTGCTTCTGTCTTCTATATGGAGAGTCTGTTATTACATTTTACAATTGAGCACCATGAAGGTATAGTTATAGTGATTGTGGGCACTATGAATGTTGCATTGGTGCTACAAGGACATAGACAAGTGTCACATATAATGAGAATGTTTCAGTGGGTTGCTATCTGTACCATTGACAGATCTGTGCCTGCACTGATATGGTCATAGATTCATTAAATATTCCAAATATCTTTCTTCTGGATATTAGCTAATAATTTACATGACTGATAGGTTGGAATGTTCCTTGAGGGCATAGATGATGTCATTTTTCACCATTGTATCCTTGTAAACCTGCACATAGTACGCACTTAGTATTTATTTAATTAAACTGAATGAGCAACAGACATAGTTTTAAAAATTTATTTATTTTTAGTTTTCAACATTCATTTCCACAAGATTTTGTTATAATTTTTCTCCCTGTCTTTCCCCTACTCCACACCCCAAAATAGCAAGCATATTGAATAATCCTCACAATCCATTCTCTCTTATATCCTTCCCATCACCCCTCTAAGATTTTAGTAGGGCAAGATCGATTTCTATACCCCAGTGCCTGTATATCTTATTTCCCAGATGCATGTAAAAAACAATTTTTTTAAACATTTGTTTTTAAAACTTTTAGTTCCATATTTTTTTCTTTCTTCTCTCCTCACCCACCCCCACTGGGAAGATAGGTAATTTAATATAGGTTGTACATGTGTAGTTACCCAAATCATTTCCATAGTAGTTATATTGTGAAATAATAATTATATTTCCCTCTATCCTATCCTGCCCCCCACTTATTCCATTTTCTCCTTTGATCCTATCCATTTTCAAAAATATTTGCTTCTAACTACCCTCTCCCCCAATCTGTCTTCACTTCTGTTATTCCCCAGCTTATTGCCTACCCCATATTGTGCTGTAGGGTAAGATACCCAATTGAGTGTGTATGTTATTCCCTCCTTAAGCTAAATTCAATGAGACTAAATTTGTCCCATTCCTTTCACCTTCCTGCTCTTCCCCTCCATTATCACAGTTTTCTCTTGACTCTTTGATATGAGATAATTTACCCAATCTATCTCTCCCTTTCTCCTTCTCCCAATAAATTCCTCTCTCACCTCTTAATTTTATTTTTTAGATATCATCCCTTCATATTCAACTCATCCAGTGCCCTCTCTCTGTGTATACAGGAACATACATGTGCCCACACTCACATATATATTTATATGCACCTACACCCTCCTATACATACCTATATATGTATGTATACATATACATTCCCTTCAACTATCCTCATACTGAGAAAAGTCTTATGAGTTGCAATTACCTTTTTTCCATGCAGGAATGTAAATAGTTCAACTTTAATAAGTTCCTTATGATTCTTTTCCTTGTTCACCTTCCCATGCTTCTCTTGCTTCTTGTATTTGGAAGTCAAGTTTTCTGTTCAGCTCTGGTTTTTTTCATAAAGAGTGCTTGAAAATCCTCTATTCATTGAATGACCATATTTTTCCCTGTAGCATTATACTCAGTTTTGTGGGTAGGTGATTCTTGGTTTTAGTCCTAGCTCCTTTGACCTCTGGACTATCATATTCCGAGCCCTTAGATCCCTTATTATAGAAGCTGCTAGGTCTTGTGTTATCCTGATTGTGTTTCCACAATACTCAATTTTTTTCTTCCTGACTGCTTGCAGAATTTTCTCCTTGACCTGAAAACTCTGGAATTTGACTATAATATACCTAGAAGTTTTCTTTGGGGATCTTTTAAAAGAGGCTATCAGTGAATTCTTTCAATTTCTATTTTGCTCTTTGGTTCTAGAATATCAGGGCAGTTTTGCTTAATAATTTCTTGAAAGATGATGTATAGACTCTTTTTTTGATCAAGGCTTTCAGGTAGTCCAGTAATTTTTAAATTATGTCTCTTGGATCTATTTTCCAGGTCAGTGGTTTTTCCAATGAGATATTTCACATTGCCTTCTATTTTTTCATTGGTTTGGATCTTTTTTATAGTATCTTGATTTCTCATAAAGTCATAAGCTTCCATTTGTTCCAATCTAATTTTGAAGGAGTTCTTCTTTTCAGTAAGTTTTTGAAATTCCTTTTCCATCTAGCAGATTCGAATTTTTAAGGCTTTCTTCTCTTCACTGGCTTTTTGGGCCTCTTTTGCCATTTGAGTTAGTCTTTTTTTAAGGTGTTATTTTCTTCAGTGTATGTATTTTTGGGTCTTCTTTAGCAGGCTGTTGACTCTCTTTTTTCTGATTTTCTTGCATCATTCTAATTTTTCTTCCCAATTTTTCCTCCACTTTGCTTATTTGATTTTCAAAATTCTTCTTGAGCTGCTCCATGGCCTATAACCAGTTCATATTTTTCTTGGAGGATTTTGGTGCAGGAGTTCTGACTTTGCTGTCTTCTTCCAACTCCATGCTTTTTTTGTCCCCAAAAAAGTATTCTATGGTCCCTTTGTGTTTCCTCAGCTTCCTCATTTTGCCAGTTGATTACTTGATGTTTGAGCTCTTTGCCATGGTAGAACTCTCTTTCCAGAATGGAGAACTTTGTCCCAAATTGCTGGGGTTTTTGCAGCTGCCTGAGCTATTAGGAGGGCACCTTCTCTACATTTTCCACCAGCTTTGGCTCACTGGCCACACACCCCAGGATTGCCACCCAAGACCGTGATCCAGATCCAAGCAGGTTAAAGCAAGAGCAATTACCCTCAGAATAGTCACTTGATCCCCCTACAATCTGCAGGCCAGGAGCTCCTGGGGCAGCCATGTGGTGTGGCAAGGTTGCAAAGCTGCCCTCCTTTGCTTCTTGCCTCAGAGGCAGGGGCAAGACTGGTTCTTCCATCCCCTGACTCTGTTCCAACAGAACTTCACACTGACCTTTTACTTTGTCTTTGGTATTTATGGGTTGAGAAGTCTGGAAAACTGCCACAGCTGCTGGTGAGTCACTCTCCTGAAGTCTGCTTTGGCCGCTTCTGGTGGGGGCCACCATGGGTTAGAACTGCAGGGCTCAAGCGAGACTGTACTTGGCTCCCAGCTCAGTGTGTTTGACCTTTCCTGTCAGCCTACTGGGCTTCCTTCCAAGGGAGATTTGTTTCTCTCTGTCACTTTGTGGTTTCTATATCTCTAAAGTATGTTTAGAGTCATTTTTTTTTTACATGTATTGGAAGTGATTGGAGCGGGAGCTCATGCCAAGTTTGTGCATCTACTCCACCATCTTGGCTCTGCCCCCAACAGACATATTTTTATTTCATAATTTTAAATTGCCTTTAAAAATAATTTGAGCAATGCTTCTTAGGGCCATGCATTTCTAGATTATATAATGCTCTGGCATTTCCTTGAGAGTTGTGCCAATTACAGTCACAATGCAATGATTCAATAAAACTGTATTGCTCTGCATTGAATAAAAATATATTAATAGAAAAAGTGCTGATGACATTTGGCTTCTTAGAACAGAGAGTAATTATGGTTCAGCAATATCTGATGATGATATTAGCCATTTTATTCGTCACAGAAAACTAGTTTAAGAAGAGAAATGTGCAGACTAAGAGAGTAAAATGCTATCATGAGGTCAGTAGAAAAGCTGACTTGAAGGCCATACCTAAGAAGTATCCATCAATAGTTCAGTACCAACCTGGGAGAAATTATTGAGTAGTTCACCATAGGGATGGGGCCTAAAGGTCATAATTTTCAATATATTTATTGATGACTTGTATCCAAGAATTGAAAATATGCTCATCAACTTTATAGTTACTTGGTTTCTGTCAAGTCCCAAATCTATATGGGGAACACTAGGTCTCTTCAATCTTATTCCCCATACCCCAGAAGTTAAAGAGGTATAGCTACCGTAGCACAAATGTAAATGGTTACATTCTTCTGTGCGCAGTTTTCCAATATGTGTGGCTCTGTTCTTCTAGTTGTTTTCTCATAAGCCTCAGGGGAATAATATAGCCATGGTTCTCAGGTTCAAAGGGACCTTAGAAGTCATTTGATTCAACTACCTAATTTTACAAAGGAGGAAAGTGATGCTCATTGTTTAAGTGAGGTGCAAAGGTCACTCAAGTAGTATATTACAGAGTTAGAATTCGAACCCAAGACTTCTTACTCTAAATCCAACATTTTCTGCCTACTGTACCATGATGCCTAGTAAATTATAGAAAATTATCAGATACTCTTTTTTTTTTAAAAAATTATTTTTTATTTACTTTTAGTGTACAAGATTCAGTTCCACAGTCCCTTGAGTTTCAAATTTTCTCCCCCTCCTTCTTCCCTCCCCCACCATGGCAGCATACAATCAAGTGTAGGATCTGCAAATACTTTCACATTGGACATTACTCTTTTAAGACATAAAGACTCCCAGCAGACTATTTGGATAAACAGGAAGCAAGAAGGTAGGTAGGAAGGGATGAGTGTTAACAGTTGTTGAGCCACAGAGGGCAGACTGATTATAGAAGAGCAAATAAGAAATAAGAAGGACAGACTGATTGAATATTACTGCCATTCCTGCATTATACAATCAAACCAAATTGGCTGATTTTCTGTTCCTCAGACGTGTAATATTAATGGTATGTAAAATCTTCCCCACCCATTAATAAGCCTCACGTGGAGCCCATTAAGGAAAGCTTGCTTAGGGGAGACTTGTTTGTAGGAAGGCTTTCATA
>CM053590.1:58114909-58143389 GCA_028646515.1 Pseudochirops corinnae | reverse complement strand
AGGATTATAGATTCAGAGGTAAAACAGACAAGATCTAATTTATCTAGACTAGCATAGCCAAAAACTAAAGAGGAAGGAAACATTTCTGAACATTCAAAAAAGATATTATAAAGCTCTTACCCTAACACCTATTGATTTTACTAACAAAAGAGTCCCTCAGGCATTCATCCAGAGCCCATTTGCTCTTACTTTACATAAACTTTCAATGATTTATTGTTATTTATTTTCAAATTTCACAGCTAGTTTAATGAAAGGACAAGAATAGAAAGGTGATGCCTTAGTTGGTAAGTCAACAAAGACAACTGGTAACATAAAAGTAAGAGAAAGTCTTTTAGAGTTGCATAATTCACACTATAACCTCTCCCATGTACATAATCATATTATAACTTGTATTAGAGTTATATATACACTCCACTAAATTGTAATCTTCTTTAGCAAAGGACTTTTTATCATTATTTGTTTATTTCAATTCTTCTAGTGCCTTGAATATAATATGTGCTTAATAAATATTTGTTCAAGTTAAATTGGGTTCACATAAGATTTACCATGGTCTTGTGAAATTAAATGATTGACATACACTTATATTTATATTTGTGTGTTATCCCCCTGTTAGACTATAATTTCAATGAGAATAAGGATTATACCTCATCTAAACTTTTAATCCCTACTAGCACCTAACACAGACTTTTGCACACAGTGGCAGTTGAATAAATGTTTGTTAAGAAATGATGATGTAGTTTTTGTTCTTATCTTTGCACATATATATTTTCTCATTGATAACATTATTTCTACTAAAAAAATATATTAAGTGTACATTTTGAAGGGAAAATGAAGTAGAAAAAACTTTTTCTAAAACTTTCAAATATAATTTGATTAACAGTTAATTCAAGATTATCTCCAGTTTCTCCTGTCTATAACTTGTTTGTTCATAGGTGGTTATATGTTATCTCCCATATTAAGCTGTAGGCTCCTTGAGAACTGGGATTGTTTGTTTTGCTATTTGTGTTCAGTGTTTTGCACATATTTGGTGCTTAATAAATGTTTCTTTACTTGACAATAAAAAATAAATCCCTAAAAGTATTCACTGAACACAAAAGATGTTGTGTATATGTGTTACTGGGTACTGTGAGACAGTATAATGATTATACAATAGGAAAAATGAGGCTAACTGAAAAATGTACCTGGAGTCAGAAGACCTATTCTCAAATTGTATCTCTGATATTTTCTGGCTGTGTAACAATGGGCAAGTCATGTAACTTCTTTGAAATTCCCCTTTTTAGTCATGAGGAGATGATAACATTTGCCCTAAATAGTTCATATGATATTAATTAGGTAAACATGATAAATTGTTGAGAAAAAAAATCAAAACTCTTTGAGTTCTAGTGGATAAATGCTTGCATTGATTTCCAGAGCTGTTTCTGTAGTTATAAAAAGTCATACTCAAAGTCTGTTCATCCTTTACATCTTTAAGATACCAGATAAAATGCAACACTGACTATTGCCACTCTCTCTTTCTCTTACTTGCCATTACCTGTATCCCTCCCTATTAGAATGTAAAGCCAAGCATGAGCAGCTTTCCAGAGGACTGCTGCTGTGAACAGCTTCAAGATTCTGATTAAACAGTATAGTGAACTCTCTATTTATTCAGTAGCATACTAAGACAAAACATTCACAGAAATCAAAGTACAGCATTCACAATGTTATGGCATAACAACTTACTAAAATGGCCACATAGGTTTCACCAAAGAGATCACATAGTTTTAAACAATGTACAGTCATTTAGTAACTCAAATCATTTAGTAACTCAATCATTTAGTAAGTCCTTAATTCAATCACAAAGTACAAAGGTCAAAGTTCTCCACCCTTGGTCACATTGTCTTAATCTCTTAAATTAAAAAGTGTCCTTTCTTCTTAATTGGAGAAGTCCTTAAATCAATCATGTAAATGTAAAGGTCAAAGTTCTGCACCCCTAGGTCACAGTAAATTATGATCTTCTCAGTTTGCATTAAATACCCAAGGAGAGTCTTTTCATCTTGACAGGCTTTCAGCTTCCATGGTTCCTCTACCATGGTCCCAGCTCCTGCCCAAATCTATCCATCTGTCACCTGAGTTCAAAGGCAGACAGCTTTCAGTTCCCTGTCCAGCTCCTTGTGCAGTTCCTGTTCCATATTGAAGTTCACAGCATCTAGTCCACCTCAAGTCCTTCACTGTTTCTGTTCCTAGGAAGACAAAGCTTAACAAAGCCACAATAACGTTCAGACACATTGCTGACATCCTTATCAATTCAGTTTCTGCCTGAGAAATCAACATAGACACAACAACAAAGTCTGAGGAATCAACATGAATCATCAGTATTGGTACCAGGACCTCTGAAAAGTCAGTAAGTCTCTCTTCCAGGATTTCTGTGAACATACAAGAACATCCTCTTTTAGGGCTTCTGACCCACCAGTAAGGTCTGAGGGCTTCTGTGACAACAGCAGCATCCTCTATGAACAGATGAATTTGACAAAGTAACATCAAAACAGACAAAGTACCAGTATCACAGCCATGCTTCCTCCCAGTTCTCTCCTCTCATTTCTCAGTTCTTCTCTGTTCTCAGTTCAGTTCCCAGTTCTCAGTTCTCTGTTCTGCCACCACAAGTTCTTTTCTCCATTCTGTTCTCAATTCATAACAGTTCTCCGAAGTTCTCAGGATCCTAGCAGTTCTCTCTCTCTCAGTAATTCTGGCTTCCTAGCTTGGGCTTTTCCTTATATATGGTATTAGCTCCTCCCTGTTCTACCCCTTCCTGTTATATCAGGAACTTCCTCTCACTGTGGGATTCACAAATTCTGGATCTTAATACCTGATATAATCATGAACTGAAACAAGGTGCTAAATACCTGTTTGATTGCCAATACAAGGGGCAGATAAGATCTTCAAATCCCTATTACCATTACACAGAACCAGGAGAGGAAAAATTATGAAGTTAAAAAATTTGCCCTTTGTATCACCTTCAGGCTCCCTTTTCTATTCCTTCTTCTCTCCCTTTATTTTGACTTCCCTCCCCCCTCCCTTTCTATCTTTTTCAACACTCTCTCCTACCTTTTCCTTATCCAAAACTGCCCTGAGAAAAGGGTTAAGTATCAGTCATTTGTACCTTTCTAAGTGTCTTTGCTGAGAAAATCCCATAAAATGAGATCACAAAGAGTTGGACTTGTCTAAGAAAAAAAGACTTAACAAAATGTATTTCTATCTATATCTAGGTGTATGAGTCAGTTCTGTTAAATAGAATTGAAAATGCAGTTTCCACATAAGTTTGAAAATATTTTAACTTTCCTATTGGTGTAAAGGTTATATTACTTGGGATAAGAAAAATCATATATGCCTCTATGAGATCTGTTGATAGAAAATTATCACATAGATCTTAAGACTTTTTAAAATCCCTGCTATATTATTATTTTCCTTCTGATAGTATTTTAATATCATTGTTTGATTTGGGGTCATTGCTGGTGGACATCTATAATTTATAATTTTGACTGACTATGCCTGATAAATACAAATTTCTTGTCTACTTGTTCCCAAGGAAAACAAAAAAAATCTCAGACCTTCAAGTCAGTTTGACAGGAAACATGGATTCTGTAGAAAAATATTTTTCCTTTTCCTCATTCTGTTAAAATAACAGTTAAGATGGCGGTTTTGTAATCTTTCTGAAATAAGTCTAGTCTCTGTTCCACAAGGGGAGTTAGAAGTACTACCTACACTCTGCTCATCATCCTAGACTCTTTTAACCCTGCTTTTCATGATAGCCAAGCAAAGTGGCCCAATAAATTATATAAACTTTTATAAATGAAAATTTTAGAGATGAAAATCTACTTCTCCCAGCAAGCTGACAGAATAAATGAAAACCTTTCTTTGTGTTTCTCTCCCTGGGCAAGAGATTAGGCTCTGAAGGACCTTTGGGGCCATAAAGGAATTTATTATATGTGTTCATGGTCTGTCATATTTTGAGAATTACTGATTAAAATTTCATAAATTCATTGGTATCTTCCTATAACCACTTTTGGTTATGTTGAACATATACATTGATGTGTATTTATTATTAGGCAATTCATTTTTTTGTATTTATCCTCGCTTTTTCCTTCTCCTTTTCCCATTCCCTCTCCCCCATCTCTGTCTATCTCTGTCTTTCTGTATACATAAACATAAGTACATATTCATACCATATGTGAATATATACAGATAATAATGTGCATATGACTCTTTCTTTCTTTCTCTGTCTCTATCTTTCCCTCTGCTTCTCTCTCTATCCCTCCTTCCATCTTTGTTGTCTCCCTTGTTATAATGTAAGGGTCTTGCAAGTAGGGATTATTTCATTCATTGCCTTTTTATCCCCAGTTCCTTACTCATTACCTGGTGCATAGAACTAATAAATACTTGTTGGCTGATTGTCTTTTACCAATGCCTGATGAAGTGCTATCTGCTTGTTCCAAATGTATTAGTGGAAATTTTAGCTAAGAAAATTGTTATAGGTGCATTAGGGTGATAAGTCATATGTCTAATTAATATCATATGTCCTTTTGTTAGGATACTTTCCAAATATGTTACAATCCATTTCTATAGTTCTGACCGTGTATGTTGTCTGTTTATTTTTTCTTATTAAGATTTTTTTATTACCTATTAATATTTGATATAATGATTGCTCTCTCTCTCTCTGTATGTTTGTATGTGTGTGTGTGTGTGTGTATTTTAAAACTTCTTGGTCAGCTAATGCTTGATGTGCCTTGCTGGAGAGGACAAAGATATTTGTATAGATCACCTTCATCCATTAGTATGAGTTACTCTCCGTGTTCAAGCTTGTATTTATTATTAGGCAATTAAAATTGCCTAATTGCCTAAATAAAAAAAACAAACATAATCAAAAGAATTTTAAAAAAGAAAATGTGAAATATTTAAAAAAACACCTTGAAAATATATCAAGGAGAGATAATTTAACAATTATTGTACTACCCAAAAGCCATGGTCAAAAAAGAGCATAGTCATTGTATTTCAATAAATTATCAAGGAAAACTGCCTCAGTATTTTAGCTCTCAGGGGTAAAATAGAAATTTAAAAGGAACCCACTGATCACCCTTTGAAAGAGGTCTCAAAATGAAATTTTGTCAAATTTTGTCAAAAAGTCAAATTCCAGAGTTCCCAGGTCAAGAAGAAAATATGACTAGGAGACATAAAGAAACCATTCAAATATTGCGGAGTCACAGTTAGGATATAGTAGCTTTCACATTAAAGGACCAGAACTTGATATCCTGGGAGGCAAAGGAGTTGGGATTACAACCAAAACTAACCTACTCAACAAAACTGAGTATAATCCTTCAAAGGATAAAATGGATATTTAATGAGAGGGAGGGCTTTCAAGCATTCCTGATGAAAAGACCAGAATTGAATAAAAAATTCAACATTCAAATAAAAGGATCAAGGGCAGCATAAGACAATGAAACATGAAAGAGAAATCATAAGGGACTCAATAAGATTAAACATTTTACATGCCTATATGTAAAGCCAAATATGAACAGCTTTTCAGATGACTGCTACTATAGATAGCTTTAAGATTTTCATCACATAATATAGTGAACTCTATTTATGCAGCAGGAAATTAAAGTAAAACATTCACAGAAACCAAAGTACAGCATTCACGAAGTTATAACATAACAACTTATCATTAAAGTAGCTTTTCACCAAAGTGGCCACATAGTTTTAAGCAAAATATATCATTCAGTAAGTCCTTCACTCAATCATCCTTAAGGAGCAAGCCTCTTTAAGGGACACAAAGTACAAAAGTCAAAGTTCTCCACCCCTAGGTCACACTGTTTTTATCTCTCTGTCAAAAATTCTTCTTTCTTCTTGATTGAAGATTAGTTTTCATTCATCCTTAACTCAATCATCCTTAAGAGGTACAAGGTGCAGAGTACAAAGTTCTCCCACCCCTAGACCACAGTAAGTCATGCATGATCTTCTCAGCCAGCACTAAGTAACCAAGGAGAGGTCTTTTCATCTTGACTCAAGACTGGCTCCCAAATTTCATGGTTCCTCTTCCATGGTCCCAGCTCCTGCCTGCATCTACCCAGCTGTCACCTGGATTCACAGGTATGTGGCTCTCAGCTCCTCATCCAGCTCCTTGTCCAGTTCCTCATATTTCCATTTTCATATAGAAGCTCACAGTCTCCAGTCCACCTCAAGTCCTTCACAGTTTCTGTTTCTGGGAAGACAAAACTTAACAGAGTCACAGTAACATTCATGCACATTCCTGGCACCATTATCAATTCACTATCTGCATGTGAAATCAATACAGACCCACCAACAAGGTCTGAGAACTCAACACACATCATCAGCACATTCCAGGACCTCTGAAACCCTTCTCTAGGTCTTCTATAAACAGACAGCAAGAAAATCCTCTTTCAGAGATTCCAGTAAGGTCCCAGAGCTTCTGTACAAAGTATCATGAACAAAAATCAACACATACAGAACAGACAAAAAGAGTCCTGGCCTCCACAACTGTTTCCCTTCTCAGTTCTACTTTTTCCCAGCTTGGGCTTCTCCTTACTCGTTAAGTGTCTGAGGTCAAATTTGAACTCAGGTACTCCTGACTCCAAGGGCCAGTGTTCTATTCACTGTGCCACCTATCCACCCTGTGGGCTTGAACTATTTGCCTAAAAAATATCACAGTTCATATGAATTGGTCTTGACATCATAGCTTTTTGAGATGGAAGGGGCCTTAAAGGATCCTTTCCATTGCATTTAATGCTTAGTTTTACAGATAAGGAAACTGATGCCTACAAAGTTTATCTGACTAGGGATGTATTTCTGAGTTTAAGTCAAATAAAGTCATTTAATAAGTACCTGCCTAAGTATCTTCTATGTGCTAGATATTGTATATTAAGCTCTAGGTATACAAAGAAAGGCCAAAACTTCCCATGCTTTCAAGAAACTCATAGTCAAATATGGGAGACAGTAATGTAAACAACTATGGATGATAAAGCTTATTTAGGTAAATTGGAGCTAATCAAGACAGCTAAGGTACAAGCATTAATGGGCATCAGGCAAGACTTTTTGTAGAAGGTGAGATCTTAGCTGAGATTTAAAAGAAGCCAAAGAAGTTAGGTGTCAGAAATATGGAGTAAGAGAGGTCCAGACATTGAGTATAGCCTGTGAAAAAATCTGGAGTTAGTTGTAAGATCAGGCTTGTACCTCAGAAGAAACTCCTAGTGTGTTCTGGTAATATATCATGTCACCATGAAGGTTTTGTGCCTGCTCCTGCCTTCAAATAGTCCACACACTCCATAGTAGAGACAAAACTAAATTAAAGTTTAAATGGTAAACGTTTAATAACATAAATAAAAAATTATAATAAAACATATACAATATTACATTGTAAAACTAAGTCAGTATGCAGCCACTGGGATCCTTATTATGCACACATGAGTGGCTCCCATTTCTATTTGAGTTTGACACCACTGAACCAGAGTTACAGTGCCTTCTCTTGATTGATCTCTACTATTGTTTATTGTGTGAATTATGCACAGTTTTTTCTTTATGTTTGATACAACTTTTTTCACTCTGTAGATTTCTTTTCTTTTTTATTGATTTATTTTTAGTTTTCAACACTCATTTACACAAGATTTTCAGTTCCAAATTGTCTCCCTAACTCTCTCCTTCCCCCACCCTGAGATGGCATGCATTCTGACTACCCCTTCCCCCAGTCTGCCCTCTCTTCTGTCACCTCCTTTTATTCCCTTCACCCCTCTTTTCCTGTAAGGTAAGATACCCAATTATGTGTGTATGCTATTCCCTCCTTAAGCCAAATCCATTGAGAGTGAGATTGACTCATTCCCTCTCACCTCTCTGCTGTTCCCCTCCATTGTAACTGCTCTCTGTTGCCTCTTTTATGAGATAATTTACCCTATTCTATCTCTCCCTTTCTCCTTCTCCCAATATAATCCTCTCTCACCTTTTATTTTTATTTTTTAGATATCATCCCTTCATATTCAACTCATCCTGTGCCATCTATCATCTATCTAGCTATCTATCTATCTATCTATCTATCTATCTATCTATCTATGCATTTGTCTATCTTTCCTCCAACTACCCTAATACTGAGAACTGTCTCATGAGTTACAAATATTATCTTTCCATATAGGAATGTAAACAGTTCCACTTTAATAAGTCTTTTATGATTTCTATTTCCTGTTTACCTTTTCATACTTCTCTTGATTCTTGTATTTGAAAGTCAAATTTTCTATTCACCTCTGGTCTTTTCATCAAGTTTTCTATTTCATTGAATACCCATTTTTCTCCTGAAGTATTGTACTCAGTTTTGTTGAGTAGGTGATTCTTGGTTTTAATCCTAGCTCCTCTGACCTCTGGAATATTATATTCCAAGTCCTTCAGTTCCTTAATGTAGAAGCTGCTGTATTTCCACAATACTCAAATTGTTTCTTTCTGGCAGTTTTTAATATTTTCTCTTTGACCTAGGAACTCTGGAATTGGGCTATAATATTCCTAGGAGTTTTCCTTTGGGGATCTCTTTTAGGAGGCAATCAGTACATTTTTATAACTTCTATTTTACCCTCTGGTTCTAGAATATCAGGGCAGTTTTCCTTCAAAATTTCTTGAAAGATTATGTCTGGGCTCTTTTTTTGATCATGGCTTTCAGGTAGCCCAATCATTTTAAAATTATCTCTCCTGGATCTGTTTTCCAGGTCATTGGTTTTTCCAGTGATATATTTCACATTGTCTTCTTTTTTTATTCTTTTGTTTCTTTTTTATAATTTCTTAATTTCTCATAAAGTCATTAGCTTCTATTTGCTCCATTCTAATTTTAAGGAATTATTTTTTTCAGTGAGCTTTTGGACCTCCCTTTCCATTTGGCCAGTTATGCTTTTTAAGGCATTATTCTCCTTATTGGCTTTTTGGACTTCTTTTGCCATTTGACTTAGCCCATTAAAAAACTTTTTTCTTCAATATTTTTTTGGGGTCTCCTTTAGAAAGTTTTATTTTCTTCAGTATTTTGTGGGTCTACTTTAGCACACTGCTCATTTTTCATGATTTTCTTGCACCATTCTCATTTCTCTTCCCAATTTTTGCTTTACTTCTCTTACTTGACTTTCAAAATCCTTTTTGAGCTCTTCCATGACCTGTGATCAATTCATATTTTTCTTGGAGGTTTTGCTATACGAGCTTTGATTTTGTTGTCTTCTACTGGTTGTATGCTTTGATCTTCTTTGTCACCAAAGTAAAATTCTATAGTCTGACTTTTTTATGCTATTTGCTCACCTTCTCTGCCAAATACTTGACTTTCTAACTTTTTGTCAAGGTAGGACTCTGCTTCCAGTGAGGGTAGAGGTGGGGGTGGGTGTAGTGTCCCAGGCTTAATCCTTTATCAGCCACATGATCTCCCTCTGTCTGTGGGCCCAGAACTCCAGAAACAACCTCTGCTGCTGCTGCCACCACCATCACCTGCACTGCCCTAGAGCTGGGGTCAGACCTTGCTCCTCTTTTACCCACATTGCATAGAGTTCCCCTACTGATCTTCCATGCTGTTCTTTGGTGTTTGCAGGTTGACAAGTCTGGAAATTGCCACAGCTGTCAGCTATTCAGTCTGCTGAGGCCTACCCCTATCTGTGCAGGTACTTCTCACACCAGAATGCATTCTGCTTCCAGCCTGGTGTGATAGACCCTTGACTGGAGATGTATTTCACTTTGTCATGTTTTGGGTTCTGCAGCTCCAGAATTTGGAGTCATTTTTTACAAGTATTTGGAGGGGTTTGGTGGGGAGTTCAAGCAAGTCCCTACTATTACTCTTCCATCTTGACTCTGCCCCAATAATATGTAGATTTCTTGAGTCCAAATGTATGACTAGAGATTTTATATATTCTTCTTTCTACAAGGATTTTCTCTTTTGATATCCTTGATTTTCAAGACTCGATAAGAAGGGATTTTAACCTCTTGTCCATGAACTTCCTTAGATTAATCTTTCATAATTCTATTTCAATATAACTGTTTTTTCTTTAATTCTATATATTTTGTTTTAGTTACTTAACAGTTTACTTTGGAGTCTGTGATTGCCAAATGAGCCAATGAGCCACACAAAAAGGTTTGGAATCTCAGCACTCTAAGAATAATTTTGACTGATATTGATTTATTTTGTTCTTTGAAATAATTTAATTTCATCTTAGATCATGGAATTTTTGATACTTGCTTTCAATGACTAATTAAGGGAATCTAAAATTTTCTGGAATCCTTTTCTTCGTGCTTTTGTTTTTACTATCCTTAATTGGGTTTATATGATACTCAAAGTCTCTACTGAATTTATTAGCTAGATATTTATATTTTCTTCCAATGTATTCCCACAGTTATTCAATAGCTCTCTTAAGCTTCTTCTACCATGTGAGGGTCATTGGATATATTATTTGATAGAATTTCTCTTCCTATTATGGCTTATATCATTTTAATGACCACCATATATGTTCTTATGTGAATAGCCTGAAATGTTTTTTGTTTTTTTTTTACATTTTTTTTCTCAAATATTATGAGAAAATGAGGATTGGAACAAAGGTCAGCTTTTCTTGAATTGTGATGTTTTTTGGTATATTTTTTCTGTTATGGATTCATGAATTTGGACCAAAAATAAGTTTTATAAATTCCAGTCCAACTTTTCAAATCATGGAAAATATACTATTGTCATCTCTTTCATTAATATGTAGAATTTTGAAGTTTCCTTAAGTGAAGATTTTTCATTGATCTAAATATCTTTAACTCTTCAAATTTTGGCAGCTCCACAATTTTAGCCCTTATTCCTTCTAATTTGAGTGTATTGAACTAACTTTTTCTTATAATCACCCTAGTTTGGTTTGCTATATTCTTTTGTATCACTCGGACTTAAATATTTTTGTTGTTCAATTGTTCAGTCGTGTCTGACTCTTTGTGACTCCATGGATCATAGAACACCAAGTCCCTCTATCCTCTACTATCTCTTGAAATCTAAGGACATGTTCATTGTTTCCATAATACTATCTATCCATCTAATCTTTTTCTCTTTTACTTCAATCTCTCCCAACATCAGGGTCTTTTTCAATGAGTCCTATCATTATGTGGCCAAAGTATTCAAGCTTTAGTTTCAGTATTTGACCTTCTAACAAGTAGCCAGAATTTATTTCTTTAAGTATTGAATAATTTGGTTTCCTTGTTGTCCAAGGGACTTTCAAAAGTCATCTCCAGCACCACAATTTGAAAGCATTGTTTCTGCAACTGTCACAGTCATACGTTGCTACTGGAAAAATCAGGATTTTGACTCTGTGGACCTTTGTCAGAAAGGTGATATCTCTGCCTTTCTGTATGCTGTTTGGATTTCTCATAGCTTTCTTTCCAAGGAGCAAGCATCTTTTAATTTCATGGCTGTAGTTACTATCTGCAGTGATCTTTGAGGCCAAGAATATAAAATCTGGCACTGCTTCTGTTTCTTCTCCCTCCATTCATTAGTAAGTTGTAGAACCAGTTGCCAAGATCTTAGTTGTTGTTCTTTTTTTTTTTTTATCTGAAGCTTCAAGCCAGTTTTTGAACTCTCCTATTTTACCTTCATCAAGAAACTTTTAAATTCTTCTTCATTTTCTGCCAGTGTCATTCGCATATCTGAAATTGTTTCTATTTCCCCTAGCAACCTTAAGTCTGACTTTTGATTCATCTAGCCTGACATTTCACATGATGTACTCTACATATAAGTTAAATAAATAAGGTGGCAATATACAGCCTTGTTGTATTCCTTTTCCCATCTTAAACCAATCAGTTGTTCTGTGTTTGGTTCTAAGTGTTGCTTCTTGACCTGTATACAGGCAAGGAGATAAGTCAGGTGACCTGATACTCCCATTTATTTTAGGACTTGCCACATTTTGTTGTGATCCTCAGAGTCAATTGCTTTAGGTCAGTCAATGAAGCAGAAGTAGACTTTTTTTCCCCCTGGAACTCCCCTGCTTTCTCGAAAATCCAGTGAATGTTGGCTTTCATCCAGTAGTTTCTCTGCTGCTTTGTATACCAGCTTGCTCTTCTGGTGATTCTCAGTTCACATATTGCCGAAGGTAACTTGCAGAATCTTAGGTATAAATCTCCTGGCATGTGAAGTAACCATAATCATTCCGTGATTTGAACATTTGTGGGCATTGATCTTCTTTAGTATTGGGATGTAAAATGATCTCTTCCAATGCACTGACCACTGTCATGTTTTCCAAATTTACTGCCATATTGAGCATAGCACTTAAACAACATCAGCTTTTAGAATTTTAAATAACTCAGCTGGAGTACATCACCTCCACTAGCCTTATTTTTAGCAATGCTTCCTAAGGCCCACTTGACTGCATTCTCTAGGATGTCTGGCTCTAGATCAGTAACCACACAATTGTGGTTATTGGTGATGTTAAGATTTTTCTTGTATAGTTCTTTTGTGTATTCTAGCCATCTCTTATCTCTTCTGCTTCTGTTAAATTTCTACCTTTTTTATCATTTATCATGCCTATTTTTGCATGAAACTTTCCCTTGATATCTGTAATCTTTTTGAAGAGATCTTTTGACTGTTCCATTCTGTTGTTTTCTTCTCTTTCTTCACATTACTTATTTAAGAAAATATTATTTTTCCTTGCTATTTTCTGGAATTTTGCATTCAGTTAGGTATATCTTTCCTTTTCTCCTTTACCTTTCACTTTCCTTCTTTCCTCAACTATTTGTAAAGCCTCACCAGGCAACCATTTTTGATTTCTTGCCATTTTATATCTTTGAATTATTTTTTGTTCCTGCCTCCTATACAATTTTGTGAACCTCTCTCCATAGTTCTTCAGGCACTGTACTACCAGATCTAATCCCTTAAATTTACTCACCATCTGGAGTTCATGTTTGTAAGGAATGTAATTTAGGTGATTCCAATATGGTCTGATGGTTTCCCCTGCTTTCTTCAATTTCAGTCTGAATTTTGCAATAAGGAGCTCATGATCTGATCCACAATGAACTCCATGTCTTGTTTTAACTTATTGTGTACATTAGACAAAAATATTACATAGCCCTTGCTTGTAACTGGTAATATTTACTTTCAGTTTAGTTATACTATAGTACAGAAAATATTCATGTATTTAATCCATTTCAAATATACTTGGGTTTCATTCCTTTTAGTGGTCAGCCCCTTTTGCACTGATACATTTCCAGCTGGTGAAACATTAATATTTCTGATTCATTCCAGTGTATCTTACCACTCTCCTGTCCTCCATGTCAAGTTCATCGTGACAATTTCAAGTAAGACCAACCTACAACCTTTTATTGCTCTATCTATTTTGTTAACTCTTAAGAACAGTTACATCATACTGACTGGGACACTAACCCAATCAGTGATGTTACCAGAGTCCAATATTTCAGGGTACTGCTAGGTTTTCATTGTTACAATAACCATGTTTGGGCATGTGATATAACTTCTGTACATGACCTTGGTTGGCATTTCATAACTTTGTCATTCCCCTCCCCCTGTAGCATGGGTTATTGTTGTTGCTATTACCATTATTAATCAATTAGCCTCTTACACTGTGGAGAATAATTTGGACTTTACCTTAAAGGATATTTCCATTTCTGATTTTTAATTAAAATTTAAAATGGTGCTAGAAAGAAAAATCAATATGACTTGACCATAATTTTGTTTACAACCTGGATGAAAATTAAGCTCAGTGGTCCTTTATATGTATATTGAATAAAACAAAAAACAATCCTAATAAAACATTTTTATATAGAATGCACATTTTCATTAGACATGGTACTATCCCACTGATATAGGCAGCAGGTATGATGACAATTATGATTAAAAATCAGTTCAAAGAATAATCATGTAACTTACCAAAGTCACTCTGGGAAATGATTGCAAGCAGCATGGAAAAAACCAAGGCATGATTTCTCCAAACAGTGTCTTGTCCACAAGTTCCCATGTATGTTTAAAGGAAAATAGTCTTCAGAAAATAGCAAATTTATTTTTTTTTTTTTACTAAGGTAAATTTTATTACTGACAACTGTGGAAAACAAGATGCAGTTAACTTTTTTTTTATTTTTTTCAACAAAGCACCAGGTGCATGATCCATTAGAGATGCGAGTTGAATCAAGCATGCAGCCTAATATAACAAAAGTAATTTGCTCTATCTGACTAATTGGGGCATAAATAATTGTAATGATCAGTCTTGTAGAAAATAAAAAAGTCTCATTAAAAGCAGGGTGTGATCAGGAGTGTAATGTTAATTTGGTTAACACTTCTAAACCCATATTGATTTCTAAATTATTTTTCCAGAATGTTCAACATTCAGATATACAACAAAACTTGTACCTGCATTCTGCAAAACCTCTTTGGTCAGCTTTATAACATTTCCTTTTAACGATGGAGTTCCTGCACAGAGTGAGTTTCTTCAATGTGTAATCAGCAAGCAAACAGCTGTTTCATTTCTCAGTATCAAAAATGCTATAGCAAATACTCGGGGCTGGCTTTTCACCCTGGCAGATTATGTGGCCTCCTACAGGGCACAATTTCTGGATCGGATTTTCCTACGTGCTTGCTGATACCTATAACTGCACTGTAGGTAGAGGCTTCATCCCATTAGCTTAAAGCTTTGATCCCTTTTAAAATCCAAATCCCCCCTGGGCAGAGTTACCACTTAAAGCATTTAGCCATTTACTGTAGTGAGAATGAGTTCCAGATCTTTTCTGGGGAGCAGGTGTATTGGAGCTGGAGAGAGTAGGGAAGAATTGAGAGTCTGGGAACTCTTATAACTTAATTTCCATCTATTCCACAATTTTGCTTTGACTGCTTTTGCTAATATCAATACATAGAATGACTCAGTCATCTCCAAATGGAAGGATATATTAATGAATTATGTGGTACTTATGCATTTTAGGCTGTGCATTTAAATGAATTTTGTAGAAATGGATCTATAGACTCAGAAAAATATTAAATGATAAGGCAATAAAAAGAGAAATGAAATTGGTTGTCAAGCTGTAGACAAGTATGAATGAATTTTGTTTTTTTAAGTAGTAAAATAGTACCTGTCAACTAAACATGAAACCATTAATGGTTATGGTGAATATTCTCTGACAAAATTCTGGAAACTTTTGAGGTTGATGGACTTTCTTTGAAAATATTTCTACTTGAGGAACCTCATCTGAATTTTTGGTGAAAAAGCATCACATCCCAAATATCCCAAAGTGTCAACAGAATTGTACTTAGCATAACACCAATGGGGTTTTATGCCAGAGTATTGACATGGGATGTGGGAGTTTTTGTGCTTCTTTTTCATACCAATTGTCCTCATAATTTGTCTTTTCTCTGTTAATCCCGTGCCAACATGATGTAAGGACCAGTAAACTTTTATAACACAAGATTCTTTTGCTTGGTGCTCCAGTGCAGGGGTTGGCTTTATATACTTCAAATTTTCTAAGGCACAGGACAAAGGGATTTCCCCTCTCCCAGTGTGATGAATATATGACTGGATTCTCTTTTATATGTTTCCCCTTTCTAGCTTGACAGTTTAGGGGCTCAGTGAAATAATTCCAGTTTGGGTTCTGAGGGCAAGATCTAGTTAGACTTCACCCTTCTGTGCACTTACAATATGTCATGAATGCTAGGAGAATAACAGAGACATCCTTCAACTTAATTGGTGAAAAATACTGGAATTATACCTATCAATTTCATTTATCAAGAATATTCCAATGAGATCATTTGCATTGACATTTGTCATAAATTCTAATGATTTTCCCTCATCAGTCAACCCAGTAGAGGAGGAAGTTAAAGATGAGGTTAGTAGTTTGACTACATTTATGGAACTTACTTGATGGACCAAACAGCAAGGATTTATTTGCTCACCAAGCAAACAATATTGTGCAAAGTATCAATCATCACCTGGTTTAGTCAGAAAAAAGGAAAAAGAAACTAAAAAATAATTCAATTGATCCCACCAAAGTCAAAATTGAACATTTGTGCATCTTAATAACCACTCAATTAAGAAATTCTACTATTTGATCACTTTTCAAATATTTTGGGGCTGAGAGAATAATCTCCAGGAAAAAACAATACATCCCCACAATCTAATGCAAGACAATCAGCTATTAAATAGTCTAGAGGAATTAATCAATATGACAAGAGAGCCTGCATGGCAGACTAGTTTAATCACACTTCAGGTGCAGGGTAAGGTACAATGCAAAGTTAATACTTGTAGTGCACCTGAGGTGAGTCTTAATCAGCTCAACAGAACAGTGTGAAGTGAGTGACAAGATAGCAATTATGAATCATATTCTTCAGATTTCACTGGGCAGAAACTGACAAACTGAGATCCTTTCCCTTCCCCCAAGTTCCCTAGAGAGTGACAAATTATCAAAGAATGACTTAGCTCCTTCTCTTTATTTCATCTCTATGGACCTCAATCCAAGATGGAATCTCAATTTTTTTTTTTAGATTTACAGAGGGTTAGAGATGAAGAGATTTTTGAAGTCATTTGATTACAGATGAGGAAATTGACACGGGTTAAATGACTTATCTTAGGTCACACTGCTAGGTAATAAAAACCCTTAGAAATAAACCCAGATTTCATAGTTTCCAGTGTAATGTTTTCTCCCACCTCACCACACTACCTTCCTGGAATCTCCCCAATGATTTCCTTCCTTGCATCCTTCCTTCCTTCCTTCCTTCCTTCCTTCCTTCCTTCCTTCCTTCCTTCCTTCCTTCCTTGCTTCCTTGCTTCCTTCCTTCCTTCCTTCCTTCCTTGCTTTCTTCCTTTCTTACACCATATATTATATTAACATTTTCATATGCAATTGTCTTCTTTGTATATTGAAACAAAAAACATTTGTTGATGTTTGACAAATTATATAAATTTTAAAAAACAAGCGAATTAAGCCAATAAAATGGAAAGGAGTAGTGGAGTATATAAATAAAAGTTAGCAATTAGCTATATAAAAGAAAATGTAAAAAAAACACAAAATGGAGAATAAAAATATACACTTATAGGTATGTATATATGTATCAATATTTCTAACTATCTATGTATCTATCTATCTATAAATATATTTAGATACACATATATAACACATAGAACAACTCTTTCCCTTGTCCCTCTGTCCTTCTTTCCCTCTCTCCCTCTCTCCCTCCCTTCCTTTCCTTCCTATCCTTCTTATTCTGTGTTCTTTGAGAAAAAAAAAAACTTGCAAAGGAATTTCTTAAACCTACCTCAAAATATCTTTCCACAGGCCTACAAAAATGGAAATTATTAATAGTCAAAGAATGAAAAATATAGAAAGAACTTGGGCAGGGTGCCAATATGAGGAGACACACTGGGCTTTAAGGAACAGAGACTTTAAGAGGTATAATGAATACTAAAACATCTAAAAAAGGTATGTCTAAGTAAATGTTGAAAAAAAAGGAAATTGAACCAATACCTAATGAGACATGGAACCCTCTGCATTCCCAAGAGAACATTCAAACACAGAAAGATGTGCATAAATAGTTTAAGAAAGAATTAAAATAATGGGTGTAGAAAAGGGAACTAAATTAGCATAATAGAAAAATGAAATTCATGGTTATGAGTCTATTTAAAAAAAGAAGAGAAAATCACACAACATGAATATAAATATACTAAATGGAAGAATAATTTGGAAGATAAAAAAGCAACAAATAATGTTATATACAACACATGATCTTTATACAAGCAAAAGACATTGAACTGGTAGATAGAATTAATTGAAATAACATAAGGACCATAGACCTCTTTGAAGAATGTTTTAAGAAACAAACAAACAAAAAAAACCTTAGGCATCATAATGCAATAAATAATAATAATAATAATAATAATAATAATAATAATAATAATAAAAGGATTGTCAAAAGGTTTGAAATACAGAAAACAGCATCAATCAAAAGAATCTATAGAACTTCTCCAGCATAATGTTATACTGAAATCCAGAAGTTGTGGGCAACTTCCTAGATCTACAAAACATGCATCTGAAGGTCTATTTTCCCCTAAACTCTCAAAGCATTGGATAATCTCTTCTTTAATCTTTGGCAATGAACACGCACAAACTCTGTAGCACTTTAATTTGCATTTTTCTTATTATGAATGACTTGGGACATGTTTTCGTGTCATTTGTTTGCAGTGCTTTTGAAAGCATTTGAAGAAACTAGGTGATTCAATGGAGAGTTCAAACCTGCCTTCACCTGCTTCCAAAGTGTGTGAACCTAGACAAATCTTTTAACTTACTTCACAGGGTTTTTGTGAAGATCAAATGAGATAATGTCTATTTTGTGCTTAGCATGGCATATAATACACTCTTAAATGATTTTTTTTTGTTCATAACCTTTGGCTTATCTGTTGTGTAATAGGATTTTGTGTTACATACAGGTGCATGAAAAGTCTAGCAGTTTTAAGTTTTTGGGAAACCTTGTTTTTGTGTCAATTTCCTATATATCCTGGATATCAGACTTTTGTTAGTAATATATAATAGAAATATTTGTTCTTACTCCACATCTTCTCTTCTAATTTTACTTTAATTTATGGTATTTATACAAATTCTTTTAAAATTTAATATAATCAAATTTATCTATTTTAGGTGTTATAAGCTTTTCCATTCTCTGTACCTCAAGAATTTTCTCTTAATGTTCTTTTCTGTATTTTTTTAATGCTGTGATCTTTTAATTCCAAGTAGTATATCCATTTTGAATTTTTTTTTATAAATTATAAGATGATGGTATAAATATAATTTCTCCCCACTTTCTTTCTCTATTCCTAGCAATTACTTTCAAAAAGAAGTCTTTCTCTGATAATTTATATTCTTCTGTTTATTAAATCCTAGACTGCTGCTTTATTTTTGTTTCTTACTTATCTATTATATTCCAATATTCTGTTTTATAGTATTTTAAAATCAATATAGTTTTGATGATTACTCTTACTTTGAGATCTGGTAATGTCATGCCCCTTCATTTGCACTTTTTTTCATTATTTTTTTGATATTTGAGATCTTTTTTTCTCCCAAGTGACTCATCATTCTTTTGCTCACAGAAACTAAAAAGAAAAAAATCCTCTCAATAATGATTGGAATAATGCTAAATCTGACAATTCATTTAGGGAATTTTGGCAAAGACTAAACATAAGTAGTTACTGGATGTCATTTGAAGATATGCTTCCTTAAAATCAATAGTAGTTAGCATTTAAATATGCTTTAAGGTTTGCAAAGATTTTCAAAAATATTATTTCATTTTATCCACACAACAACCGAGGGAGGTAGGTGTTATTCATCATTCCCATTTTACAGATTAGGAAACTAAGAAAAAGACTTGCCCAAAGTCACACACGTAATAAATGTTTGAGGCAGAATTTGAAGTCAGACCTTCCTAATTCCAATTCCAATGCTTTCTATATCATAATCTTATCACCAGACTCATCACCAATATTTGTTCATTTTGGGATGAAAATGTGGTTTACAATAACTTTCCAAGAGAATTTTTCAAATCCTATAGCAGTTGTAATCTGTGCTAGCATATAGAATAACCAACCTCATGAATTTATGGATCTTTTAAGTACTACAGAAAAGCAAAAGGTATAGAATGTCTGTGTAAATCACACTAACTTATTTTGCCTGTTTTCATAGATTATCAAAAATAATCAGGTTCCCCCCCCCCCTTCCTAACCCCTGCTGGCTTTTGTAATTTATATCATGGAATTAGACACCCAGGGATGAGTTACAAAGGTAAATGGCAAGGTATTAATATGGGGGGGTGTTAAGTGAGAAATTGTTGGAAATAGGGTGACTGTTTTTTCAAGGACCATAAAATAGGAAGGAGAAAAAGAAAGAAGGAAGGAAGGAAGGATGACAAAAAGAAAGGCAAGAAGCAAGCAAGCAAATATTTATTAATCACCTTATAGGGGCCATGTGTTGTGCTAAGCACTACAAGTATTTGATTCTCAGAACAGCACTGAGAGTTAGGTGCTCTTATTATTGCCACTTTACAGTTGAGGTAATGGAGGAAGAAAGATGTTAAGTGACTTGACCAGGGTCACACAGCTGATAGGTGTCTGAGGTTGTATTTGAACTCATATCCTCCTGAATTCCAGATCCTCCAGGCTTAACTACCTAGCTTCACACTATGCTACTGTGCTATGTAGCTTCATACCTTTGTCATATTTTACATCTAGCTCTACTTATCTACTCCCATTGCTATGCCCCTCGGTCACAACCTTGTCTCTTCTCATTTAGGCTATGATGACAACCACCTAACCTAACCTACTTCCAGCCTACCTAGCAACTCTCCAACCTGTTCTTCTTCCTGCCCAATCTTTCTATTGCGTTGCTATAACTATTTTTAAAAGAACCCTTAATGATTACCCATTGTATATTCAATGAAATAAAAACCTGTGACTGTCTTTCAAGGCCTTTTGCATGTGACTTCACTCCGCTTTTCCAGCTGTTTTCTTACATGACTATCTTTATATCTTCAACAGTGTGGTCACGCTAGACTACTTTCCATCTCTTGTGTTTGAAATGCCCTTTTCCGTCTCTGCATCTTTGCTCACCCTGTTTCTCATGCCTAGAATGATTTTCCCTCATTTGCATCTGAGCAATGAAAAATCACTCACACTCACACGCACACAAAAATCCTTTCTTCCCAGATAGTCCTGCTTATGTGTTAAATCTCTACTGTCAAATTTATCCTAGATTGGCACTCTCCATTATAGTCATCTCATTTTCTCTAATACCACAGGTAATTGTTCACCTCTCTTTGTCTTTAGGTTGTAGCTTATTTGAGAACAGAGGCTGTATGACATTTTTCTTCATACCCCCATTTAAAGTATACCTTTATTCCTATCTGGAGTTCACTTCTGACTCTGGACTTTCTCTCCTATACTACCCAAACCTCTACCCTTTGGAAATTCATTCTTCCACAGGACTTCTCACACTAGAAATACCCATTATCCTTGTTGCCTCTTCCTCTGATTGGTTTTCCCCCCTCAGAAACTCCATTTTAAGGAGCATATCTAGGCCAGTCATATCTTTATTTTTCTCCCAATTTCACTCCTGTCTCTCAGGATTTCTCTACCATGCTTCTATGTCTGTACAATATGATAAATAATTATTCTACTAAGCTTTACTATGTGGCAGCTGTGCTAAACACTGGAGATAATAATAAGAGAAAAGAAACCTAGTCCTGGCCCTCAAGCAGTTGAGTCATATTAATAGAGGAAGACAGTATATAAAAAGGAGTTCAAATGGATGTTGAGTGCCAAAGGACACCTGGAAGGGAGTAGGGGAAACATGATGACAATGACAGATTGGAAACCAAGCAGAGCAGGTAGTGGCAAATTAAGAGATGGGCGACATTTTAAGCTCTTTATAAAGGGAGGCTATGGGAGATATTTTACTCCACCAATTAGCAGGAAGTAATTTCCTCTGCCTTATTTTCCAGCTTCCTTTTATGTATTGTCTTCTCCCATTAGATAAACTACCTCTTGAGGGTAGAGATTGATTTTCTGCTTATGTTTATATTCTTAGCACTTAGCATAGTGTCTGGCACATTTGTTGTTGAATCATTTCAGTCATGACTGTCTCTCCATAACTCCATTCGAAGTTTTCTTGGCAAAGATACTGGAGTGATTTGCCATTTCCTTCTGCAGCTCATTTTACAGATGAAGAAACTGAGGCAATGAGGGTTAAGGGATTTGCCCAGAGTCACACAGCTAGTAAGTGTCTGAGGCCAGATTTAAACTCATGAAGATGAGTTTTCCTGACTGCAGGCCTAGCATTCTATCTACTGAACCTCCTAGTTGCCCCCATAATAAGAATTTGAGAAATGCTTGCTGATGTGACTTGATTTGACACAATTCTGCACTTGGTAGTCACTTAGAAATTATGTAGTGAATTCCATGGTGTAAAATTAGATTTAAAGGGACATTCTCAACTCTCCAAGCTCAGGGTTCTGTGATTTTCTTGTGTCTCACCTGTGATCATTCTGAGAACTTGGGCCTTTCATTTTGATAAACATCATCTAGAATAGGAATGGGAAACCTGTGACCTCAAGGCTACATGTGACCTTCTAGGTCCTCAAGTGTGGCCCTTTGACTGAATACAAGCTTCACAAGACCGTACTTGAGGACCTAGAGGGCCACATGTGACCTTGAGGCCACAATTTCCTCAGCCCTGTTCTAGAAGATTCTTCTGCATTATTATTCTAGAATTTTCACCATCACACTTGATTCAATTTTGATTAGAAAATATGAAAAAGTAACATTTGGATGCTAATTATTTTTCTTTTCAGAAGAGACACATTTTATTGTTTTTCCTGGTGTCTGTTGACGTGTGGTCATAAGAGATGATTTAAAAAAAAACAAACTCCTATTTTTGGTTCTATCAACTGTTGCCCTTTCACACTGCCTGGAGCAAAATCAGGTGAGGAGGAGAATTTTTGAGTGATGTAGGGAACACGTGGCAATGATGGCTGTCATGGGGCATGCTTCCAATAAGAAATTTGGCACAATATCCTATTACTGAGTTCTGCTAGAATTTTTTGACTTCTCTGATTTAGTGATTCCACCTGAACATATGGTAAATCAAAGCTGCACAATTTTCCTTCCGCAGATGAGGTTCATCTAAAGCATATATTACTTTTTTGATGTTGCAATTAGTAGAAAAGCAGATGGTTCCATTGTCAGAAATAAGAAAAGGGAAAAGCAACAAATACCAGTGTGGAGATGCATCAACCTTCCGAGGTCAAAGAGACCTGAAGAGTGAATTGACTGTCTCTGAGCTCTGATGGAGAGGATGGCTACAGAGGATAACTTTTAGGAGGCATTAATTCTAGCTAACTAACAATGATTTGTTAAATCAGTGGGGTAAGTGTTATTGTCACTGAATGAAGTGAAATCATATTATCAACCAACCAATATGCTATTGTGTCTGGCCATCCATTTCTATTATGATATCTTTGAATTTAAAATTGCAGAAAATATTTGTTTTGACAATTTTTTTTGTGGTTACTGCACTATTGTAGGAATTTTTAATTTTTTTTCCTTCTGTATCTTTTGGTTAATCTTAGCCTCACCTGATCAAAATCTGCCCCACAAGATGGTGAAATCTACTTAGAGCCTTAAACATTTTTAGATAAGATACTAGGAAAAGAATCTTCATTCTCCCTAATTCCTTGGTGCCATGTAAAGCCTCCTTCTCAAGCAGCCTATTTGTGAACCCTCTAAATGTAGTTTACTATATAAATTGATTTAGTTTACCTATAGAATTTGTTTGATGAAGTTATTTCCTTAGAAATATGGGAAATTACGGCTTTTTAAGTTTGTTCAACTTTTATGACATTGAAGAATGTGATCTAGCTTCTCTTTAACTTTTATGGAATAAGAGGAATATACAAGATTGTACTATGTAAATAAATTATATTTTTTGTCACTCTAATGTAATTTTGTCTAAAGCCATGTAAAAATTCTCATGATTGCCCAGAGTTCTCTGAAGTCTGAATCTCTACTTGAGTATAATAATAAAACATAGAATTTACCTCCACAATTTCTACATTGTCAGAAATAAAGAAGTTTGTACACATATACACACGAGCATTTTGTGTGTGTGTATGTGTGTGTGTGTGTGTGTGTGTGTGTGTGTGTGTGTGTGAGAGAGAGAGAGAGAGAGAGAGAGAGAGAGAGAGAGAGAGAGAAAGAGAGCAGTTTCCTATCATATGAGTTAAGAGAGGATATATTTCTCCCATAACACCATCATTTTGAAACTCGGTGGAGGATAATAAAGGGCAGTGTAATGATAGAGCACCAGGTTTGATGTCAGGAAGGCCTGAGTTCAAATCCAGTCTCAGACACTTACTAGCTACATACTCCTAGGCAAGTCACTCTCTGTTTGCCTCAGTTTCCCCATACGTAAAATGGGGATAATAATAACACTTTTCTCCCGGGTTTTTTGTGAGGTGTTGTAAAGCACTCTCTGGACAGTGCCTGGTATGGAGTAAGGGTTACATATATATTAGTTACTATTATAATGTGCTTTCTAGGATTACTAACAGATGCTATTAAAATTTGGCACATGGACAAAGTAAACAAATATATATGATTTTGAATAGAAAGATGTATAAAAGAATAGCATTTCTATTCATAATATCACAAGAGCATTCTTTTAAGCTCAGTAAGACTTTAGAGGTCAGTCGTTTTATACTTGAGAAAATATAAACTTAGAAAAGATAAATTACCAACTCAGGGTCACATGTCATTAGACCTCTTGGAGAATGAATGAAAGAGCCAAAATTTGAATGTAGGTCCTCATAGTACAAATGTAGCTCTGTTTTCACTGAATCACACTTCTTCCATCTTTCTTTTATTCATGTAGTCATGGCCTTAGGAGTACAGAAAAACCTAAGCATGTGAGATTGTAAGCATTTGGTAAAGCTTTATTAAATCAATCACCAAGAATTTATTAACTACCTTCTATGTCCAGGAACTGTGCTATTTTATGAGAATACAAAGTTGTCATTTTCTCTACTCTTAAGGAGCTTACATTCCATCAGAGGAGATAAAATTTATAAATGTATACCTAGTTCACATATAAAATAAAAAATGAATAGAAGGTAGTTAGGAAGAAAGGGCAATGATACTTATTGGGATCAGGAAAAGCTGTGTAGAAGGTGATATTCGAACTGATTCTTGAAGGAAGAAATGGTATTTTATGAATGTAGATGAGGATGCAATATGATACAGACATTGGCATAGCCAGTGCAAAGTCATAGAAATTGGAAATGAATCCTGTATGAGAAACAGAAGGAAGTACCCAGGCAATTCTATAGAGTGTGGAACGGGAATAAAGGCATAACAACACTGCAAATATAGGTAGAGACTAGGCTTCAAAATCTTTCGAAGATGAACAATAGAGTTTATATTAGATTCTCAAATGTATTGAGCAGAGAAATGACATGGTTAGTTTTGCACTCAATGAGAATAGGTTTGGAAGATTTGTGGAGAATAGACTGGAGTGGGTAGAGAATTTTGGCAATGAGACCAATCAAGAGACCAACATAAAAATCTAAGCTAGAGGTAGTAATGACCTTAACTAAGATGGTGGCTGTTGAGTAGAAAGAATGTGTCAGATGTCAGGGACGTTGTAGAGACACAAATCCAAGATTTGTCAAATGATTCGATATATAAAATATAGCAGAGCAATACACTGAAGATAATGCCAAGGCTATGAACCCAGAAGGCTAGAGGAATGGTAGTAGCTTCTACAGAAGATAGAAAATTTGGAAGAGTAGTGGGGTTTGGGACAAATGATAATAAATTCTACCTTGGACAGGATGATTTTGAGCTGTCTCTGAAACATTCAATTTGAAAAGTACTTTAGTTATGTGGTATTGAAACTCAGGAAAGAGACTAGGGTTTGATATATAGATCTGTGAATCATCTACATAAAGATAATCATTAAACTTCCTTCTCAACTCAGGTCACTGCCTCACTGCTCCATCTCCTTCTTCAGCTCATCATGGCTCTACTCTGAGGCTTACTCTCCTGATAGGTGAATTCTTAGCTACGTTTCTTGCAGGGGCCCCAGCTTTGCTCTTCTTTTTAAAATTTTTCATTTTTATTTTTATGTCTTTTGGAGGGGGGTAGAGCAGAGCAATTAGGGTTAAGTGACTTGCCCAAGGTCACATGGCTAGTAAGTGTTAAGTGTCTGAGGTCAAATTTGAACTTAGGTCCCTCTGACTCCAGGGCCAGTGCTCTATTCACTGTGCCAGTTAGCTGCCCCCTTGCTATTCTTTTTACTCCCATATTGATTCACTCTCTAAACTGTTTCACTAACTGCAACTGCCTTGTCCTGACAAAGATGCCCTCTTTCTGCCTTACTCCTCTGCTTTTTCACATTCCTTTATGCATTGTATTTTCTTATTAGAACATGTGAGTTATTTATCCATCATTCTCCAAGAGGTCTAATGACATCATAAGCATGATGTCTTGACTTTGTAGTGCATTGGGTTTAAGTTAGGCAGTGCTGCACAAACTCATCTGCCCTCAGTTTCACTTCCAGAGTAATCAAAGTCCAGTGGTAAGACAAAAAAAAGTCAAGATGACTGGCAGTGGCCTTGGATGGAATGGGTGACCTTGGATATAAGCTCATTGAGAATAAGGACCACCTTGTTTTCTTGTATTTGTATCCATAACATTTAACTCAGTACCTGGCACATAGTAATTGCCTAAAGAATTGCCTTTGTTTATCTAAATGCTTGTTAGTTCATAAAGTTACTAAGAGGGAGCAACTTTAGAGAGAGAAAAATAGTGAGCTTGGGAAATGGTGACAGGTAGAAAGTATGGTATAGATGACCAGTCATCAAAGTAGACTGAGAAGGATGTATCACCCAGATAGCAGGATAAATAGGAGATCGTGGTCAACAGTGGTATTCAACAGCAAGTTTAATTAGGAATTAAGATGAAGACCTGAGAAAAGATCTCTGTTGGAAATCAAGAGATCAATAGTAACTTTAAGTGATGAGGTCAGAAACCAGAGAGCAAAGTATTGAAAAATGAAAGAGGAAGTGGGGCAATTAATTAGATAGTTTTTTTTTTCTAGGAGTTTGAGAAAAGGAAGATACCTGAAACTTGAGGGAAAAGGGAAATTGTGGTCTAGTGAAGAACTTGTTGTTATTTTTATATGTACTTTGTTTTCATTCTTTTTAGAGGAAAACTTGGGTATGATTGAAGAATTAATGTCAACAGTGAAAGAATCATCAGGAAAATACCTAGAGAAGGAATAATTGAGTAGGCAATCTGTTGGAGAAGACAAGAGGGGATGGGATCTGAGTATGAGAGTGTCGTCAAGTGGCTTCAAGATGAAGAGAAGTCAAAGGTGGAGCTCATAGTGATTAGCCTCAATTTTGTTAGTTTATTTAAATGGTGAGGTCCTTAAATAACATGGTAGGGGAAAGGGGAGTTAGAGGAAACATGAGGGGAGAAATGAAGGTTTTGAAATATCCTCTGTGGTAAGATAGGCAATCAATCAATGAAGAATAAAAGGTTACCTTGCTGTCATGAGAACCCAATAGGTCACAGGATGCAGGTGTTTGATATTTGATTTCTAGCCTATTGAGGGAAAAGGACAGCAAGTGTGAAATTTCTAACTCAATTTTGTAAGTGCTCTCAGAAATTGAGTCAAGCAGTATTCTGGTATATAGGGCAATGGAAGATGTTGATTTAAATCCTGCCTCAGATTCATAATAGTTGTTTGAATCTGGGCATGTCATTTAACTCCTCTAGGACTCAATTTCCTTATCTGTAAATTGAGAGGCTTGGATTTGATGTCTTATAAGTCTTTCTACCTTTAAATCTGTGCTCCTACATCCCCATGTCAGTTACCTTTATGTATTTCTCACAGAGTCAGGAATCCTTTATTCTTTCTTGTATATTTAAGCATATGAACAGATTTTCTGTTCTGTGGATTTTTAAGTATATGCAGGAAACTCTAGGCATGGAAATTCTTTAACCTGTGGTGTCCTAAAAACCTTTTTTTTTTTTTTTGGTAAAAGTTGAGTTCTCAGTCAGTCTGAGATCAGTCAGCAAAAATGGAGTAGAGAAACCATCAGCATACTAATAATAACTTTTTGAATATGCAGACTTTTGCTCATCTCTGCATCTGCTTTTCCCAACAAACCTTGAGATTATACTCCTGAAAACCCCATGTGTATAAGAGATACTCTGGCATTGTTAATATAAATTTATTAAGACAAAAAATTCCGACGAATAAATTGACATCTCATTGAGATACCTTTTCTCTAAAGAACTTAGTCTAGTAATTCATACAGGAAAAGAGAAACTACATGAATGAATAACACATTTGCAGAGATCATAATATAAACTTCAGTGGGTGAACACTGAGTTAGTCCATTAATCCATGTATCTCTGACAAGCACTTCAGATGGAAAAATAACTGAGACAAGAACTGAATAAAATGAGACTCCAGTGTAGGGGTGTGATGGAGCTAGCTTATACTGGCTGAGTAGACTCTTAAATTTTTAGTGTATTCACACATCAGAAATCAGCAAACACTCCAAACCAGGGCTTAACTTAATGTTTTGTTGATGATCTCAACTTAAGAAAGTGATGGAGAAAATCTTAACAATGAAGATTAAATCTAAAAGTATATTATGGATTTTCAGAGAGCTGATTGTTTTTTTTTTTAATTTGCTCATTTACTTTTAATTTACAAGATTTGGTTCCACAATCACTTGAGTTTCAGATTTTTTTCCCCTCCCTCCCCCCCCCCCCCCATGGTGGCGTGCAATCATGTATAGGATCTGAAAATACTTTCACATTGTACAATAGTTTGGTCATATAGAAGGGCTGTAAGCAATGAGTGATCACTGGGAAAAGAAAATAAAAAAATAAAAAAAAGCAAAACCAGACATGAAAGAGAA
>CM053590.1:58078330-58106863 GCA_028646515.1 Pseudochirops corinnae | reverse complement strand
AATGTAACAGGCTCTCTACATGAGAAATATAACTAGAACATTTATTTAAATACCACAAAACCGAGTCCAAAAACCAGAAAGTCAAAGCCAACACAGTAGTTATGAAGTTGGCACGTGTAGTTAAAGTAGTAAACACCCACATTCTCAAGCCTTCAAAACAGGACAGGCTACCTCAGGCAAAGATCCTCCTCTCCTCACTCATGACAACTGCTCAGTGTCCAGGCAGCTTGCTCCCAGCAGCTCTGACCCCCTCCCCCACACAGGTCCCATCCCTGGCAGTCCTCAGCAGGAGTCCTTAGCAGAGATTCTGGCTGGCTCAAAGAAAAAGGAGTTCGTGCTGCAGCCACTGCCACTGCCGCTGTTTCCAGTCACCACTGCACAGACACTAGCTTGGCTTCGACTCTTTCTTGCTTCACCCCTTCCTGCTATGGCAGCAAGTTCAAGGGGCATGGAAGATCTTCAAATCCCAGTATCATTACATTAGGTGAGAGTATCAAAATTCTGTCCTTGTAGATCACCCCTTAATCAGGTCAGTCGAGCCAGACAAATATCCAACTCCTCATGTTTATTTTCAGTTTGCAGTAGCCATGTCCTTCACTTCACTTCACAGCTTGCTCTCAGAGGTGATCCATTAAGGGCAGAAGATTGGTACAACAACACTTCATTCCTTATTTTGGTCACAATACTGTTCCTTATGCAGCCGATGTACCCATTTTCTTTTTTACTTACTGTGTCATGATGCTGCATATTGATCTAGGCTAAACTTATAGCTCACAAAATGTTGACCTTTCCTATAAATTAGATTCAGGAGCAGAGTCACAATGGGAAATGGAAGAGCACTCCTATGCATTGAAATTTTTTCGCCTTTACTAAATAATTTTAATATGAAAAACACATTTTGATAGCTATTTTTTATAAATTATGATATTTTATTTCCATCATTGTATTCAAAAGTCAGAACTAATTTTCAATTTGAGGTAAATCATACCTGTATGATTTACTAAAGCAAAGTATGGTTTCCCTTCATTTTCTTAAGGGGAATGAAAAAAAATAGCTTTGAGAAAAATAAAGTTTTGATCAGAAGTCAATATTGGAGGTAGAAAGGGGAACAAATAGTAAGAAGTTATTGTAGAGCATAGAACACTTGAGAAACAGGTAAGTTTGGGTGAGATGTTGTAATAGGCAGTGAGGCTATTGCGATAAAACTCAATTAGATAAAATTTTACTGTATGCTAAGTCCTGGGACCTTTGAAAGTATATTAGAAGTTCGGAACCTCAAGGAACTAACAGCTAGTTGTAGAGTGAAGATAGCCAAATAAATGACTATAACACAAATGAGGATATGATTGTTTCTCCCTAACTAGTACAGTGTCTTGAACATAATAGGCTATTAATAAATATCTTTTGAGTGAAAACTTATTTCCTTTATGTAGTCATAATCTGTACTAGAGATGCCTGAAAAGTGGTCATTAACTTACAAAAGATGCCTACAGAGAAATATATAAGGAGAAAAGTCATTTGACCATGTTGGAATGGATTTCCCCAATAAAAAAAATAAAACCCTTTCATCTTGCTTCACTGAAATAGGTTTTCTTTTCCAACATTTCCTTAGGAAGGGCTATAGTACCTGGTGTTGTATTTTCAGTAATGTATTGGCTTTAAACATTTTTATTAATATTTAACTTAATAATGGCATTTCTCTTAAGAATATAAGTGATCCATTGGTACATATTTATATGATTTAAAAAAAACAAAACAAAACACTTCCTTAGGGTCAATTACAGGGTAGTTGAGTGAATTAGACTCAAAGGGAAATATAATCAGATTTACACAAATTTCATTTCTATGTACAGTGCATTCTTTGTATAATATAGGATAAATGTATGGACTGCTTTCTTCTAGAAGAACATACATTTCAGAAAGTTGATTATGCTGACTACTTAAAGGGTTAATGTACAGTGAACATTCTATATTAAACATAGCTTTTAACTAGGATTCTGAATGTAACTGTAGTCAGCAATTGTGGGTTAATGTTAGATTTTATCTGCTTAAATCAGAGCCTCTGGCAGAGTACAAGCTGGCCATCCTGGGAGGCTTATGTTATTTTCCTGTTTGTAAATATCCTTTGGTAACATTGCTCCCCTGTGTTATAATTTCCCTAATTTCTGTTATAACAGATGTTAGGAAATACACTGGTTTTTTTCTTATTATAATAATTCCATGAAGGTGTACCTTTTTTTTAAACTGCAAGAAATGAGTTTTTGAAACATGCAAATCAAATTTTTTCAAATGAAATCAAATTTCAACTGCATTAATCATGGCTATTTAAAGCATCCTTTACTAAATCCTTTCATTAAAAAATTATGACAAAACCTGGCAGAGACTCAAAAGCTAAGAATCACATCTAAAGGGAGGTCATGATCACTTTATTAGACTATAAGAGGCATGAGTTAACTTTCCAAAGGAGTATGTTGGTCACATCAATTAATCAACACTAATTAACGATGTATTATGTACCAGGCATTATGCTAAGCACTAGGTATACAAAAAGAGGTAAAAGACAGTCTTTGCTGTTAAGGAGCTTACAATCTAATGGAGGAGATGACATGCAAACAAATATATAAAAATAAAGTATATATAAGATAAATATGAAATAATTAACTGAGTTAAGACACTGGAATTAAGGGAGGCTGGGGAATCCTTCCTGTAGAAGATGATATTTTAGTTGGGACTTAAAGTTAGGGAAATCAGTAGTCAGAGCAAGGGAGGGAAACTGTTCTAGGTATGGAGGATAGTCAAAGAGAATGCCTGACAAGAGAAAATGCCAGAAGTGTAGAAAGAGTGTCTTGTTAATGGAACATGGGAATGTATATATTAGGGAATAAGATATAAGCTGAATGGAAAGGGAAGAAGGAGCTAATTGTTTCTCCAAACTCATTCACTAGGTATGTTGTCATTCAGTGGAATGGATGAAGAATCTCATATTTCCTTGTTCTTGACAAGATAGCCTTTCTGTAGACCTCATGTGAGAAGGAGTTCTCCAAGTGGCACATGTATCGAAGACTTTCTTAGACTCAGGAAGATTTTTTAACAGTCACTTAAAAAATGTATTTTTGAGACAGCATTTGGATACCATGTAAGGAAAATTTTATGTACAAAGATAAAATGAAGGTTGGTTTGTATCAAATTACTTCATCTTAAATAATGAATAAATTTTATAACAATTTGATCCATGTTAAAACAAACAAAAACATCATTTGTGGGGTCTAAGAAACTTTGCATTAGATGAAGTTGGATTAATGGTGTGTGGGACAAAACAGCCTTTTTGCCCAAATGAAATAAGCAGAGACTTCTCTTAGTAAAGACAGGAAAGATTTAAGATACAGTCTTGCAAGAAGGGGACATCATCACAGCCAAAAGCAATCTGGTAGGAGAGGTCAAGATACAGAAAGCAAAAAGCTGGTTTATATACCCTAAATTCCCCCTAGCCCTCCCCCCTTTGTCCTGTCCCATTCTCATTATTTAGGAACTCAGGCTCACAATCTTAAAACCACAAGAATCTGCTAGCATTGCAGGTAAAATGTCAATAATATCAAAAAACAGAAGGTACGTGTCTAGAAGATATGGAAATAGACAAAATATATCATCAGTATCATAACAGAGAAATGTCAACTACAATAATAGAGTCAAAATATAGATATGAAAGCAGATGAAGAATATCAGCTTTGTCAATGCAGATGGGAAAGACAGACAATATCTCATGACTAATGGGGGTGTTGGGGACTTTGGGTCATGGTGACCCTCCTACTTGCAACAGCAAGGTAGAAGATATCTTATGAGTCATGAGGATTTTGGAACATGATGACCAGTCTGTAGGTCTTACAGCAATTTTTCTAAATTTGTATTTGTACAGGTCAAGGGGAAATTATGTCTGTAGCCAAGTTTGAGGAACATGTACTTTCCCCTCCTACATATTACCTAAGCTCAGCAAAACCTTCAACTTATGACCAGGGAAGTAGGACAAGGGTCTCAGGCTGCTAGTCCTTTGGTACTTTACTAAAATTCTGTTCAGATTTCTGAGATGTTACCTGAGAAGTTTTCACCTGCCCACACACTGGGATAAAAATAAAGAAAGTCAATTTTCTAAAGATAGCTTGGTATCAGTGACTGAAACTGAGGAGATCATGGAGATCAGGAAGAAGCAGGACAAACTTGGGAACTTGGATCTTCTTCTATGCCATTTTTATTCTTTCTAGCAATAGTTTATAACAATTATATTTGCTTTTATAATTATCAATATCTATGTTAACATTGACATTTTTGTTTACAGTGTAAAACAGTTCACCTAAATCTCCCTGAGCCATTCCAGAAAAACCTGATCTTAAAGATGGTGAAATTATAGAATTAGAACTGGAAGGGACTTCAGGTCATGTAGTTTAGCTTGCTCATGATTAAACTAAATTTACCGAAGAATTTAAGTTATTTATTCAGCATCACACAGGTAATGAGTATCAGAGCTGGGATTTGAATCCAGTTGTTAAGAGTCCCTCTATTTTTTGTTATACTATTCATAATCTGTGTCAGTTACCTCTTCAGTTAATCATATCTGTCTGGTGTTGATTGCTATTTTTGTTGCATTCCTAACTAGGTTGTAAATTTTGGTCAGTTAGAAGTTAATCCTACATTTCTCTTGGACAATTCATTCAGAACCTAGCCAAGTACTCTTACTCTCTCTCTCTCTCTCTCTCTCTCTCTCTCTCTCTCTCTGTATCTCTCTCTCTCTCTCTCTCTCTCTCTCTCTCTGTCGCCCTCCCTCTCTCTCTCTCTGTCGCCCTCCCTCTCTCTGTTTCTGTCTCTGTCTCTGTCTCTCTGTCTCTCCATATATTGAGGATGAGAACAGGAAGGAACACTTTTACTGTGTACTTTCTTAGACCAAGCTTCTTTTTGTATATATTACATATTGCTATTATGTTTCTTTAAAGGAAATTTAAATATATATTAGTAAACACTACCCAAGAAGCCATATTCAAAATGCATTTTACATATTTGTAAGTCAATTCAGTGATTAGCATTGGTAGAGATATTCAGCATGTCTGTCTTCAGGAGAAAAGGCTAAAACTGGCTTATATCTTCCTATTCTGTAAAGCACAGTTTATTCATTTTTTGAACACAAAATGTCTAACCATGGATGCTAAGTGTGTTCCCTGCTGCGTTCCAACCTCTTTCTTTTCTAACAGAGTGCTACTTTGGAGATATTATCATTATTTACCTACAGAATTGTCCTTTGCTTTATGCACAGATACATTCCCAGCAAAGTTGACTTGACTTGAAATTGAGTGCTGTATTAAAGTCTCCTGAAACATTGACTTGACAAGTGCTCTTCAGAAAAATGACAAAGCAAGGCAGTAGCTGTGTGTGGGTCAATTTCAGTGTTCTTTGTCCTGAAGAGGGACTTCTGATATGAATTTCAGTTTCAAGATTGATTTGCTGATTCTCAGTATTTTGTAACAATTTCTTTACTTTTAAATCTCTCCTTTGTCTTCTTTTATCTCATTGTTTCAAGCTTTAGAAATCTGCAAATTTATTCTTTTTTTCTATCACACTTAAATTATTCAGTGATAACTTACTTTTTCAGGAAAGCCTACACTTTAGTCTGAGAATTCTTCAAGTTTGAGGCCTCAGATAATACAAAACAAATGAGTTTTCTTTTATATATGTCAATTTTTTTTTTTACTTTGATGTTTGACATTTTGAGTGTACTTTTTAAAAGGACACTTAAAAATTGTGACTTCCTCAGCATAGGGAATATTGGGAACTCTCTTCTCTAATTCAGATCAAATCAAAACCAATTTAGGAGATAAGTCCTAGGGAACTGCCTGAGGCATGTTGAGCTTAAGTGACTGGTCCAGAGTCATAAAGCTACTGAAAGTCAGGAGCAGGATACTTTATCCTGTTTCTATCTTTAAAAAGGAATATTCTACTTTTAAATTGCTTTCCATCTCCTGTCAGAGCTGCCAAAAAATCTCAAACTGAGCAGCACTACTGTGTGATCACCTAGACTGATCAATGTTATTTTCAATAATGTAACTTCTACTTTACAATGATTAAATGTTTTTTGAATCATTTTTAGCACATACTAGTTGGACAACAAATATTACTGTCCAGGCAACTGATGTCAATTTCTTGGTCCACCAGCTTACCCTTATTTTGCTTTTGAGCCATCTTCTTGCAGAATGCTTAGTTAGTTAGGATAGCAAACTTTTACTTTTTAAAATTATTTTGATGCCTTTTGTTGTTATATTGCATTAATTTGCCCAAATATCAACCCTGTAACAATGGTAAGAAGTAATGCAAAACCAATAAAGTAACCATATCTGATGGGGTGTGCACCATGCTATTCTAATAGTTTTTCATTTTGACACTGAGAGTAGAGAAAGATATTACATCATCTCATCATAAATGTTTTTGAATATGTTACAAAGACTTGTCTGAAGGAATGAATATGACATAATATTGCAAATGCTGCCTGAAATTTTGGCAAAACACTTTCTCACCTATAGATAAACCAAAGGTCAGGGAAATTTTTCATTACATAACATAGACATGACGGCTGAGAGGAACTTTGTTACGAAGATACTGTTCCATTTGCCTTTCAAATCTCTGGCAACTTTTATGAGCTAAAATAGTGTCACTGAGCAATTCCATATTATTCCTCACCAAAGTGATGCCAGACACATCTTTCTTCCAGTTTGATTGTAATGTGATAGAACTTCTTCACTGAGGAACTGCATTAATAGATGATAAGAACATAATGTAAAGCTCCGTTATTTTTAACTTTCTCTTGACAAGTCTTTCAGCAGGAGAGAATATATTAAGAAATCATGACTCCAAATGAAGTCCCTTGGGAAATTCATTGAAGTGCTTTTCCTTTTCTTAGTGATATATACAATTTAGTATTATGACACCATGATAAAGTGGGTGTGCTGGCAGGAAATAGCAAATGAGAAGTGAATAAATGTGGAAGGAAAATGACTAATGGTAGACTGAGGAAATGCATCTGGCCTGAATTTAAAGAAAAAAAAAAGAAATCCAAGTTAACTTTGTCTACTTCTTTAGGATCAACCACATGGGAACCTGTTATTGCATTGCAATCATCTGAGATACAGTGTGTGATAGTGTATTTAGACATGTCCTTGCTATACAAAATTCTCATTGTTAGTCTCTTGTTTGCTGCTCTATCTTTTGTTCAGTTATTCAGTCGTGTCTGACTTTTCATGACCCTATGAACCATTGTACCCCAATACTATGTGTGGGGATTTTTTGGCAATGATACTGGAGAGGTGACCACCTACCTCCTAAATTTCACCAATGACTCCAAAGAGCTACAGGATGAACAGTGGCCACGTTCTGGTAAAATTGTCTCTGCAGATGGTCTACACCATGTTGAGAATAATTAATAGGCCTCAAACCCTTTGTTGAGTCAGGAGGATGTCTGCCCTAAGCATGTGAAGACTTCCCCTGTCAGAATGGGCAGGTGAGGTCAGTTTGTTCCAGCAGTCATTAAAGTGACTGAAGCAGGTGCTGTGGAGTGCTTAGAGCTTGCTCAAACATTGAAGATACCAAGATCATCCATTGTATTCCAGGTCATGATCAGTTATCTTGACTTTTGTCTTGTAACTAGACTTCAATGACTCAGGAAGAGAGAGTGAAGCTGAAGACTCTGTGTAACTCTGCCTCGATTAAATTCAATTCACAAGCAACTCAAGACAGCACCTCATGATGTCATTGGTCCCCTTTGAAAATGAAAGACAAACACAAGCAACTGCAGTGGTTTGCTATTTCCCTTTCTAGTAGATTAAGGCAAACAGAGCTTACATGACTTGCCCAGGGTCACACAACAGGTAAGTATCTGAGTTTGGATCTGACCTCAGGTCTTCCTGACTCTAGGTCCAGAGTTCTACCCTGTGAGCCACTGTTATGCTTCATAACATATAATCAAATCCAAGATGTGGAGCATGGCAGAGAAGACAGAGGATTGTCCTTGTGGCCAGAAAAACCTGGGTTTAATTTCCTGTTACTGATACATACTGGCTATATGACCATGAGTCATTATTTAACCCCTCAGCTTTTTTTTTTTTTTGAGATCTTTGGAAGAGGAAGTTTAGAAATTTCCTCAGCAGGATTCCCTTCACTGATGAAATCACATACAAGTACAAATGTTTTCTCTCTCAAAAAAAAATCAAACCAGGTTATCTTCCATGTCAATTTCTCCTACTTCAAGTAAGGGAATACTTTTTATAAAGTTCATATGAAATGTGATTTGACACAGCACAAGAAAGGGCTATTGGTCCTAAGATATTTACCAAATCATAAAGTCATGCATAAAATTCTGCCTTTTGTTTTCAGTAAAGGTATCCATGTCTTCAAGATGTCTCATTAAAAATTAATACTCCAGTTTAAAGTTTAAGATCTTAATATCTAAATTCTTAACAAGAAATAGATTTCTTGAACTTTAAGAACCTTAATTACTACCTTATCTCTACCTTGTCAATTATTGGTCATATTTTGAGGTCAATATAATTAGTTTGTATAGAATATCTCTATTCTTCTTGTTGACATGAATGTATATTTTACAGCCTCCAAGTCAGGGATCAGCAAACTTTTAAGATAAAGAACCATATGCTAAAGATTTCAGGCATTTATGCCAAGTGTCAGTTCAAGGATATTATATAGGTACTTGTAAAACTAGGGAGAAAGGGAAGGGAAAGGAAGGGAAGGGAGAACAGAGAAGGGAGAAAGGAGAAGGGAGAAGGGAGAAGGGCATAGGGAAGGGAAAAGGGGGAAGGAAGGGGAGGGAAGTAAAGAAATTGGATGGGATAAGAAGAAAAGAGAAGGGAAAAGAAAAATCATGGAGGAAGGCAGCAAGGGAGGAGGGATGGGAAGGAGGAAAGTAAGAACTTGAGAAATATAAGGAACCCTCCCCCCCATACACATACATTGTCATGTATCTTATTAATTTCAAAATTTTATTATTATTGTCATTAATAATAATAATAGTGTCCCTTTGGCAGTACAAGACTGCTAATGTGAAGAATAGAGTTCTGTTTTCTTTTTTTAGATAACATTTTGCTTGATTGGAGTTTATACTTCTTGTTCTTTATCATCAAAATCAACTGCAAATGTTCTTCTGTTAATCCTAACTTGAAATGACATTTCACATATTTAATCTTTGAAATTATCTTTTCACACAGAGAGGTACTGTCAAATCCTGATATCAATCCAAGAGCATATGATTTGAATTGAACATATTCATCACTTGGAAAGCATTTATAGAATTTTATTAGATTAGATTATTCAGTTGATACAGAGTAATCACTTCTAACTGAAGGATAAATTGAAACTATTCAATTATAGAGAGTTCAATGGATTTTAAAATGTCACCATTTCTTTTGCACTTATATCAAGATCTAAAATGTTTCTGCTGGAACTGTAGTTTGAGCTCAGAAAATATATTCACTACAAATTTGTGTGTAAATGTAGATTGTGCTTCTTGTTTTAACTTTTGAGAGCCTGAGAAGTATATAAAGCATCTGGCCATGTTAATTATCATAAAATTGACTTTCCTGCAATATAATTTTGCATACAATCACTGATTTGTCTTACAATTTTAGACTTAATTCAATAATACATATTAAGTCTGCAGTGAAAGCTCATTTTTGAAGTATTTAGAGTTTGATAATAATGACTGAGGGCAGTTCTTTTTTAAAGAAATATTACAACTCTGGCTCAGTTAAAAAAAAATCATTAAACCTCACCACTCCTCTTGTTTTCTTGACTTTAAACAATTGTTGTGTACTGGTAATTAAAAAAACCAACTAAATAAAACATCATGGTATAGCATTATAGCTGGACACATGAAAAACTGTCACTGTAGAGATCTAATTTCCTCTCTATATGCACAGAGCAGCTTTACAAAAAGTAGCTGTGCTTCCAACTACTAAATTTTGATGCTGTAGCACTAAAGGAATCATAAATTACATGTAGACGAATGGTCATGTGTATTTTCTAATAAAATTTTATTAATGAACAATAAAATTTGAATTTCACATAATTTTCAAGTGTCATGAAATAGTTTCTTCTTTCGATATTTTTTTTAACCATTTAAAAATTTTAAAACCATTCTTAGCTCCCAGATTATATGCTGAGAACTGTAGCTAGATTTGGCCCCTAAGCCTTAGTTTGCTAACTACTGCTCCAGATCATCATCCCATCAGTCCATCAAAAAGTATTTATCAAGCATGTAGTTAAATACCTGCTCATACATACTCAAACTTGGGTTGAGGTCTCTTGTTCACCTCATTCCATTATCATTCTACTATTCTTGGAAAATCAAAATACATACTCTGATAACCTAACTACTATTATCTCCTCCTCCTCCTCCTCCTCCTTCTTCTCTCTCCCTCTCCCTGCCCCTCTCTTTCTTATATATTGTAGCAGAGAAAAAGAGGATTGCATATAAAACTACAGATCTCTGTTATATATAGATTTCTTTTCTTTTAAGAGGTATAATAAGTTTAACCTGTCTATCCTAAAGGTGTCTGTCCTGCTTGTTTGGGATTCTTTCTATGATTACCTCTCTTCTCTGAATAAAAAAAAATTGATGCCACAATGACTCATTTTCTTTTTTTTTTTCCTGTCTTTTCTTTTTCCATTTTTTCTTTTTTTCTTCCCTCCCTCCCTTCCCTCTCCCTCGTTTCGTTCCCTGCCTCCCTCCCTCCTTCCTTCCTTCCTTCCTTCCTTCCTTCCTTCCTTCCCTCCTTCTTTCCTTCCTTCCTGCCTTCCTGCCTTCTGGTTTATTCTGATCTGTACTGATCAATCCTCTGTGATGGGGACTAAACCCTTGTAACAAATACATTGTTAAAAAAGAAGTTAGCTGTGTCTTAAAATATGTGTTTAATTCTAAATCTTGAGTCATCAGGTAACCAATCAATCAATCAATATTTATTAAGTGCCTACTATATGTCAGACACTGTGCTAATCACTGGGGATACACATAAGAAAAAAATCTCTTGACTTCAAGGAGTTTATAATCCAATGAATGAAGAGAATACACAAAAGGAAGATGAAATGTGTGTTTGGAAAAGGTCCTCAGTGAGGGTGGCATGGTAGAGTCACAGTGTGACCCTGGACAAATTACTTAATCCTGTTTGCCTCAATTTCTTCATCTGTAAAGTGAACTGGCAAAGGAAGTGGCAAACCTCTCTAGTATCTTTGCCAGGAAAACCATAAATGCAGCCATGGAGTGTCAGATATCACTGAAAAATGACTGAACACCACCTATTGCTACATCTGATCCAAGAACCATTTTCTACTTTTCATTCTTTATCTCAGTACCCCTTATTCTTTGTCTAATGTCCTAGCTTATTGTTCAACCCACTTATACCTTTGGACTTTAAAACCAGCAAACTTTGGATCACAGACTTTCTTTACTTTGTAGCAAGGATAATTCAACCCGTAACAGAGAATCTCTTAGGCAATGGAAGATCCTGTGATCAACATCCTGGAGTAGGCTGAGAAACAAAAAAAAACAATGCAATATATGGTATCTAGTATTGATAAAGGGACTCTACCCTTAAACAGATGTCAAAAATCTCTTTTCCTAAGATAATGCTCTTCTAAAATTATATTCTCTGAAATTCGTCTTTTTAAATGTGATGCTATAATTAGGTTTACATAGAGATATGGTCTGGACCTTTGATAGGGAACTTCAAAATGAAGATACTTCCTCTAGGAATCCATAGCAGCATCTATTCTGCCACTTAAATACCCAAGAGAGCTTCTTAATGTGCAGAGAGTTTAAATGCTTTCCTAAGGATCTCAGGGCCAGAATGTCAGAGGCAAAACAAATGCCCACTTTTGTAGCTTCAAGGGCATATCTCTATCCACTATACCATGTGGTCTTGATAGGCTGACATACAAATAAAATTGGGATAAGAATATCTTATACATACTGGTTTGTTCTGATGTTATAAATTTTTGGACCTGAGTAAAGTCACTTTAGCTCTCTAGGTCTCAGATTGTCTGGTTGTCAAATGAGAGGGTTAGAAATTCAGTTCAATTTAACAGTCATTTGTTAAGTGTGTGCCATACAGACAAGGACCTGTGGTAGGCCTTGGGGATGCAAAGATGAAAATGAAATATACCCTGCTGTCAAGGAAGTTACTTGCTACTGGGGATGTGCTCCCTATGGTCCTTGTCATATCTAAAAAATCTTGTGTTCCTATGATTGCTAACATTCTTTTCAAATTGAAATTCTATGGTTCTATGAATTTCATATACAAAGCAGTTTAAAGAATGAATCACTACTGAAATTTAATTTCCCCATTCATTTCTAGTCCATCCACCAAAAACATATCAGTTTTCATGCCTTGAAATTGTTCTGACTCTATGACTTCATCATTGTGAGTTCCATTGAATAGCTATCAGAAAGAGCTCCTCTATCCATACATAAACTTTGAGTAAGAGAGCTCCTTACAAGTATTCTAAGTATATCACATATCTTTTGAAGCCAAGATCACCGGTGGTCCATGATGAGGTCACAGACCCTAAGGTCCTTTGTTATACTTCCCTCCCCTCATCCATTGTCTTTGATCCAGTGACATTGGTTTTCTTGATGTTTCTCTAAAGAGACATAACATCTCTTGACTCTGGACAATTTCATTGACTGTTCCCCATGCTAGGAATACTTCCTTTCTCTCCTCATCTCTACCTCTGGCTTCCCTGTCTTTAATTTCCAGCTAAAATAGTACCTTCCATAAGAAGTCTTTCCCAATCCTTCTTAATTTTTGTGCCTTCTCTATGTCCATTATTTCCCATTTATCCAATACATAGTATACACAGTCGTTTGCAAGTTATCTCCCTCATTAAATTGTGAGTTCTTCTAGGACAGGGACTACATTTTGCTTTTCTTCATATTCCCAGGGCTAGCACAGTGCCTTATGCATGGTAGGTACTTAGTAAAGACTTAGCAACTAACTGAAAGTGAAAAGAGACAATGGAGGCCTTTGAGATATTCCCAAGCCATAAACTATGATGGATAACTGATTTGTCAGTCTTGGTATGAAAACGTCTTCAGGACAGTCATTAAGGCTATTTGTTATCTTCTATAGGAGTACAAAGGGACATTGACTATAGATGTTTTTAATTAAATGTAGTAAGAAATTTAATTTTACACAGATGCTATTGTCTTGGCAATGAGGTTAACCTGGATGAGAGCATGAGATAAGTGAGCTAAAAACACATTTAACTTCAAGAATACAAAGACAATTAACATCTTGGGCTGTTTCCCTGGTGGTCTAAGAGAGATGCATTTTATTTTTATTTCCTCACAAACCTTTGTTTCTTAGTGAATATGACAATATTCTAAGAATCAAAAACATATTTTCTAATACCTAGGGTGATATAGAACAGGGAGGAAAATAAAAGAGAAAAAGTTGATGATGAAGCAAAACTAGAGTTACTGCTAACAGATAAAGTTTGGCTAGAATCCAGCAGAAGGTGGGCTGACTGCAAAATATACCTTAATGACCTAAAAGATCAATGAGTATGTGAAGCAGAGACCTTTGGGGAGGGATGGTGTAGGCAAAGATAGGATTACATGATGTCTGTGAGCCTCAAAGCAAAACAAAGTGTAAGGAGTTCTGCATGGTCTCTAGAGAGTTGAGTCCTGTTGTGAGCCAACAGTATTCCCTGTTCCTATGACTCAACTGAATAATATAGGCTAATTTAAACTTTTTAAGAGCGTTTTTGAAAGTCTCTCCTGTCCTCTTTTCTCCCCTTCTGCCCTCTCCTCTGTCTTCTCCTCTTCTCTGTCTCTGTCTATCTGTGTCTGTGTCTGTGTCTCTATCTCTCTCTGTCTTTCTGTTTCTCTGTCTGTCACTGTCTGTCTGTCTCTCTTTCCTTTTGACTCTAGAACTCTAGGTCTTTAAAACATACAAAAAAGGAAGGCTATGAATGTAATATCAGTTTTTGAGCTAGCCAGTTGAAATGACAGTGAGCTGGAAGTAGAGACTGGACATTCCTCTTTTGGGGATATTGAAAGAATATTTATGCTTCAGTTAAGGTTGGACTGTCCAGACTCTGAGATATGACTCTGTATTTTTTATCTTGCTATTCTAATGCAGTTTTAAGGAATGAGGTTATTTTACTTCAGAAACCAAGAGGAGCAGAAAGTCTAACAAACAGGTATTTGTTTTATGTCTTTAACAAAACATTGAGAAGTTAGTACCTAAATAATCTTGTACTGTGCTTGGATTTGAAGGTAGAATACCAAGTAGAATTCAAACATATAATCCTCATTCCATCTTTTTATCTTACTCTCTCATTTCTTCCATCCTTCCTTTTTAAAATTTTCTTCTTCTTTTGCTCTTTCTCTCTCCTTTCTCTCCTCCCTTCTTTAAAAACAAAGTCCCCAATACATTTGTGATTGATCAGGAACATCAAGCACATCTCTTTATGTTTTAAAAAAGCAACACATAACAGTGTGACCCACATCCCTTACTTCTTCCCTGCCTTCCTTCTTTCTTCCTTCCCTTCTTGTCTCCCTGCCTTCCTCCTTGCATTTCTTCCTCCTTCCCTCCCCTTCTCTTTCCCTTCATTTCCTGCATTTTTTAAGCACCATGTGATTGAACGAGAACTTCCAGCACATCTGTTCATGTTATTCTGACTATGCTTCAAAAAACAACATGAAATAATATGAGGGACAATTGTAGCTATTCAGAGGAGGAAATGACATTAGACAAGTTGACAGATGGAAGTTGGCATCATTTGGGGGTGTTAGTGGCTTTGTATTTTGTCAGTCCACATCCTTCTTTTTATTCCTCACACCACAAAGATCCTGAAACCTCAGTAAATACATTTTAATATGTAAACTCTAATAAAGAGAAATGGCTTTAGAGGACTTAATGATATTTAAACTAATTATTTAGAAGTGCAAATTTCCACATTTATCCAAGATCGTCAAGCCTCCAGGAATGACTGATTGGGCTACTCTATGTGGAATATCATTTAAAGGCAATAACTTGGAAATATTCAATAACGTATGGCCTTATTCCATTGCAATCTATGATTAAAATGCCAATTTTATCTCAGCAATCTATGTAAATTTACATTTAGAATGAACAAATTAAGTTTTTATTATTGCCTGGAGTATTTATTGTTCTCTTTTATGTGTGGGCATTTTTATGGGAACAAGAAAAAGAATGTTAAACCGGAAATGGGTAAGAAACACCACTGGTATAATCCAGCATTAATAGTCCATGTTTCAGGTGTACCTCAGGTGACCTGAAGACAGTCATTCAACTCACTGTAGTCCAATCTTCAGGACAATTGGTTTAACCAAATGAGTGCCAGTGGTATGATGCATACTTTTAAAATATATGTATCTGTCATTTATAGTGCTATAAAAGCACAATCACAGAAATGATGTTTGTGTGCAGTCCAGACCACCAGCAAGAGGATTAAAAAAATCAGCTGAGAGACCCCCCCGAGGACCTCTATCTTCTTACTTATGGATACTCTGCTAGTGGCACCAGCTGGGACAACTCATTAAGCTCCCATGATGGAGCCTAGTTTTGCTGTTATTATCAGGCTTGTGATAAAGCCCCCTTCATTACATAAAAGAGCTTCTAAAGAAAAGATTTCATGCCCCATTCTTTGTGTGCATTCTATTGCAATCATAAATCTGACTGCAGAACACAAGATGTTTTTCAAACTCAAACCATTCATCCTTTGTATACTGTGCATGGTTTGAGAGCACGCTTTCAATATTTAAATTGTCTTTCCCTCCACTCATTCCTCTTCTCTTGAAAGAATAATAGTTCTAGATTATATACAGCTTTACAGCTTACAGAGCATTCTCCTACCCAAACCCTCAAGAGGTTGATAGTACAAGCACAGTATTTTAATCTCCATTTTGTAGATGAGGAAACTGAGTTTTCAAGACCTACAGCATTTTGGCAAAGGCCTAATGTATTGCCACAGGGATTTAAACTCTTGATTCTTAAGTACAATGGAACTTCCTTATTACCATGCTGCTTTTCATGAGGATGGGGTTTCTGATGTAACATAGGCTCCCCATTAAAAAAAAAAATAGGATGGGGCAGAACCATGACACAAGAAAATAATAAACCTGAAACTGAAATGTTTTTTTTGGAGATGACAATTTGTCTACTAGACTAGATGAAGAGAAAAGCAAGGGATAGCATGATGATCTTTTTTCTTCCTTTAAAAGGCACACGACTTCTTGTGGTCACCAAAAAATAAAAACAAATTAAAAATGAAACAAAAATAAAAGCCGAGTAACAAAAAGGCAAGATGAGTGTCCTACTTATTAGGAACTGACTGAAGAAATTGTGGAATATGAATACAGTGGAGTACTATTGCTTTGTCAGAAACAATATTATCTGAGAAATTAAGAGTAGGAATGGGAGAAAACTTCTTCTACCAACGAAAGCCATTACTTTCTCTGCAGTCTTCTAGGACTGCATTAGAACACAGAGAGGTCAAGAGAATTACCTAAAATGACACGGAGAAATTTAAAATAATGTGAATGAAAAGTATGTTAAAAGAAACCCAGACTCAGTTTACATATAAGCACTAGTTCTAGTCCTAGAGAGCTCTTGATGAAATATTTCCCTTCTTACTACCAATGGGGAATCATACATAGTCTGTCAGATACAGATGTTTTATTGCTTTGTTTTGCTTAACAGGTTTTCTTTGTTAGAAAAAGATTCAGTGAGGAGTAGGGGGAGCTTTTTTTGACGTGTGGGGGATGATTGTCATTTGAAAACAAAGAGTATCAATAAAAAGCAACAAAATAATAACAGCATGTATACAGCAATCTAAGGTTTGCAATGCACTTTGTTTCATTAATATATTTTTCACTTATTTCATCAAATATTTCCTAAGTACATGTAAAAATGACAGTTGTTTCCTTTTGTCCCTCCACTATTGATTATAAATGGGAAGTCATGAAAACTTATTTCTATGTTAGCCATGTTGCAAAAGAAAACAGACAAAAAAAACAACAACAAGAAAAAGTATACTCGAATTTGAATTCAGAGTTCATTGGTTCTCCTTTAGGAAGTGGATAGCACTTTTCATCATGAGTCCTTTGGTATTGTCTTGGATCATTGTCTGTTGATTGTGATTACAAAGTTGCTGTTACTGTATGTAATATACTCTTGGCTCTGCTCGCTGTACTTCACATGAAGTCATATGAATCATCCTAGGTTTTTCTGAAACCAGCCTGCTTGTCATTTCTTATAGCACAAGAGTATTCCATCATAATTTGTTCAGTCATTCCCTAACTAATGTACTTCTCCTTGATTTCTTATTTTTTTTCATCACAGAAAGAGGTGTTATAAATGTTTTTGTCCAGGTTGGTGCTTTTCCCTTTTCTGATCTCTTTTGGATTCAGACCTAGTAGTACTATTGGTGAGTCAAAAGGCACACACAGTTTTATAATCTTTTGGCATAGTTTAAATTGTTTTCCAAAATGTTTGGACTGCTTTACAACTCTACTCAAAGTGTTTTTTTTTCTTTTTGGAGGGCAATTGGGGTTAAGTGACTTGCCCAAAGTCACACGTTAGTGTGTCAAGTGTCTGAGATTGGATTTGAACTCGCGTTCTCCTGACTGCAGGGCTGGTGCTCTATTCACTGCACCACCTAGCCACCCCATCAAAGTGTATTATTGTACTTCTTTTTCCATATCTCCTCCAGAATTTGTCATTTTCCTTTTCTGTCATGTTAGCCAATCTGATAGGTGTGAGGTGGCACCTCAGAATTGTTTTAGTCTGCATTAGTAAAGATTTACAGCATGTTTTTGTGAAAATATTGATAGTTTTTATTTCTTCTTTTGCAAACTACATGTTCATATTGTTTGACCATTTGTCAACTGAGGAAAGGCTCTTAGTTTTATATATTTGGCTCAGTTCTATTTATATATTTGAGAAATGAGGCCTTTATCAGAGAAACTTACAATGAAAAATTATTCCCAGTATCCTGTTTTCAATCTAATTTTGTCTGCGAAAAAGCCTTTTTTCCCTTATAATCGAAATTATCTCTTTTACTTTCTGTGTTCGTCTCTATCTCTTGTTTACTCATAAACTCCTTCCTTATCCATAGATCTGGAAGGTACATTTTTCTGTTCTACCCTAATATACTTGTGATATGACCCTTTAAGGCTAAATTATGTATTCATTTTTACCCTATCTTGATATATGGTATAAGATGTTGGTCTATGCTGAGTTTCCACTAAACTGCCTTGCAATTTTCCTAGCAATTATTGTCTGATGGTGAGTTTTTACCCCAAAAGCTTGGATCTCTGGGTTTATCAAACACTAGATTACTATGGTCATTTATTAAGGTATATTATGTACCTAATTTATTCCACTGATCTACAACTCTATTTTTCAATAAGGGCCAGATTATTTTGATGATCATTGCATCATTGCTTTTTAACAGAGTTTGGGATCTGGTATGGCTTTGCCACGTCCCTCCACATTTTTTTTTCCTTTGATTCCTTTGATATTCTTGACCTTGTGTTTTGATTATTAACAATCATGGTTACTAGATATGCATTTCCCTCCATCCTGTTTCCTTCTGATTATCCTTCTCTCTGTTTGTCCTGAACATCCTCTAAAGTCTCATTTGCTTCTGACCATTCAGCTGAATGCTTTCTCTACTTCATATCTCAGAAACATTTTAATTTCCATTTTTATAATTATTTAGTGATTTGGAACATTTAATATGATTATTGGTATCTTTGATTTCCTGTTATCCTTTCAATTTTGACTACAGCTGTTTTGGTTTCTGCAAAAAAATTTTAATTTCACATAATCAAAATGATCTGTTTTACCTCCTATTGTCTCTTCTATGTCTTGTTTGGTCTTAAATTCTTCTCTTATCCATAGATATGACAAGTAAAGTTTTCTATGTTCAATTGATTTGACTATATCACCCTTTTTGTCTATATCATGTGTCAAGTTTGAATTTATTTTGGTATACGGTGTGATAAGTTCTTCTATGCCTCATTTCTGACAAATTGATTTCCAGTTTTCCAAGCAGTTTTTAAATGTTAAGTTCTTGCATCCAAAATTTACGTTTATGTTTATCAAACTCTAGATCACTATGGTTATTTACTACTGTATATTGTATACCTAATCTATTCCACTGATTAATTCTTCTATTCACATTCAGTACCAGATTGTTTTGGCAATTACTAGTTTGTTGTATAATTTGAAATCTGGTCCTGCTAGACCTTCTTCCTTCACTTTTCTTTTCATTGAGTCCCTTGATCTTCTTAACTTTTGTTTTTCCATATGCATTTTATTTTTTGTAGATTCACAAAATAATTCTCTGATAGTTGATTAAGATGACATTCCATACTTATTCTTGAATTCAGGTATTGATTCTCATAGCCTCCTGGTCTCCAAATCTCCTTTTCCTTCCCTGTTACATTTCTAAATCCTCAAATGTATAGCTAAGAGCATCCTTTGACTTCTGATATGTTGAATCTTTGAAATGATCAACAAGTTTTTATAAGGGCCTACTATGTGTCAGCAACTCCTAGGTGCTGGGGACATGAACACAAAGAATGAAACAACTGCTCACAAGAAGCTGAAGTTCTAATGAAGAAGACAAGTACATATAAACCTGTATATACCAAATAAATGTAAAGAAAATAAATTCCAGTTAACAAAGTTTTGTTAAATACATGGTAGTTTTAGAGTGAGGGCACTAGCTGTTGAGGGAACCAGAAAAGACTTCATATAGTAGGTGGTGCTTGAGTTGCATCATGAAATAACTGTGATATTCTTAATCTCACCCTTCACAGAGTTATGGAATTATAGATTTAGAAGGGACTTTATTAGTCAACTAGTCAAATCCATTCCTCCAAAGAATGTCCATTGTAATATACCTTCTCTGAAGTCCCAAAGAATTTATTGACTATATCATTTTCTCCTGGCATTTCATTATATATTGCCATTTTCATATAATTGGTTCATATGTATGTCCTTGGATACAGTACCCTCCTAGATTTTTGGAAGGTTGCCATTAAGTACTTATTCAATGAAGTTGATTCTTAAATGACTTATATGTTATTTTATGCATTTTTCATTATTTAGAATAAGACCTAATCTGTAATGTTGAAGCTTTAGTTCTCTGTCTTCTTAGGGATTTTTCCTTGGGCATCTGTATAATCAAGGTATTTCTGCATAGTATCTAGAGTTTTCATTGGTTTGCTTGTGACAGATTGATTTCCTTGAGTCAAGTTCTGCAACCCAATGCTAGGAGAGGAGCCTGCATGGTCCTGAGTATAGTAGACAAGATTAGATCTCTCGTTCTGGGAATTCCAGACCTGCTCTGAGAATGAAGGAAGATAGGAAGAAAGGAAGAAAGGAAGGAAGAAAGGAAAGAAGGAAAGAAGGAAGGAAGGAAGGAAGGAAGGAAGGAAAGAAGGAAGGAAGAAACAAAAATGAAGGGAGAAAGAAGCAATAATAGTCTAACTCATTTTTAATTTGAGTCCTGTGTTCCATGCATTAAAATGGAATTTTAATTTCATGAAAATTGTCTTTCTTACCTAACTCAATATATTTTATTTAATATGTTCAATATATTTTGTCCTTTTCCTTTGATCACAAGGGAGCCAGCTTGTAAGAGAGAGTTTCTAGGATGCCTGAGGGTAAAGATACATAAACAAAGATAGCTTTTTTATTTGTCAAATAAGGTCCTATAAGCCACAATTTAAAAAGTGCTCATTGATAAACTTGACAAAAAAAAAAAAAGCAAAGTAGAATCAGCTATTGGTCTACTGGGGAAAAAAGAGAGACACTTAATGTCCACGTGTTTCTTCTTTCCAAATTACAAGCCATAAAACATTCTCTTTCATTGGTATTTGTAGGCTAAGTGGTTCTGGAGAGAGAGTAACGTATAAAAAGCTCTTTAGAGTAAATGGTCCATAAAAGTAGCTTCATATGTAAAAACAAAGCAAAACCACTCATTATAAGTAATACTATTTTACATTCATACAGATAGTTATGAAGCACTTAATTTTATGTTATTTCTGTTTCCTTTGCAACTATAGATGATCTTACTAATACACAGATCTGATCAGGTCACCATTCCTTTTCTATAAACATCGGTGGCTCCCTATTATCTCCAGGATCAAATAGAAAATCCAGTTTGACCTTTAAAGTCCTTTATAACCTGGCTCCTTCCTATCTTTTCAGTCTTCCTATACTTTACTCACCTCCATGTGTTCTATGATACAGCAACATTGACCTTGCTGTTCCTCAAAAAAGAAACTTCATCTCCTTTCTCTCAGAATTTTCACTGGCTATCCCCATGCCTGGAATTCTCTCCCTCCTTATCCTTGCCCCTTGCCTTCCATGGTTTCCTTTGAGTTTCAGCTAACTTCCTCCTTCTGCAAGCACCATTTCCAGGTTCCCCTTAACATCAGTGCTTTCCCTCTGAGATTATCTCCAGTTTATACTGTCTATCTTTATCTTTATTTATCTTTATCTTGTCTATAGACAGTTGTTTGCATGTCATCTCACCTACTAAACTGCAAGTTATTTGAGGGCATAGACTTTTTGCATTTCTTTGCATCCCTCATGTTTAATACATGCCTGGCACATGGTTGTTGTTTGTCCTTCATTTTCTAAGAGGACCACTGATATTATGGGGTGATGTTGATTTGCCTGTGAAATGACAAGTCTTAACAGAGTGACCAAAGAGTCCAAATAAAAAGTTTTAGGAGCTTTTATTAGCCAGCTGGCAGCTGTCCTTCTCAGGCCAATCTGAAGGAATCAGCAGCTAGCTCAGAGATGCAGAATCATTTATACAGTATAATTCCATTGTTCAGAGGTACAGGTAAGTCGCTGAGCCAGGGGGTTTGTGATTACAGAGCATGACAACGGAACAAAGAGAAAGAATGAAGAATAAGCAAGGGGGGAGTTTGTGATACCATCTGCAGGCAGGGGTCTGTAGGGTAGTTTGGAAAAAGTACAGGGCATGATGACCAAGAAGAAAAACCAGTGGGAAATAGACAAATTATTCTAGGCTAGTTTCTTGACTCCTATTTTAAGTCCATTAAGTTTCTACTTAACTAGTTCCTGACCACTTCACATGTGAATTGGATTTAAGTGAGCCAGAGTAGCACAAAGTCCTCAGCTTCATTCTCTCTTCCCCAGTCATTGAAGTTGAGTGGCGAGACAAAAATCATTTATGACTGGTGATGACCTGGTATGCAGTGTATGACCCTGATGTTTCTGTTGCCTGATCAAGCTCTAAGTACTCCATAGCACCTGTTTTAGCCACATTCATGGCTGTTGGAACAATTTGTTCTCATTTGTCCATTCTACCAGAAGTCTTCACATGCTTGAAGTAGAAACCTAAATCACTGACAGATTTGAGGTTCATTGGTTACTTTCAACCTTGTTTAAGCCATCTGCAGAGGTGGTTTGCCCTAATCAGAACACATCTAGATTACTAAGTCCAGTTCTGAGTGATACATTTTAGAAGGGAGAATGAAAAATGAACATATGGCCAGAGGAAGGTAAGCAAGATGGTGAATAGGCTAGAAAACATGCTTTTTCAAGATCTGGTTTTTAAAAAATCCAGCAGGGATGTTCGTTCTGGAGAAGAAAGAACTTGGAGGATAGAATAGTAATTTTTCAGAATTGAAAAGCATGCCATGAGGAAGTGGGATTGGGTGTTTACTACTTGACCCTGGAAGGAAAGACTATGAGAAATACAAAAAGTTAGTATGAAGACAATTTCAGTTCAATGGTCTTTTTTTTTTTAAGCCTTAGGTTTTGAGATTGTTTCAAAAGTAGGTGGTGCAGATGATTTTGGAAAAAAGTGAAGTCTCTTTCATTAGGACATTACTGGATCTAGATAACTACTTTTGGGGAATGTTGTCAACTAGTCTAATGGTTTGGATAGGCATTGGACTAAATTGGACTAGACTGGCATAGAACCACTAAGATCACTTCCAACAAAAGTCTGAGATTTATGAGTCTTGGCAGAAACAGAAAACAATACACTTAGGATATTTATAAGAAAAAATTAAAAAAATTCCTAGTGTTGAATATTTCTCTTGATCTCTGATTTAGACAGAGCGATGGGATCTTTTATGCAAGAAAAGCAAGTAGTTGTTACAACAATGGATATAGCTATCTGCTTCGTCATGCATTTTGCTGAATTGATGTGCTTTCTAATATTTAACCACTGAGTGATTGGGGGATTTCTACACTGTTAATCTATTAAGATGTTGTGAAATGATTGTGGTTCCTATTTTTTCCCATACTAGGAAGAAACATTAGATTAAAGGATAAGAAGGATGATGGGTGATATGTGACAAAGGAAAAGGTCTTTCAAGCTTCGGGTTTCTCCAGAAAACACAGATACCAGGGAAAAGGGAAGAAAAAAACCCCATCATATGGAGATTTAACAACTTGGATAAAATAGGATGAAATGTTGTATGAAACTTAATTTCATAACTGATTTCTGCCTTTTTCTCTCTAGTCTAGTGCCTACCACAATATCTTGGCCATATTAGAATATGTGAAGAATTTGTGATTTCATCATTGTTGCAAATTTCCTACATCAAAGCAGAATGCAATCAAACTCTAACATAGTAGATAAATGCTAGGGAGTTGCCTGAGACACAATGTTAAAGTAACTTTCCAAGGGTCCTATAGCTAATTAGTGAGTGATAGAGACAGGATTTAAACCTAGGTATTTTTGACTCCAGTATCAACACTCCACCTACCTCATCTTGCTGTTGTTAAGGTTGGACCAAGCTATGCTTAATAACTGTTGTTGAATTGATTTAAATTGATTTCATTTTTTAATAAACAATTTAAATCATTAGTTTTCTTTCCATGACATATTTCCTAAACATTCTTTTGCTATTACCCTGTTTTTTCACCCTTTTAGAAACCAACTTTTTGTTGAGTGAATTATATGACATAAAATATTCCATAACTTATTGGGGAGGATGCTTATCCTTTTAAGATTTACTGTCTGTATCTTATAATATAATAGATATTGATATGAGCTTTCTTTGGAATTACATTTTAGTAAGTTAAGAACAATAAAGTATCCATGAACTACCTCAGCAGAAATGCACAGAAAATCATGTGAACATATTCCTTTCTTCAATCAGATCCCCATGGGGAAGAAGGTGGTGGTGAATCATAAATCTGTGGCCCAGGAGTCAGTTTTGTCCTGAACCAGAGATTAATACCTGACATGTGTTCTCTGGCCATTGTGACTTATAGCCTACAACTTTCCCATATCTACATTGTTACTTCTATTTTTCTTTCGTTGGAGTTTTCTTTCAGATGGAGTTTACACAAGAAACTCCAGGATAATGAAGGCATTTCATTTCACTAGTAGCAGAAAGGAGACTAAAACCAGGCAACTGAAGGAGGCTAGGGATTCTATGTTCTCCTATTCTCTCCTTTGTTTTACATTTTGTCTGCAAACTGCATTCAGCCTGCTTTTCAATGTGCACTATCATAAACCAAAGCCTAGAAGGAAGACCATTAATAATAGACAAAATAAATAACTCTGCAGGAGAGAGATGTCTAATGAAATGCTAAAGAGGTCAGTATTATGCTTGATATTGGTAAACTTATTAATTAATTATGTAATTGGGCAATAGACTTCATGTTACCTTAATCTTCTAATGATAATTAATGAGTAATATGGAAACCAGGAGTAAACATAGAGAAATAATAGAACACATGGTCATACATGTTTTATACAATAAAACTCATCCAGTAAAAAATGAAAATTAAAATTGTTCCATACCAGTGAGCAACTATAAGCCATGTATATACACCTAGATATATTATATTATTATGATGGAAAATATATTAAAATGATCTCCTTTATCATCTCAGTACATACATATACATGTACACAATGCATACATACATGCATATATGTATATATAAAAGTGCATATGTACATGTTTGTTGATATAAATATGTACATGTATGTCTAGATACATATGCACATGTATTTGTATACATACAACATCAGGGTAATGAAAAATAATATGCAAATGTAATTGAATTATTTTATAATTCTTGTTTTGGGGAAGGGAAAGTAATTGTGTTGTGGTGTATATTTGATGTTACACATAGATATCCATTCACTGAGCCATTTTGTGATAGAATTCTACTTTTCCTTCAACCCTCATGGGGTAGGAAATAAGATCTAGGGCTGACAGTCCTCTCAAATGTCACCACTACAATTTAAACATTTAAAAATATTCATAATTTCCTATTAAGTAAATCCAGAAATAACATTGAGACCAAATAGTGTAGTAGATATGATGTAGCAGAAATATCATCAGATCTGTAGACAAGACCAACCAATAAATATGCATTTATTAAGCACTTACATTGTGCCAAGCAGTGTTCTAGGCAAAGAGGATACAAGTAAAACCTGACTTTTAAATCCTGCTTCCCCTAGTATGTAACTTTGGTCAAAACACAATATTTTAATTCTCTCTCTCTCTCTCTCTCTCTCTCTCTCCCCACCCCATTCTGGAAGTCATGAAAGTAAAAACCACATGTTGAGGAAATCCTAAAACTTCCAATCATAATGGTTTGGGATTACTTAGTCCAATACTCTTTATTTTACAAATGGTGAAATTGAGACCCAGAGAGCTAAAGTGACAATTATTTTTTAACAGTTAAAAAAAATTTAGTTCCAAATTCTCTCCCTCTACTACCCACTGAGAGACAAACATTGTGATACTGTTTATACATGTGAAGTTATGGAAGACATATTTTCATTTTATCCATGTCAGCAATAAAGCGAGATAAACAAAGAAAGAGAAAATTATACTTCAACTTGAAATCACAGTTCACTACTTCTTTCTCTCTGGAAGAGGACAGCAATTATTATCATGAGTCATTCTAAATTATCTTAAGTCATTTAATGATTAGAGTAGTTAAATCTTTCACAGTCTGTCATTGTTATAATATTGTGTTACTGTTTTCAATGGTTTCTTGTTTCTGCTCATTTAAGTTTGCATCAGTTCATATAAGCTTTGCCGGGTTTTTTTCTGAAACCATTCCCCTTCCTCATTTCTTACAACATAATAGTATTCCATCACAATCATCTACCATCACAATCATATACTATAACTTGTTTTTCCATTCCCTAACTGATTTGTTTCCTTGCAATTCTACATTCTTTGTCACCACAAAAAAAATAGAGTAGCTATAAATATTTTTGTACATTTCCTCTTGGGATACAGACCTGATAGTGGTCAAAGAGTATGTGCAGTTTTATAGCCCTTTTGACATATTTCCAAATTGTTGGACCATTTCATAATTCCACAATGGGTGGACCAGTTCATTATTCCATTAACACTTTATCAGTATACCTATTTTCCAACATTTCTTTCAGCATTCATAATTCCTTATTGAATTCAGTAAACTTTTGTACTTCATTTTCTGTTTGGCCTATTTTTTGTTTTCAAGGAGTGCTTTTCATCAGTGAGTTTTTGTGTCTCTTTTACCATTAGTTCAATTCTGTATTTTAGGGTGTTAGGGTTTTGTGTGCGTGGCTTTTACCAAGCTATTCATTCTCTTTTTTATAATTTCCTTGCATCACTTTTATTTCTTTTCTGGATTTTTCCTCTACCACTTTTCTCTTTCTTTAACTCAGTGGTTCTGAACCTTCCTAATGCCATGACCCTTTAATACAGTTCTTCATGTTGTGGTGACCTCCAACCATAAAATTATTTTCATTGCTACTTCATAACTGTAATTTTGCTACTGTTATTAATTGTAATGTAAATATCTGATATGTAGGATGTATTTTCATTGTTACAAATTTAACATAACCCGCAGGTTGAGAACCGCTGCTTTAACTCTTCCCACAATTCTTGTGGGGCGTGTGTCCAATTAAAATTTTTCTTTGAGGTTTTGTTTGTTGTTGTTTTCATGTCATTGTCTTTTTCTAACTGTGTCTTTATCTTCCCTACTACATTGTACTTTTTTATGGTTAAGTTTTTTTTTGTTGACTCATTTTCCAACCTTTTTCTTGACCTTGAACTTTGTGTTAAAGTTGAGCTCTACTCATTTGGGGATAAGAAGGCACTATCTAAAAACTCCAGGCATTTTCATACTACTGTTTCAGAGGTAGTTTTGGATGTCTGCAAATTTTGGGGGGCTTGCAAGGTGGTGTGATATGGAAAGAGTTGTGGTCACTGCTCGAGAACGGCCCCTGTTTATTTCCAGCTACAAATGATTTTGTTCACCTTGGTCCTGTAACTGTAACTGAAAATACTAGTCCTCCCCTCTACCCTGGAACTGTGAATAAGGCCCTGCTCTCCTGCAACGGCAAGTTCTAGCTCAGTTCTGTAACTGTGACCAGGGCCCCTACTCCCTTGTAATCAACTCCTCTCAACCCCAAAACTGTGGACCAGAACTATTTATGCGCAATAAAGTTGCCAAACAATGGCAGGTACTATACCCAATAGCACCAAAAAGTTCTCTATAATCTCTCCATGATTAGTTGTCCAACATCTTTATCTTATGCTGGGCTGAGAGATCCTAGAGCTGCTCTTTACGCTGTCAGGGTAGTCTCCAGGTCCACTGCTGGTGTTGCCACCATATGTGCTTTGGGCTAGCTCCCACTGTGGTATCAAAGATCTCTCCTGATGATTACTTAAATTGTCTTAGGCTGGAAAATGGTTCACTCTGACCTTTTGTTGGTTCTACTGTTCCAGTATTTGATTTGAGGTATTATTTTAAAGTTGTTTAAAGGAGAATTTGGGAAGAGTTAAGTTGGGTTGCTGCCTCTACTCTGCCATTTGTTTCCACCTGAAGTGACCCATTTAAAGTCACATAGGTAGTAACCAGAAGAACCAGGATTTGAACGCTCATTTCTTAATTTCAAATCTAGTACTCTTTAAATTTAAATGTAAAAGTTGCTTGTATAAAGTATATAATTTTATGAGCAACAGTAAAGGGAAAGGAAGTGTCTAGAGTTTGCAGAAGGTCCCAGGATAGCTCAAAAATCAACTTGAAAAATGTAAATTAATACCAAATAATAATGTGTTATTTTTTTTTTTTGTTAATGAGTATACATTTTGTAATTAGACAGTTGGAGTTATTGGAAGTTTGAAGCAACTTAGAAAAATGGACTTGAAAAATATGATCATGAGTTTTATAAGTACAATACAACACCAATACAACAAACATTTATTAAGAATATACTATGTACAAAGTTCTATGCCAGAGTTTGGAGAAGAAAGGAAGTTTAGTCTAAATGGGTACATGATCCAGGTATAAAGGCTGATACTGTAAGTAATCTGAGGAAGCAAGGAATAGTTTACCTGTCAGATTTATGGAGTAGGGAAGACTTTATGATGAAAGAAGAGTTGGAGAGTATTATAAAATGCAAAATGGATAATCTTGATTACATTAAATTGAA
>CM053590.1:58051601-58077830 GCA_028646515.1 Pseudochirops corinnae | reverse complement strand
TAAATTTAAATTTTGATTCTATTACCTGCTGCCTAACTGACATTGGAGGGAAAAAAAAACAGTACTTAACTTCCTTGAAACCCTGTCGATAAAATAAGAGAGTTGTAGTATATGACTCTTAATGTCTCTTCCAATTATAAATCCTATAATTTTCATATACAAAATAAATCCTATATACGTACCTGAAAAAAATTTGCCACCAGCTTCTTAAGGTCTGATCAAAAGAGTGGTAAGAACAATGGAGGGGAGGAAAGGTTGTAAGGGTGTGTGTGTGTGTGTGTGTGTGTGTGTGTGTGTGTGTGTGTGTGTATGAGTATGTGTGTGTGTGTGTATGAGTATGTGTGTGTGTGTGTATGAGTATGTGTGTGTTCCCACATGTATGGAGGACTAGGGAGATGAGGAGGAGCACAAGGGATCATGAGGCAGGGTTGTATGGGCTCCAGAGAGGAAGAAATTATAGCATATTTGTGGGTTTGAATATCTACTGAGAGAGAAATACTTCTTTCTTTTTTCTGGTCTGTTTTATACAAAATGTGTCCATCTGGGGATCTCATGGGTGATGTTGGTCCTCACTTAGCACTCTCTTCTGCAGATCATTCCAGGCCCAGTACCCAGCTCCTCAGGGAATAAAGTGGGGCCTCAAGAATTAGGATGCATCTCTAATTTGCCTATACCTTCAAAGAAACAGGATTCTAGGAGAAAGTAGCTAGGTAGCATGATTCCTAAGGAGACAAGTTGGAGAAACTATATGATTTGTCTCATTCCCCCACTCCCACTTCCCTAATCATTAGCTCAGCATCCTAATCTAAAAGTCATGCCTGATTTCCTCAGGCTTGGAAAAGTCTGTAGAAAGTAGTGCCCCTCCCCAAACTGACATGCACTCTCCAGTCTGCTTCAGACCAATTTGCTACATAGCTCCCTTACTGCCAAGTGTGGCCTTTTTGACCAAGCTTTTATAATCTAAGATGACTATGTACCTTATTCACCTAATGGGCTTTCATTGATTTTTACCTCCTTCCAGAAATCAAATCCACTCTCAAAGACAAGGATTTGCTACCACTACTGTGGTCAGTGCTCAAAAGGGAGTTTGAAGCATATTTTGAATAATGATACTACCACTAGAAGAGATTTGTAGAAGAGCAGAAACTAACTCCTAACAGAAAAGGAACTGCTTTTCTCCTACACCCCCCACACACTCCTACATTCACAGTGCTATCACACTTTGCTTTTAGATTCTCTTCCAAAACAGCACATAGGGTGGTTCAGTACCTTAGGTGCAACCATCATGGGACCTTTCTGCTCCCTGCCTTGCTCCCAGTCTCCTTGGGATTGGGTGAGGGTCAGTCTCTGGGAGTCAAGCTTCTCCTCTCACCATAATAATTGGACTGTCCTCAATGTTTCTCTATATTACCATGGCCAGATGAGTGAATTTATCTGCATTCCATAATTCTTAATTATTGATTTGGCATCTATTCTTGTAAAGAGACCACATTCAAGTGGGACACTTTTCTTTAGAATGCCTAAATTCTGATGAAAAAGTAGCCATACATATTATGTTGTAGTTAGATTTATTTTTATAGGTAATTAGATAGCACAGAGGATGGAGTGTCGGACCTGGGGTCCAGAAGACATAAGTTCAAATTCACCCTTAAATACTTCTTAGTGTATGACTTTGGACCAGTCACTTATTTTCTGTCTGCCTCAGTTTCTTCAACTATAAAACTGGAATGAAAATAGCACCTACCTCACAAGGTTATTGTGATGATCAAGTGAGACAATATTTTAAAGTCCTTAACAAAGAGCCTGGTGCGTGTTGTTATGCATCATTGAATGTGTACTCATTGTTTCAGTCATGTTGAACTCTTCATGACCCCATTTGCGGTTTTCTTAGCAAAGATTCTGGAGTGATTTGCCATTTCCTTCTCCAGGCTGTTTCATAGATGAGGAAACTGAGGCAAAGAGGGTTAGGTGACTTGCCCAGGGCCACACAGCTAGTAAGTGTCTGAGGCCAGATTTGAACTCATGAAAATGTGTCTTCCTGACTCCAGGCCCAGCACTCTATTCACCATGCCAATTAGCTTCCTGGAACACAGTAGGTATTTAATTAATGCTTATTGTCTCCCCTGTAGAATTTCAATCAATAAGCATCTATTTAGTGCCAACTATGTGTCTGGCACTATGTTAGGCTTTGGGATAAAAGACAAAAGTATAAATAGCACTTGTCCTCCAGTAACTTATATTCTATCAAGGAAAAAGCATGTGTGTGTATAAGTACATGCAGAATGAATAAATAGTGACTAGAATTAATTTTAGTGGCATAAGGAACTTCTATTCAGGAAATTCCTAGTAATGCAGATTGGTACTTTTCCTGTATATTATAGTCTCAAAGACTTGCTCAGAGCACTAAGTTAAATGACTTACCCAACATCAAACAGTCATATATCTGAGACAGCACATCTACTGAGTTATTTGTGACTTTGAGGATAGAAGTTCTTAATAAGAAGCTCTTAATCCACCATGCAACGCTGAGTCTAATATAAAATGAATTCAAGATAGGAGAGCCTTCTTTTCATCAGCATTCCTTTCACTGAAAAAAATTAGCACTCCTCCACATTGTAAAGAAATGTGAGATTCTTTGACATATACACACTACCTATATGTCTGTGTATACGTGTATTTGGCAGTCTTTTGGTACTAAACATTTCTAAATTTAGTTGGACTGTTCCTTAGATAAAAGGTATCAAACATGGGTATCAAAATTCTGAAATGAAGCCAGAACCAGATTAAAATGTAATTGGGAAATATTTAAATAAATAAAAATAAAATACATCACAGAGAACATGACATTTTAAAACTAAGTCAATATAGCAGTCCCAGGTTCTTTCTGAGATTAACACCACTGTCTTAGATGACCCACTGACACAACATTTGAGAGTACACATTCAATCCATTTGGCAGCTAAGTGGAACAGTGGGTAAAGTCCTGGACCTGGAGACAGGAAGACTTATCTTCCTAAGTTCAAATCTGGCCTCAGACACTTATTATCTGTGTGACCCTGGGCAAATCAGTTAATCCTGTTTGCCTCAGTTTCCTTATTTATAAAATGAACTGAAGAAGTAAATGGCAAATTATTCCATTATCTTTCCAAGAAAACTATAAATGGGGTCATGAAGAGTCAGATAAGACTGAAAAATGACTGAACAACAATTGAATCCATAATAAGAGAAGGGAAAAACACTATAGCTGTATTATGTATACCTCATCTCACAGACTGAGTCATAAATATCTAAGTGCTTCATGATTTAGAAAGCCCCAAGGCAATTGAGAGGAATCTATGATTATCTGGGAACCAGGAAGCATTCTATCCACAGGAGAATTGAAGTCCACTAAAAAAGAAATAGGGAAATACAAATGTTCAGTCATGTAAGAGTTCACCAAGTTCTTTTAGGGGTAATGTTAGGTGAATGTGAGACATTGAAAATTTCAATAACTCTGTAGTATTTTAACTCATCAAGGCCTATATTTCATTCTTATTGCCTTTTTCTGAATTTAAACTACAGTGTGCCAGCACTGAAACAGTAGAGACCAAAATAATAGGTTTTGGGGTTTTCTAAATGTATTTATTATGTCTTCAAGCCAATGAAGTTTCTTCAGGCCCTTTATTTTGCTGGCTTGATATAATCACATTTTATTTCATTCTTGTATTATACATATGGCATTTTAATCCCATTTATATATGGGACTGGATTTTTGTCTTTAAATCTATTCACTTCAGGCTCTTTCTTTTTATCTTCATTAGTTGTAGATGATTTATATCTATTACTTGTTCACAATGATTTTATCATGCCTGCCTCCCATGATTGTAGTGAGGATCAAATAAAATAATAATTCTAAAGTGCTTAGTATATTAGCTAGTCCAGTGGTTCTCAACCTTCTTAATGCCGCCACCCTTTAATACTCATATGTGGGCATATCTGCATGTGGGTGGACCTGCCTGGAAACTGATAGAGGAGTGGTGTCTTGGTTCCTAAAACCATCAGAAATATGTGTTTTCCTGGCCTTAGGCGACCCCTATGAATGGGTCATTCGTCCCCCAAAGGGGTCATGACCCACAGGTTGAGAACTGCTGAGCTAGTCCATAGTAAACACTACATAAATGTTAACTATTGTTGTAGCTCTTGTTGTTACCCAAACTTGTAATTGGTAGAGTTTTAACTAAACTCATGTATTTTCTTTCCAAGTCCATTGTTCATTTTTTTTCTAATTTAGACCAATGGTAAAGACAGTTTGCCTCAGTTTCCTCATGTGTAAAATGATCTGGAGAAGGAAATGGCAACCCACTTCAGTATCTCTGCCAAGAAAACCCCAAATCAAGTTGTGAAGTCAGACATGATTACAATGACTGAAAAACGACAAAGGAGACAAAGCAGTATGTGTGTAAAAAACAGCAAAAAGGACCATCTAGCTGAACTATAGTGAGTATAGAGAGGCAGAATATGTAATAAGCCTGGAAGAATAAGATTGGGCCGGGTTGTAAAGATCTTTTTGTTTCTAAAAGAGGGTTTTACATTTGATATTAAATGAAATTGGGAACCACTGGAGTTTATTGAACAGGGGAGTGACATGGTCAGACGTTAGAAAAATCACTCTGGCAATTGTATGGAGAAGGGATTGGTGTGTGAGAACACTTACAGCAGAGGGAACAAATAGGAAACCATTGCAATACTTCAGGCAAAATTTGATGAGGGTGAATCAGAGAGTTACTTTTATAAGTGGAAAGAAGGGGAAATGTGAGATATATTGGAGAGGTAGACATGACTAGATGTGGCAACTGATTGACTATGTGGATATCCTCATCTATAAAATGGGAATAAAATAAATATTGATCTTGTGAACCTTCAGAGTACAGTTAGAAGGAAGCAATTATGTGATACACACACATATACATACATATATCATATATTTATATGTATATATACACTTATGCACATATGCACACAGACATACATATACACACATATTTCCCTTAAACCAATGAAAAACATGCATGCATGGGTGTCAGAAAGCAATTCTGAACTTGAAGGAAGAAGCATTGGAAGAAATCTTTATGCCCTCAGACCAAGGCAAATTCCCCCCTTCCTTCTTGATTCAGGATGCCTTTGTCAGTCAAATTATGATACCAGAAAGTCTGTGTTTGCTCTATCCTACACATAAGATAAGATAAGATAATATAACATAACATAATAACAGGAAAGAAGGATGTTGTTGCTTAAAACAGTAGTTAACAATGGAGGATCATGGAACTTGAGATAAGATAAGGAAGGTATTTGCTGGGCCCAGTTTTTGTCAGAAGAATGTTTCTAATCAGCAAAATCCAGCAGGAGAGCTTTGCATTCACTCACAAAGCATGTCTGTCATACCAAATAGAGTGCTTCTTTTGATGAACTTTTTTCCAGGTGATAGGAGGCTCAAATAATCTATAATGATCCTCAGTCTTCATAAGTTTATAATAGATAGTCAATTACACAGTGATAGATAGAACTATATGATCCTGTTAGAAAGGAAAAGTCCCAGTGTTGGAAGCCAGTTTACTGGTACCAATCTCCATCTTACCAAAAGTCCTAAGGAAGTAATTGAAATATGCAAAGGTTAGATGACTTGCCTATGGTCACCCAGATAGTAAATATAAGAGGTGAGATATGCATTACTCTCATTTCTCTTCCCAATTTTTCTTCTACTTCTCTTACTTGATTTTCAAAATCATTTTTGAGCTTCTCCATGGCCTGAGATCAACTCATATTTTTCTTGGAGGCTTTGGATGTAGGGATTTTGATTTTGTTGTCTTCTTTTGGTTGTGTGTTTTGATATTCCTTGTCACCAAAGTAAGATTCTATAGTCTGAGTTTTTTTTTTCTATTGTTTTGCTCATTTCCCCAGCCAATTACTTGACCTTTTAACTCTTTGTTAAGCTAGGGTTCTGCTTCCAGTGTGGAGGGTATACTGCCCCAAGCTTCAGGAGTTTTGTGCAGCTGTTTTCAGAGATACTTTTAGGGACATATAAGTTATCAGTTCTTCCAAGGTGGTATGATCAAAGGAGAGGTATTTACTCCTCTTCTGGTCTGTGCTCTTATCTGTGAGTGACCGCAAACATTCTTTTCTGCCTTGGAACTGTGAAGAGGAGTCCCTCTCCACTGCTGTCTCAAGCTCCACCATGCCAGCCTTCCTCATCATCCCAGGACTGCCACCCAGGATTGTGACCCAGATCCAAGCACATACAAAGCAAGAGAATCCTTTCTCAGAGCCAGCAGAGAGATCCCTGCAATCCCCATCTGATATTTTGCTCATCCCCACACATTCTGTGGGCCAAGAGTTCTGAAAGCTGCTGGCATCGGTACTGCTACTTCTGCTGCTGCTGCCACCAGTGGGGCTGGGGCTAGACAGCACTCCTCTCTCACCCAAGTCCACCAGACATTTCTTACTCACCTTCTAAGTTGTCTTTGGCACTTGTGAGTTGAGAAGTCTGGAAACTGCCACAGCTGCCAGTAATTCAGTGTCCTTAGGCTTGCTTCAGGTTGACTGGGATCCAGTTTGTGGTGGTATGACCCACTCTGGACTGCACTCTTCTCTCCATTCCTATCGATCTTCCAGGTTGTCTTGGGCTGGAAGTTCATTTCACTCTGCCATTTTATGGATTCTGTTGCTCTAGAATGTGTTTGTTTATGTCATTTTTTACAGGTATTTGGAGGGGTTTGAGGGAGATCTCAAGCAAGTCCTTGTTTTTACTCCACCGTCTTGACTCTGGTCCAAATAATCCAGAGGTGAGATTTGAACCTACATCTTGGATAACTCTAACTCTGTCACTCTAGCCACAATACCAACCTGTCCTGTCTAGCTCATAAAGCAAATTTTTAAAAATACGACTGGGTATTTTTATATGGGAAAAAGTAAATTTAATCCTGATTCATTCCTATATCTTCAGTGTCAGACCCATGCAATTTGTCTTCAGCACATAAGGATTTAGTCTGTGGTACAGGTGATAGAGTGTGTTAAGAGGCCCCTGGGGGAAACTGACAGCCAGAGGCAAATGCAGCTTGGTGATATGCATTAGCTGTTTTCTGGGGGATACAGAGGCCAAAATTCCTGCCTCAGGAAAAGTAGATCAGATTGGAGACACTCAGAAATCAAAGGACTATGCAGGGATAACTGGAGGATGGGATGGTCCAATGCCTCAGAGGGACAGCTAGTTGGATAATGCCAGATAAGCTCAGTCACAGGTCAAGGAAATCTCAGGTCAAGGTCAACAGAAGACAAGTTGACTTGAGGGATCCAAAAAGATGAGTCACTATAGGAACAGTCTGGGAAAACAGGGCAGAAAGCAAGCAGATCCAGTGCCCAGCATACTGCTCTGCACAAAGCAAGTGCTTAATGAATGTGTTGAATTGAATTAATTAAAGCAAGGCTTCAGGGAATAGAGTGTTTCAGCTGGTCTTGGCAAGTTGCTTGGGCAAAGTTTGTATTGTTTCCCCTTTTTATTAAAGCATGCTTGCAGCCTGTAGGCAGCAGGAATTTAAAGTCAAGGTGAGGAGAACTGGCACTCAGGAAAATGCAATCAAATCACCCTTTAGAATTGTAATTGTCCCCAAACATCACCTCGTATATGGGAGAATTCATGTTTCACTCCTCTCCAGGCTATCCTCTGAATCTTTTCTACTATGTCCTAGAAACTGGGAAGCCCATTCTAAGCCATGTAATATATGTATGTATCCTCTTCCCCTGTGGCCTCTCCCTATGGCTGGGTGGCTTATTTCAGAATCTCCATTTAACCTGGATGCTCAGGTCCATGATATATCATTCCTCTCCAGGCAATACCATAGATTTTCTCTTAGTTAATTTGTTTCTTTCAGGTCATTGTAAGCTCCTTAAGGATAAAGTCTCTGTTTTCCTTTCCCTTTCCCCTCTTTCTTTCACTCTCTCTCTCTGGCACTTTTCCCCTCTCTGTCTCTGTCTCTGTCTCTCTCTGTCTGTCTGTCTCTCTCTGTCTCTCTGTCTCTCTCCCTTCATGTCATATTCCTGGCATCTAACTGCTTATTGAATTGAGAATTGAAGCCTCTGATGTCTGTGATACTGAAAAGTTTTAGTGCTGTACAGAATCTTATAACGACCATATGATGTCCTGGATGGTTCTTCAGTTATGGCCATAATTAAAATGGTAGCAGAAGCCTCTTGTACTCATCTTATTCAAAAAATCAGGTAAGGTAGTTTTGAGGCCTTAGGAATATGGATTCAGAACTTGATGGGACTTGAGAGCACAGTAAGTCAAACCACCTCATTTTATAGATAAAATACTGATATACAAAGAAGTTGTGACTTGACTATAGGCATATAGCTAATAATTTTCTGCATGGTGATTTGAACCCAAGTTCTCCCTAATTCCAGTCCAGAGTCCTATACACTAACTTTTGCTATGGTTAAACTCGTGGGCAGTGATGGTTAGGGCACAGAGTATCCTTCTACCTTGTGGCAGATCTGGCATATGACTACTGGGCTGAATACTATAGGAGAGTTGCATTTTGGGGGTACAGCTTAGTGGTGAAGAAATATCAGAGAGCTATTTCTTTTGAATTTTTCTGTTTACTCACTTCTCCATTCACCAGATGTTTCCTATTATCTACCATATTACATCCAGTAGCTCCCTTAATCACCTCTTTCTTTATCCATGCTCTGAACAACCCTCTGTAAACTCCCATTTATTAATATGCCCACTAGCTTATTTGTTTCCATTGACCCTCCTTCAGTAAATGATATTACCATCATCCTCATTTATCAATTCCTGCACTCTTTCCAGGGTAGCAAGTGTCTTATTTTCTTTTTTTGATTGAGACATTGGTTCTAAACATCTCACAACAAAACTCAATTTTATTTGACATGATAACTTGGGGTTCTCAGATAGAATCTTTCCATGTGTATAAAGGCTAGAAATCTGATCCTAGAACTGGTGAAGAAGCTCTCCAGATAACAGTGTATGAAAAGTTCAGTTGGGTTATACTGGATAACTGTTCCTATAACTCATGTCTCTGATGCTCAGAAACTTACCCATTTCAGGAAGAAATTGGTTATCTTTTTATAGAAGTTTTAGCCAGGGAACTGATGTTTCACTGACTGGTGAGAGAATATTTGTTGATATTGACTCTATTTCCCCTTTCTTAGTAGAGATTCTGAGCTTGTATTCTCTTTGCAAACTCTCTCTGACAATAATACAAAACCCTTCTTGTAATCTGTTCACAGCAATTCACCATATCTTTCACATGTGAGTGCTCAGTAACAATGTGTGAAGTCGAATTAAATTCAAAAGTTAAATGATGAAATAAGTATCAGATGGATAAATGAAGAGACTGTTGTGTGGCAAACCATCACTTACTGGAGGTATCAGTGTTTCATGTAATAGAAATGCAAATTACGGCTAGTCCATAAGTCCAGAGACTGACTAAAATGCTTTTGAGGACATGTAAACATATTAATGAGAATTTTTCAAAAGTCCTGTATTATGTCATGTATTTGCATGGCTATTAATTTTCATTGGTTTTATAGACTAGTCACATTTTCTGCAAATGTTCAGTCTTTTGAGAAAATAATCTTCTGATGGAACATTCCCCAATAATCGCTCATTAGGAGTACTTTATTATAAGTGTTGTGCTACGTTCCAGAGATAACCAGTTAAAAAAGTGGAGAGTTGCTGCCCTTGAAGAGCTTACAGTAGGAAAAAGGGTGGGTGGGGGAAGGGAGAGATATAACTGTTCCAGGTTAGTAAAAGCAGGATAGATACAAATAAATGAAAAGTGATTAAGTGGGGTGGTGGGTACTAGCAACTAGGGAAATTAGGAAAGACTTTTAGGAGGAGATGGTCTGTGGGATCAGTTCTGAAGGGTAATCGATGTTACAAGAAGCAGAGGTAAGGAAGGATAGTATGCTTGGGGGAAAAAGAACGTCCTACACAGCAAGTTTGTTAGGATGGCTGTAGTTCAGAGTATGTGAGGAAAAGTTATATGTAATCAGCCCCTAGATATGGAGTAGAGACCAATTTTGAAGAGCTTTAAATGACAGAGAAGTTTGTATTTTATCCTAGAAGGATCAAGAAATCAAGAAGTTTCTTGATCAGAGGAGTTTCAAAGACAGACAAGAAATTTAGGAACGTCAGTTTGGCAGCTATGTGGTGGTAGATGGATTGAAGATAGGGCCTGGATATACAGATACCAATTATGAAGATATTCTGATAATTCAAGGGAGAGGTCATTAAAACCCGAGCTGGAATTTTTGTGGTGGAAATGAAGAAAAGGAATGGATTCCAATGATGTTGCAAAGATAGAAAAAATAAATCTTGTCAGCTGATTTCATGAAGGGCATGAATGAGGATGGAGAGTTTAAAGACTATTCCTTGATTGTGAAAATGGGTAATTGGAAAGTTACCTTCAAAAAAAATTAGGGAATTTGAGAGGAAGTTTGGATTTAGGGGACAAGACAATCAGTCTGATTTGGAACATGAGTCTATGGGACATCCAAGGTGATATGTAATTCAGACAGTTGGAGATAAAGGTCTAGAGCTCAGAAAAGAAATGAGGGCTGGATATATAAGATATTTGAAGAAAACATTATAGCCATTGGGCTAATTTTTTAAATGGCTTAGTTCCCAGAATAGTTCCAAAGCATCAGGGCTCCTGAGCAAATTTCTTTATCAGTTTCTTTTATATTCTCTACCTGTATCTTATTATAATCTGGGAGCTTATATTAAAAAAGCTAAAAAATATATAAAGTTAATTAACATGATAATATAATTGCCAACTTATCATGTCATCCTATGATGATAAACCTTGGTGGTATCTTCAGCGTTATTAATAAGCAAGACAGAGTAGCATTTTGATGGATTGCTTGCTAACAGTTTCATAATAGTGATCGTGGCAATAAGAGTAAAAGCAAAGAGAGAAACTTTGAGAAATGATAAATGTGTCCATTATTATTGTCTCCCTTCAACCAATTCAGACTAGCAATCTTCTTGAATTTTCCATTAGCCAGAGAAAGTCCAAGAAGAATGACAATTTATTTGTGATTGTCAATTTATTCTTCCGCACTTTTTACAAACCTAAATCTGAGATGTAGCAGCACTTTGAGAGAATGGCATGTAATGGGAATGCTATAACATATCAATTAAGAGTTGTATTAAAAGTTCATATTTTACCAAGGATTTCAATGCTCTCTATTTTAAGATTTATAATAATTACTGGTCATTATTTGAATACCAATTATTTGAAGACCATTACCTGAAAACCTTATTTTAGAATTTTTAAACAGGGCTAGTTTTGGTGGGTGTGAGTTGGCTTAACTGAGTGTATTGAAAACATTGGGACTATATTTTTCCTACTGTTATCCCTTACTAGGCTTTGTATGACTATAAGAATTGATATATTTAGGGGTGGGTGTATTTTGTGATGACTATAGGAGAACTTTTTTCTTAAATGAATAATATTAAGCAATAGAAATTTAGGGAGATTAGTACTGGGAACAGGGAATGAGAATGTTCTAGGAAATGAAGGTAAAAGGATCCTTGAACTCATTGGGACAGAGTGAATGATAACAACCGGGGGTATTCCTGGTTCCAGGAAAGAGCAGGGGCAATAGGCAATGAGTTTTTGTTTGTTTGTTTTTGTTTTTAATAATTCTTGGGGAGGGGATCTGGAGATGCTTGAGATGTATTAGTGATTAGATTATGTATGGTACTTGGAAAGTATAAAGACTCAAGTAGACACAAGTACAACACTGGTGGTCTTTTGCTATTCTCCCCATCCCTGAAGTAATCTTAGGCATCATTTTCAAGGGTGGATTAATATCATAGGAGTGGAATTGATCAAAAGACACTTAATAACTTATCCCAAATCCCACACTGAGCTAGTAGGAAAGCTCTAATGAGAATTTAGGTCTACTCTTTGTCTAATGCTATTTCCTTTGTGCCTTATTGCCTCTCATCTTGGCTCAGGCAATAGGGTCTTAGCAAAAACCTGGTGTGGATCCATTGTGTACTATTTGTTGTTGCCATGAAATTTTGTAATTTCTTTAATTCCTTCATCTGATTCCTCTCCAGTCATGAGCTCAACCCTGCTATCTGACCAAGTTTGTAAAGTACATCATTAATTTAAGAAAAAAGTTGTATAGGTAGACAAATATTAACTAAGATAATGTACATTTTGATTTCATTTTCATATGAAATATCAATAGATTCACACAACTTTTAAGAAATACATGATTAATGAAAATTAGCATTTCAATATACTCTGAAGGTTAGAATTTTAGAGTCACAGAGTTGGAAGTCACTTCAAAGGCTATTTAGTTTAACTCCCTACCTGAAACAGGAATATCTTTACAACATGACCCAGAGGTCACATAGCATCTGCTTAAAGTTCTTCATTGATGGAGAATCTCACTTGGGAGCAGCCCATTCTGTTTTGTGATGGCTGTATCTGTCATAATATTTTCCCACATTTTGAGCTAAAACATTATCATGTTGTCCATCTAAATTCCATGTTGTCCACCCAAATTCCATGCTGTCCACTTAATTCTTTTCTCTGAGAATAAGCAGAAAAAAGTATAATCCACTTTCCATATGACAATCCTTCCATTTTAAAATATATTCATCATCCCTCTCACCCTACTCAAAGTCTCCTCTTCCACAAGATAAGCATCCTACAGTCTAATCAACATATTCCGTGTGGCATAGATCTATGTTCATTTCCTTAGAGTCTCTCCTCTGACAAAATCTAGCTTGTCAGTGTTATTATGGATATATTAAAGTTAGAGCCAAGAACTAGTAACCATAATCCAGATATGGTCTAGCCAGGATAGTTAGAGTAAAACTATAGCCTACATTTCTTTGGCATTCAGAAATCTTTTTCTATGAATCACAAAAATGTAGAAATAATCTAATGAAATCCACAACCCATGAAGGAATCCCATCCATATAATCCCTGATCTGTGATTGATCTCTCTATTTCTTCTTGACCTCTTTTAGTAACAAGAATTACAATTACCTCATGAGGCTACTTTTTTCTAGTCTTGAACTGCTTTCATATTTTGGAAAGAAAAATCCCTCTACAGAACCCAAATCTACTGACAGAAACAGAATCATTCTTGAATCTTACAGGTCCCCAACTATCCTTAATCAGGCAGTTGACATGATTTAATGATTTTAAGTCTAGAATATTTCTCATATTCATTCACTTCTCTCAATTTACATTGGCAACACTTGCCTGGATTTTTATATTGGCTCTCTCGTTAGGAAGCAGCATGATATAGAGGAAAAAATGTAAAGAAAATATAAAGAATGCACAAAAATACTTGTGTTGAAGTCCAGCTCTGCTGTCAACTATTTTCATGACCTTGGACAAATCAATAATTTCCCTCTCTGGGCCTCAGTTTCCTCATTTGTAAAATCATTATATTGGATATATTATACTTTAGGGATGGATATATAATAAATGTGTATGCCTAAATGCTTGTGTGCATATATGCATACATGCATATGTGTGTATATACATATATATATACATATATACATATATGTATATCTATCTATCCATTAATGCACATGTGTATGTCTCTATTGTATTATTCAAAGCCTTTATCAATGACTTGGATAAAAAGCATAAGTAGTGTGCCCATTAGATTTATAGTTGACAAAAATAGAAGTTAAATAACACATTATTTGACAGAGGCAAGAGCCAAAAAGATATCTTAAAAGCAAGAACATTGGACTGAATCTAATTAGAAAAAAACATTCAGTAGGAATAAACAGAATAATATAAAGTCTGAGGAAGCTGGTGGCACAGTGGATAGAGTTCTGGGCCTTGAGTCAAGAAGACTCATCTTACTCAGTTCAAAACTGGTCTCAGACACTTACTAGCTGTGTGACTAGGCAAGTCACTTAACCCTGTTTACCTCAGTTTCCTCATCTGTAAAATGAGATGGAGAAAGAAAGGGCAAACCATTCCAGTATCTTTGCCAATCAAAATCCCAAATGGGGTCACAGAAGGTCAGACATGTTTGAAACAATACAACAACAAAATATAAAGTCAAACTTTTCTGTGATTAGTAGTTTTGGATCACTGGATTTTAAATGAGTTGCCTACTTTTTTTTTTTTTAACAGAAAATAGAGGCAGAAATCTTATTATATCTTCCCAGCTTAGATCAGAGATAAATACAGTACATTGTAAAGGACACTGGTCCTAGAGCCAGAAAACCTAGATTCAAATCCTCCTTCTGATATTTAAAACCTGTATGACCTTGGAAAAGTTGCTAGCTACAGTTCTCTTATTTATTAAATAAAGGGGTTGATTTTGCAATCTCTTCAAACTTTAAATCTAATGATCCAAGGATATAGATTTATATATAGAAACAACCTGACTTGGCAAATAAATATACTCTTACTTGCAAATGAATTCACATGGGCTAGAAGTTTGCCTTCCCTGCAAAAATCTAAATTCTGCTTCTAGCTGTCCTAAAAGCAATTCCCTCCTTTTTAAATGAGATAAAATAGTGTGGAAAGTACTTTACAAACGTTAAAGTGCTATATAAATGTTAGCTATTATTGTCATTGTTGCTAGATAGATGCTTCCTTCCCCTATAACCTACCAAGCTGCCTGCCTCAGAGGTAGTATTTAGTGCTTCAGTATGCACAGTGCTATCTATACAATACCCCCTTCTCCTCTCCCCAGGACCTTTCCCCAAGAAACTGTCTATATTACTCTAAAGTATATGATTTTCTTTTTTTTAATTCCATAAATTAACCCATTTATTGTTGGACTATAGGCTACAGATATTTGATAAGAAGATTTTACTGGTCTTTCAATTCCTTCCATCTTCTGATGGCAGATTTGACTGTGACTGCAGTGGTGGTATTATAGGTCCATACACCACCAGCTACTGTTTTCATACAGGATCCACATTGCTAGATACCCACAGCCCGCCCATCTCTTCAATTCAGTCTTGCCACAGAAGGCGCAGGTATACTTGGCCTACTGGCTAATTTCAAGTTTCTTTACCATTTTTCTGAGGGATGCACCATAACGTGTTCCATATTTACCAACAATTCTGACCTTCTTGTTACATTTAGCTATGTTACTAATTGAAGGGCTGGAGCTTGGAGAGGCAAGAATATGATTTTCAAAAAGAAAAAAACAACAACAACAAAAAGCATCCTGAGATAGGCAATGGTAGTCAATGAGAAGAGGTCTACTATAGAAAGCAACATGAAAAGTAAGGGATTAGTGTCAATATCCTTCATATTTCCACAGCAGTGACCAAAGCAGAGGGAAGCTTCAAGATTTACAGATGAAATTTGCTTCTGGAATTTACTGATTATTATCTTTGACATGGAGGTCAACTCCTTGTTCCACTTGCTGGAGGTGTTCCTTTGGCTTCATATTTAATGGATATCAGGGCAGTACTCAGTCTGTACATGATTCACCCCTAGCTCCCACAGCATTTTTTCCCCTTTTGTAATGTTACTTGGCACATAGCCTATCTAGCCTCTTATTATTTTCTTCTAAAAGAAAGTATTTATGGTACTTTGATGAGAATCATTTATATTGTCTATAAACTTTTTTGCCACTTTATTTCTTAATAATGTGTCATATTTTCATATATGTATATCTATACATAGATATACATATGTGTATATATCATATTTTCATACAAATGTGTGTATTTTTGTGTATAGACTAGTAGCCAGATAGGAAACCTTGGTATCCGGGAAAAGCAGTTGGTCCCATGGACTTTGATATAGCATGGATTTGCCAAATATCAGTGCTTAGTTTGACTTGTCTTTGAGGATCTTGGTCAGTCAGTCAACAAGCATTTAAATGTTTAGTATGTGCCAGGGACTGTGCTAAGGATTGGCTATACAAATGCAAGTAATATGAAAGACATTGCCTGCCCTCAAAGAGCTTAGAGCCTAAAGAGAAGCCTTTTTGTTTGACTTTCCTTCTCAAAGAGGACCATGACATCAACATATAAAAGGAGGCTGAAGGGAGTGGGTGGGGGCCAGAGGTGTTTCTTTTTGAGGGAAGATGGAGGAGTCAAGAGTACTGCTTGGGGAAAAGAAATGATGAGACAATTGATCTGGGCACTCATCTTAAATAGAGGTTTTAGAGGGGTGGCTTGTGGGACCAAGGGAACTGCAAATTCCAGAGTTGAAGTGATCTTCCAGGATGAAGAATTTTCTGGGGCATGATAGAAGAGTTTGGATTACAGCCAGTGAAAAACGATTTCATGAAATTATTCATAAATTTTTCCCATCTCTTCATTCTCTGCAATAAATATTGGCAAAGAAAGTTGAAATTATCTCCAGGTTCATCTTTTTGCTTTTCTTATTTTAAGTATTTAAAATAGAGGCAATATGAAGCAATGGGTATGTGACTGAACCTGTAATTAGGAAACCCCTAGTACAAATCCTCCCTCTGACATTTTTAGGTATGGGACAAAGAGACAATTCCATTAACTTCTCTGAATCTCATGCAGTTCTGTAAGACTTACCTACTAAGTTGTTTCCGGGTTGTCATTACCTGCTGCTGTTGAGATTAGAGTTCCTTCTTGAATAGACAATTGTATGGCTAGATACCTCAGTATCCCTTAAAGTGATTTTTTCCTGTTGTTGTTGTCTGCTATTCTATATGGAAGTAAACTTTTTATGTGCCTCTCTAAGAGCAGTTTATCAATTATATTGTCAGTTAGCTGTAATTTTCTTATGTTTTAATTTAGAATGAGAATGTTATTTATAATTATAAATTAAAATAGAATATAGATTAGAACATCATCTATGATTGATATTAATATTATTCATTCTAAAAACATTCATCATTCTACTATATATTACACATTGCTGATTTTATTTCTTTCTCATTCTCACCTTACAGAATATAAACTGTCATGGAAAAGAAAGATAAGGAGGCTGATAAGCATATTCTATCTCAATCTAATTATTTGTTCAACTCCTGTCACAAGGCTCAATGGTATGCCCTTTCTTTAAGGGTGAAAATGAAGATCCAATTTATATGAGAGGTGGGGCAGAGTTGGCAAGGACCTTGGGGTTTTCTAAAGTTCAGTCCCTACCTTGGGGACTCTTCAATCAGAAGTCACCCTTTGGGATTCCTCAACAGAGAGTCTTCTTCAAATATGTAGCATTGAGGCAACTTACGTCTTTGAGAGATAATGGAAAAGACCAATCCTACCTTAGATCACTGAAGGAAAATACTCTGGGGACATATGAGGCAAGGTGGCCCTGTCTCTCATGAGCCTATTCCCAGCTTGCTACTCTAGAGAACATCTGGGAGTTTTCCTTTTGGGTGAGATTCAGGACCCTCTCTCTGAGTTGAGCAGAGTTACCACTCTCCTAATTGGAGAGCTCCTTCATTTTGTATTGTCTGTTATATAATATCCTTTATATGATACCTACATATACCTTCTCTGATTTCTGTTTTGTTATGGTATGGATAAATGGACTTCTTTGCTATGGTCTATGTGTATTTATCATGGAACTAATACTATATGGGGAAGGAGTTAAGCCTTGGATATAGAGCTTGGGGGTTACCTCTTTCTCCTAAAATGACAAAGTGATCAATAGTTAGAACATGATCATATCCCACAGACGGACAATATTTAAGGGAGTAGATGGGTATAATTCTAGCCTAGTATTCCCTCTCTCTGAGGAGAACAGAGTAATGCCCTTCACCCCGTTTCCTATTTTCCTTCCTTACAGGAATGGAAATTTCCTTTGGAGAAAGTCAGGAGATGTCTATTCTGCTTTTCTTGGAGCCACACACAAGAACAGGCCTTGACACTCGAGGCCTCTCAACACATATGGACCTCTCTGCAAATATGATGCCTAATCCCTCCAGTCTTCATTGCTATATTTGATTAATAGATTTTCTGATTTTCTTTTTCCTGTGTGTCTCAAGGAAGCACTTGTGTTCAGGATTGGGAAGTGGAGGTTGAGTGGGTACAAGGGAAGAAGAAGGAATCTAGAATATGAATTATTCATGTCTACAGCTAAAAGTTTCTTGATAAAGAAACATCTTCTAGAATAGACTAACAGTCAGACAGAAAGCCTTGGCAGCAGAGAAAAGCACTTGGTCCCTGTAATGGTAATTAATTTAAATTTGAAGACCCTTCTTTGTTATGTCAAGTAAGCAGGTACTTAACCCTTAGCCAAGCCTCTGTGAAAGAGGCACAGGGTGTGAAATCTGTCTCCTGTTGCTGACATAACAGGAAGGGTTTAGCTGAAACAGGAAGCCAATGCTCTGTGTGTGTGTGTGTGTGTGTGTGTGTATGTATGTGTATGTGTGTGTGTGTGTGTGTGTGTGTGTGTGTGTGCGTGTGTATAAGAAAAGCCCAGAGAGGCAGAATCAGACTTTTTCTTCTGGCAGGCTCCTGGTGGAGGAAGAATTGGAAGCATCTGGAAGCTGGGGCACTACAGCTGACTGAGAACTGAGTTGGAGTTTTCTTGAGACCAGGATCTGGTGAAGGCTGAAGTTGCTATTGAGAAGGCTGCCTGGAATGACAAAGTTGTTGCTGTTGTCTGGAAGGCCAAGATTCCTTCTGGGTCCTAGGGCCAGCTGAACTGCTGGAAGACTGATGAAGTATCACCAGGATAAGATTTTGTTTGTTTGTGGCTTGGTTGATCCTTGAGTTCCCAGGGACAGAAACTGTGAAGGTTTCGAGATGTGCTGGACTCTGTGAACTTCAGTGTGTAGCAGGAACTGCCTGGACGACTGGACAAGGACCTACGAGCTGTCTCCTTCTGAATCAAGGTGACTGTTTGGTGGATTCCGGAAGGAGTTGGGACCATGGAAGGGGATCCAGGGAATCTGAGAGACCACCCCAAGTCAAGATGAAGAAAAGGTCTCTCCTTGGATACTGAATGGGGTGATGAAATTGAAGTGTACTAGACACCAAGGGGTAGAGGGTTTGTGTAAATTTCTAATGATTATATTTAGTGATTAATGATACTTAGTGACTGATTACTAGATAAGTGACTAAGTTAACCTATGATTTCCCCCTGAGTGGAAGACTGACTATTGTATTGTGAGATGACTGAATGACTAAGTGAGGAGGCAAACCTCCTTAGGGATACCAGATGATTGTTCTTTTGTTCTTTGTTCTAAGTACTGTGACCACTTTGGTGAAAACTATGTGGCCATTCTGTTGATAAGCTGTTGTGCACAGTATATTGTGATTTTCTGTGATAAGATGTAATGTTGTACATATTGTATCTTGATTTATTTTGAATGTTTTCCTTTGATTTATTCTTGAATAAATGGAGTGTTCACTATACTGTGTAATCAGAACCTTAAAAACTGTTCACAGTAGCATTCTTTTGGGATGCTTCTCATGCGTGGCGTTACAGTCCCATGGACCTTGATATAACATGGAAGCACCCTCTCACCTTTGGGACCCTATCTAGTAGACAGAAGCTTCATTCCAAGAGAGCTGCTCAACTAAAACCAGCTTTTCTGTGTTGAACTCCTGACTCCAAGAAGCCACAATGAGCCATTGTAGGTTTTACATTCTCTTCCTGCTTTGTTGTATTAACAAAAACTGACTATTCCAATCAGTTTGATTACAGGAAAAGGGAATAAGCTATCAAGAATAGAGATTTTTCCCAATATGAAGGACTTGGTATAGTGAGTAATAGACCCCCTGGAAGGTTAACTCCTACACTTTATGCTTCAGGCAGCTTTGATACAACAGTTATACTAGCAACAGTTATTTGCCAGATATCCCAGATGAAATATTATGCAAAGTATTGATTTCAGAAGTTCAGTCCATAACTTGTCTCCAATACTATGTAAAACTAATAAACTTCCTAACTTCAAAGTAATAAAAATGCAAACAAATTTGGGGAATACAATTTATTTCAGCACCGTTCAAACATAACTGTCGGGCATGTGGAATAATGAGAAAATACTGACACAAATAACGATTAATCTAATTAAGTATGCACCACAGAATATTCAAACTAAATTTAAAGCAGAAAAATCATCCCTTTGCAGTTATTATGCCAGATAAACTCTTGATAATGTGTGTCCTTGTTCTGGGAGCTTCTAAATGAGAGAGAGAGGCATGGGGTAGAAAGAACTTTGTCCATGTGACAATTTACTTTGGTCTAGTTGGACAGTGGTTAGCTAGGTGGCACAATATACAGTATCAGGCCAGGAGTCAGGAAAACCTAAATTTTCTGGCTTCAGACCCTTACTAGCTATGTGACCACGGTCAAGTCACTTAATCCTGTTTACCTCGGTTTCCTCATCTATAAAATGATCTGGAGAAGGAAATGACAAATTATTCCAGTATCTTTGCTGTGAAAACCTAAAATGGGTTTGTGAAGTATTGGAAACAACTGAAACAAATGAACAATAACAATGTGGACAGTGAAAACTCAACATGGTATCATGAAAAGAGTTTTGGACTTAAGAGTCAAGTGACTCCTGGATTCAAATCCTCCATTTGACATTTATTAGGTAATGCTAAACAAATTACTTAACCTCTTTGAGACTCAGTTTCCTGATTTATATAAAAAAGGATAATAATGCCCCTGGTACCTGTATCACAAGGTTAAGGTGAGGATCAAATGGGGATAATGTATATAAAGTGTCTTGCAAATCTTCAAATTCTATATCAATGTTATTTTTATTTGTGATTATCCCAAAGGTAGTTCTATCAGTAGAATGTCATAAAATAATAGTGTTGGGGTTGGCAGCAATGCCAGAGATTACTTTGTCCTGTACCTTCATTTAAAGAGGTGAAAATGAAAGGTGATTAGAGATGGAAGGAATTGCCCAAAGTCACAGAGAGTTAATGACAGAATTTGACCTAGTTACAGAAACAAAAATAAATTATATCTGTCTTCAAGGAACTTACATTCCCACGAATTACAAAGTATTTTTCCTCACTTTATCTCATTTCTTTCTCCTAATAATCTTGTGAGTTAAACAGAGCAAACATTTTATTTATTTTTAAGAACATACTGAGGGTGATGGACTTCAAATGAATCCAACATACACTCATAAAGTACAAAGTAGGTATAAGGCCTATCTTAAGCCTAGATATTGTTAAGCAGAAAAATGAAATAGTCATTGAAGTTAACTTGCTCAGTCATAGAGCTTGAATTAAGACTCAAACTTAAGTCTCCTGACTCCATGCAGTAATCTTTTCAGGATGCCATATCATCGGCATCTCAAACTCTTGATATCATTCTTCATTCTCTTTTCCTTTAGTCTTAGACAAAGAGCTACACCTCTTCCTTAATATATATACTTCTACACATATTCTTCATTCCCTTCCCTTCCATCATCTATTGCACAATGCCCAGAAAAATCATCCTACATCTGTTCCTATTCTTCAATCTTGCTGTATCAACTGGCTCTTATCCTCTTTTGCTAACTGCTTGTTGAATATTTTAAACTACATTGCTCTTCAAATGATATTTCATGCATATAATGGCTAATTAGAGGGAAATTTAGATAATTTCCATGATTTCTATAATTTGATATTTCCCCCAACCCTCAAGCAATGATAACATTATAAAATATCAGGGAGAAAGGTACAGTAAGAACAGAAGTAAACAAAAATTGCTAAGTAGCACCATTAATCCTGTGGTCTTTCCAAGTACCAAATAAATCCAAATGAATGGTTCTTCCTTTTCTCTTTGCTCTTTCCCCAAACTTCATACTGTTTATATCCCACCTCACACCACTTCACACTTCATAGTCTGGAGAGCAGGTCACTAGTGATACAGGTATAATTTGGGGGTGAGTAACATTAGGCACAGTATAGCCAGAAGGATTACCAGAGGTCCAGCCATATACCCAGCAAACCCTTGGATAATACACAAACTCCACGTACTCCACAAACCATTTTAAAAATAGGATGTCTGTGGAGCTGATTACTCAAGGTTCATTAAGAAATAAATGAGAAATGAGAGATAATAGATATTTGGCCAGTGTGTCTTCAGTACTGCTAGGTGATATGGTGCTCTGATATTAGATGGTACCAGCTGCTTAGCTAGAACAACAGAGAGAGAGAGAGAGAGAGAGAGAGAGAGAGAGAGAGAGAGAGAGAGAGAGAAAGAGAGAGCATGCACAATCTACCAAATCACTGTAGCTTCACAGATATATTCCTTAAAACTTCTTGTAATTCCCTGTGCTCTAATTCTATGATCAGGAAATCACCTTCTGATCCCTAATTTGTACTGAATGCAATGCACCTTAAAGAGGGATTTACCCTGTGCAGAGATAGAAATGTTAGTTCTTTGACCAAGTATATCTCCCAACATTATTTAATAGATTGACAGTGAAAACTCCATTTCTTATAATCTTGGTTAACATGAATGAATGAATTCCTCAGAGTTTAATTACCATGGAGTGAACTGATCAAATAGAATTCCTAAACCTATAGCTCTGAGGATTACACCCTGGAATGCTGGATGTGTCCCTGGATGAACACCCTTTTAGGTACTATCAACATATCTTAACTATAGCACATTGCACTCACTTGGATTAATTGGTGATAAGGATAAGGAATGTACTTGTGATTTACTTGGTATAGGGAACTTCTAGATGAGGAAATTTCATCTATCAGTACATGTTGGCACCTTCTCTGCAACTTGGAGGTTTAATAGAGTTGTTAAGAACACTAAGTACTTAAGTCTTCTTTCCCAGACTCACACATCCAGTCTATGTCCAAAGGGAGTCCACGAACCTTAGCCTTTTGTGATTTAGCTATCTTGCTATTATGCCATGTCTTATTAAAGTAGTTAAAGGAGACTAATAAGATTATTATTTCCATTACTCCCCAACCTAAGTATATGTGATTTATAACATCATTGGGTGAGTATGAAATAATACCCAAATGTTTCATTTTGTTGTCAATATCTAAACTTTCAAATCACTTAAATCTGGTGTGAGCAAATAGTATAGAGTTTTATTATTTGAAATGATGAATCTTTCTCACATTTTTATAAAGCAAAAAGAATAGAGATAAGTATATCACACAAAGGAATAACAGGAAATAAAAAAGTTGATAAATCTGGAAATGCATTGTAAAATGAAGATAGGCACTGAAATTCCATTAACTCTCAAATTACAACATGACTAGGGCCAAAAGCAAAAAGGCCCATAGTGAAATTCATTTTAACAGAGGATAAGAGAAGATGAAGAGAGATCACAGTGGCTTAAATAGTAGAATATTCTAGATGGAGTAGGTTGTTAGACATTATAGAGAAAATCAACCATAACAGAAGAGAATTCTAAATCATCAAACATGATAAAATGTTAAAGACAGTGATTTAGTATTGAATGACCATTCCTGCAACTTACTACCTTTGTGACACTTAAGAAAAGACACTTTACCTCTAAATCTCAGATCCCTCATCTGCAAATCAATAATGTTGGGCACATAATCTCCTAAAGACTCTTTCAGCTATATAGTCTAAGAGTATATATAGTCAATGTTGTATCTAATTGTATGACCATTGGAAACAAAGATTCATGATGAATCAAAAAGACAATCTACTCATCACGGACACAACAACATAGGATGAATGTGAAAGAAAATGATGTAATCGTTAAGAGTGAAAATGCCCTGAAATACATTTTGGCATTAATATGTTCTATCAAATCTGTCATGTTGGCTTCGCTCCTCCCCCCAATTTCATTAAATTAGAGCAACCAAGGAGCTCCAGCAAGATGGGGTGAACAAGTTTGGATCTAAATTCATTTCAAATCAAATCTCAGAGATTAGAAAGAAGTATTCAAAGAGGCTACATCCTTTACTTCAGAGACTGAAACAATGAGTAAATGAATTTTTAAAATGTAAGAAAATGCTTTAATGACTATAACTCAACTGCCAGAAATGAGACTGGAACAGTTACAAGAATTCCAGGAGAGATTGAGTATCTTAATAAAAGAGTTAAAGAAATATAAGGAGGAAAGATTATCATCAGGCCATCAGCCAGGATTTATTGAATATTTACTATATGACAGGCATGTTGCTAAGGACTAGGGGTATAAAGAAAGATAAAAGTATGGTGTCAATTTTCAAGGGGCTTATTTTAATTGGAGGGTTAACATTCAACTAACTAATAGACTAAAGATATATACAGAATGAATTGAAGGTGGTATCAGAGGAAAGGGGGTTAGGAATAGGGGATACTCGGAAGGGCCTAAACTACTAGGTGGGATTTGAGCTAAGTCTTAAAGGAAGCCAGGGAAACTAGAATCCGGTGAGAAGGATCTTAATCATGGAGGACAGCTAATGCAAGTGAACCTTAGTAAAGGAGGATTCTGTTCATGGGATAGCTAAAAAGTCAATTTTTTTCTGGATAATAGAATTTCTACCAGAGAATTTTAAAATTTAAAACTGAAAAGATAGAAATGTAATAGATAGTGAAAAGCTTTAAATGACAAGAAAATTACTTTATATTTTGATCCTGGAAGTGGTAGGGAACTCTGGAGAGAGGGAGAGGCAGAAAGAGTGTGTGTGTGTGTGTGTGTGTGTGTGTGTGTGTGTGTACATGTATGCACAAGTGAATGTGATTGCCCATGCAAAGAGGTAAGGGGAAAGGTGAAATGGTCACACCTGCACATCAGATTAATCACTTCAATCACTTTGGCATTTGAGTGGAGGATGGGTTGGACTGGGCTGAAGTTTGAACAGGGAGGTCAACTGGAAGGTAATTTTGCACTGGCCCAGGTGTGAGAAGATGAGGGCTGAATAATGGTGGTAGCCATGTGGGTTGAGAGTAGGGGATGCATGCAAGAGATGTGGAGGTAAAAATAACAACAATGAAAGTGAAAAGAACAATGAAAATCACTACCTGACAGCTAATTGATTATGCTGGGTAAGTACAAGTCAATAATTATGAATGACTGTGGAAGATGGAAGCCTAGTATGAAAAGGGAAGCAGGCTTGTGGAGAATCAAACCAATTTGCTTTGGCCATGTTGAATTAGAGATGCATGTAATATATTCAGTTTGAAATACTTTAAAGGCAATGGGTGATTTAGGACTGGAATACAGGAGACTAAGGCTAAATACATACACACACACACATATCTGGTAATTGTTGGACAGAAATGATAATTGAACCAATGGTAACTGATTAGATCACCAATTGATTATAGAGGGAAAAATAGTAAATGAGATGTAGGCTAAAGTCTTATGAACCACAGATAAAGAACCAGCAAAACAGATTAAGAAGTAGTGCTTGGACAGATAGGAAGAGACCAGGAAAGACCAGCACCAGAAAAGCAACCTAAGCAGCAGTTGCAGACAACAACTATAAAAACAAAAGTGAAGAAATAGTATCTACATGAAGAATGTGATCAATGAAGTCAGATGCTGTGGAGAGGTCAATAAGGATAAGTGTTGAATAAAGACTATTAGATTTGTCATTTAACAGATAATTGGTAGCTTTGGAGAGTATAGTTTCAGTTAAATGACAAGAGAAAGAAACCAAATTCTGAGTCTTCAAAGAGAGGGAGAGGAAGTGGAGATACCTCATTTGTATGGTCTTCTCAAGGCATTTAGCTACAAAGAGGAAGAGGTATATAGACTGATAGTTACAGAAAATAGTAGGATCATGTGAGAATTTTATTTTATTTTATTTTAATAATGGGGCAGCTTGGTGGTACATTGCATAAAACACTGGCTGTGGAGTCAGCAGGAATTGAGTTCAAATCTGAACTTAGACACTTGATAGTTAATAGCTGTGGGACCTTAGGCAAGTCACTTAACCCCAGTTCCCACATAAGATAGATAGATAGATAGATAGATAGACAGATAGATAGATAAGGAGATATATGGACATATTTGTGAGTGGCAGGGAAGGAACCAGTAGATTATGAGACAATAAAGATATAAGAAAGAGTAGGGTTGGAATCCAGACAATCTGCAGGATGCATAATTCAGGATGGGAAAGGAGCAAGGTAATTATTTTTTTTTTTAATTTTATTATAGTTTGCATCATTCATTTCCACAAGATTTTGAGTTACATATTTTCTCCCCCTCTTTGCCCCACCCACCGCCCCAAAACAGCCATCCCAGTGTGTCCCCCCTCCCCCAGTCTGTTCTCTCCTATGTCACTTCTCGGTAGGGCAGGATGGATCTCCCAACCACAGTGCCTGTGTATCTC
>CM053590.1:58026579-58045545 GCA_028646515.1 Pseudochirops corinnae | reverse complement strand
CATTTGCAAAAGGAAAGGAACACTTTTCCACTAAATCGCTCAAAGCAGGAATCATTTTTAAGCTAATGAAGTCTTCAGAATTGCCTAAATAATGTTGAGGAGAAAAAAAATCAAAGAAAGTAACCACAAATATATTTCTACATATAAACATTATTAGAGACGAATAAATTTAGGGTCAATATTTATGTTTTTTTAGTTTTATATGAATATGCATTGTAATTGTAGCAAACAGAATGTCAACCTTAAACTATATTTTTAGCTACATCAAAGGACTGCTAATTATTTATTTCTATTGTAAGTTGGAAAATTATGATCTGCTCAAATACTGTAGTGCAGAGGGAGGCACTGTGGTATTTTTGAAAAAAATAAAAATAAAAACCCAAATCTCCAGCTGTGGAATCAGAGAATCTCCAAAACTGCCTCCTATGTTTAAACAATCTTCTTGGGCCTTATTTTCTTCATCTTTAAAATGAGGAATGGATGTAGAGTTCATTTTCCTAAATGACCTTTGAAGTTCTTTTAGCTAAGCATTGGTGATATGAAGACAACAGTGAAAATAGCACCTGTTTTCAGAGTTTCCATGTAACCAAATGCAACAGCAAGTACCCTAACATACCCAGGATGGCTGCTAAGACAGGTTCTTTGATCTACTTTTCTAAAGGAAAGCAACTCAAAAGGGTTTAACAATTGTACTTTAATCAAACACACACGCACATACACACACACACACACACACACACACACACACACACACACGTAAAATTCACTTAATTTAGGGGAAGAAGTCAGCACCCTGAACTTCAGAAAATGCAAACAGATTACAAGCAGACAAAAAAATACAGACAGAGAAAATAACACAGTTCACCAGAACAACAGACAGGGCTTCCAGCTGTCTGACCATTACATACATATATATTAGTTACCAGAGAGAGAGAGAAGCCCCAGCAACTGGGATTTCAAAGCCAGGGGGCTCAAAGGCTACCCAAAGTCTCATCTGGCCAAATCTCACAACTCTTCCCATAAGTGAAGGCCAAAGCAAAATGTCACCTCAGAATGCATATATACCCTTCTCTCATGTCAGAAGACATTACAACCTTTATGACCCACTGACTAATTGCAAAATAACAAAAGGTGTGGGCCTTCCTGAAAAACAAGCCTCCCCTAAGCAAATTTCTCTTGTTGAGCTCCAAGTGAGGTCCATTAATGGACAGGGAAGATCTTCAGATTCCTTAGGCCTATTGAGGGGCAGAGAAGATCTTTAAATTCTCTTACCATTATACCAAAGCATATACAGTGAGGCCAGAAAGCAGAATGACAGACCTTAAAAAGAGCAAAGGAAATAAGATGCTTTGATTTTTTCCCAATGAAAATGAAAATTAACTATTTTGTGGGTTGTTGCTTTAATCAAAACTGCTTTCAAGAAATGTGATATCTCTGTGTAGATAAAGGGACATTCAAAGTTCTCTCATTCAGTGAACATGCATGCTGGATTTGGAATCAGAAGGTCTGATTTAGAAATCCTTGCATTTCCACTTACTCCCTCTGTGTTCTCCCATTTCCACTTACTCTCCTCTGTGTTGTCTAACCTCTCATAGTCTCAGTCTCTTCATCTGTAAAAAAATAAAGGGTGGTAATAACTGGCCTTAAAAGTCCCTGTCAGCTCAAATTCAAAATGCAGGACATTTGGGATATTATTCTGCAACCTTAACAATTCCACATTGAAATGCTATTCAGCATGATATAGTCCTGTTTGTCAAAACCATATTCTTTTCCATCACTTACAACCGGAATCATGAATACAATTAATCAAATTGTTCAGTAGCAATTAAAGAATTCTCTCAATGGGTTATATAATCAGTGTAACTGATGTGTCACCATATATAGAAATTATGTTGAAACACAGAAATGTGAATAGTACTGCTTTAAAAGTGGTAGGAATTATATTTTGCTAATTATGCTTTACCCCAATACTCTGGACTTTTAAAGTGATTAAGATGCACAGTGGCACAAATACTGCATATGTATTCTCTACACGTTCAGAGTTCATGGAGTGGATATGTTTGGACTGAATCAGATAAGACAGATTAGTCATTCTATAGATCAGATAACAGAGAATGGCAGCCTCTCAAAGCTCCAACCTGTAAACTTCCTTCAGTATCTAACAATGGGAAAAATAGCATATAAGGCTGTTGCCTGGTGAGAAGTTCCAGTACCAGCCTAACTTTAATTAAAGTCATGAGGACAGGAGGTATTTTATAGTCCCCTTCCCCTCATCCCACAACTGAAGTCTTTTTTTCCAGATGGAGGATATCTCTTTCTTCTTTCCTTGCTTACAACATGTCAGTTCTGTATGAACTTCTATTTCCCAGCCAGTTTGTTGCAAAGCTGGGAGCACTGGGGGACTCAGAAGTGTACAATGTCAAGTCTTCACTGGAGGGCAGAGGGAGAGTCCATCCTGCCTCAGTTGTCATTTAAAGACCACAGAAAGGGAGTTACAGAAATAAGGTGGGAGAAACCTCTGTCTTTAAGGTCAGAGCAGAGCTCAGAATTCAGGTACAGAGACTCATCTACAGGGTTCAAATCTTAGGCATGGAGTTAGGGTGTAAGATTAAAAAACTAGGACCAAGTAGTACTGGATCAGAATTAGTCAGGGGATTTTTATACACCGTTTATGACAAAGGTCAGATCAATGATCATGGATTAATATATGAAATGAAGCTTAGCAGTCATCTAGTGCAATCTTTAATTTTAGAAGAGTAACTGAGGCACAGAGAGGCTAAGTGAGAACACAAGATGTGAAGAGAGAAAGAAGGATAGAGAGAACAAGTACAGACAGGCAGCATCTGACACAGGAAGCTCCTGTTATTGAAAAATAGTTTATCTTTTGTTTGAAAAGCAGAAGTTGACACCGTGCTATGATTGCTAGGTTTTTCAACCAGCCATGCCAAATATTTGGCACTTTCATTTTGTTGTGGTGACTTTATGGCTGGAGATAAAACTCTTAATTGAAATCTTTGAAGCCTCATTTAGAATTGTTTCAAACCTAAGAAAAGCAAGAATAAATAAAACATAGCATCATGCAAATTCCAAGAAACATGACATGTGAGTCTTTAGGTTTAATTAGAGAACACATTGATCTTGTCTTTTCATGATCTATAGTAGTACCTGTTATCCATACATTTTACCATATGATAAATATTGAACTGTGTTCCTTGTTAATTTTAATTTGTATAATCTCAGCCTTTTTATATCTTTAGTTTTGGCCAGGCAGGCACCATATTTCATATAAAAGAAAAGGAAAAGATAGCCCCACTGTACTATATCCTAGTAAGATCATATCTGGAAAGCTGGATCTAGTCATGGTACCATACTATAGAAAGGGGTTTTTCATTAGGTATCAGACTTCTTCCTTCTCATTTGGTGGAGTGGAAGTAAAAAGAGAATTTGGAACTGAAAAATAAAATAGACTAAAGAAAGTGACTTTAGTTAGGCAGCCAGTCAGACAATAAATATATTTCTTAAGTGCTTACTCTGTGCCAGGTACTGTGCTAGGCACTGGGGTAACAAAGAAAGGCTCAATACAGATCTTGCTCTCAAGGAGATCCCAAGCTAATAGGGGAGATAACTTGTAAATAACTACATATAAACAAGCTATATACAGTGTAAATTGGAGACAATCAACAGAGGGAAGAAGGGATGAGAATTTAGGAAGGTTTAGGAAGGGCTTCTTGAAAAGGTGGGATGTTATTTATCTAGCAATCAGTCACTAAGTATTGTTAATCACTAAATACAATCATTAGAAAAATCACACAAATCCTCCACTCCTTGGTGTCTAGTACACTTCAATTTTATCATACATCCAAGGGGAGGTCTTTTCTTCATCTTGACTCAGGGTGGTCTCCCAGATTCCTTGGATCCCCTTCCATGGTCCCAGCTCCTTCCTGAATCCACCAAACAGTCACCTGGATTCAGAGGCAGACAGCAACCAGGTTCTTGTCCAGTCTTCCAGGCGGTTCTTGTTACACACTGAAGTTCACAGGGTCCAGTACATCTCAAAACTTTCACAATTTCTGTTGCTGGGAACTGAATTATCAACCAAGCCACAAACAAACAAAACCTTATCCTGGTGGGACTTCTTCAGTCCTCCAGCAGTTCAGCTGGCCCTAGGACCCAGAAGGAATCTCAGCCTTCCAGGTGGCCCCAGCCATTGTGGCCTTCTCCAGATTCTGGTCTCATAGAAAACTCCAACTCAGTTCTCAGTCCAGCAGCCCAGCTTCCAGATGCTGTGAAGATTGTGCTCCCTCTACCAGGAGGCACAAGGAGGAAAATTCTTGATTCTGGTTCTCTGTCCCTGGAACTCTTCTTATACACACATACACACATTGGTTTCCTGTCTCCCTTTCTACAACACCCTCAATGTTATCATTCTCTTTAATGAAATTATTCATTGTTTCTGTGGTTTATTCTTTGACCCATTTATCTTTTGAATTGGTTTATTTAGTTTCCAATTATTTCTTAATCTACTTTTCAACAGCACTTTGTTGAATATAATTTTTATTGCATTATAACATGAAAAAATACATTTAATATTTCTGACTTTCTACAAATAGTTTTAGGTTTTTTTCTTATGCCATAATACACAGTCAATTTTTGTGTGGTTTTATGTGCTGAACCGATTCAGTTTTCTCCAAAGGTCTGTCATCTAAATTTCCTAATATTCTATTCACCTCCTTAGTTTCTTTCTTGTTTATTTTTTGGTTGGATTTATCAAGTTATGAGAGGGTACAGTTTTGGTACCCCGTTAGTATAGTTTTGCTGTATATTTTTTTCTGTAACTCACTTAACTTCTCCTCTTAGAAATTTGCATGCTATACCACTTCGTGCCTGTATGTTTAGTATCGATAGTACTTCATTGTCGACAATACCTTTTAGCAAGATGTAATTTCCTTCCTCATCTCTTTTAATTAGATCTATTTTTGCTTTTGCTTTGTCTGAAATTAGGATTACTACCCCTGTTTTTTTTTTAACTTCAATTGAAGCATAAAAATTACTGCTCCAGCTCCTTTCTTTTACTCTGTGTGTGTGTGTGTGTGTGTGTGTGTGTGTTTTTCTTCTAGTTGGTTTCTTGTAAACAACATATTGTAGGATTCTGGTTTTTGATCCACTATGCTATCTACTTCCATTTTATGGGATAGTTCATCCGCCTAGCATTCACAGTTATGATTACTAGCTGTATATCCCTCCATCTATTTTTTCCTCCTATTTGTCCCCTCTCTCCTTTTACCCTTTCCTGCCTCACCAGTGTTTTGCTTCTGTCTACCACCTCCCCCAGCTACCCTCTCTTCTGTTGTTGCCCCTCCCCCTTTTACTTAATTTCTTCCTCTTTACTTTCCTGTTGGTTAAGACAGATTTCTATATTCAACTGATTGTGTATAATATTTCCTCTTTGAGCGAATACTGATGAGAGAAAGATTCAAGTAATGCTCATCTCCCACTCTGCCATCTTTCTTTGCACTGTAATAGGTTTTTGTGACTCTTCATGTGAAATAATTTACCCCATTCAATCTCTCCCTTTATTCTGCATCCAGTGTATTTCTCTTTCTTGTTACTTAATTATTTTTTGTTATTCACTCAAATTCACCTTATACCCATACCCTCTGTCTTCATATTTTTTCTAGCGATATTATTAGTGGTACAGTTTTTAAGAATTACAGATGTCATTTTCCCATATAGGGATGTGCAGTTCAGCTCTATTGAATATCTTATGTTTTTTGTTTTTGTTTTCTTGGCTTCTCTTGGGTCTTGATAGTGGAGAACATTTCTTTCCCCTAAATTCTGGTCTTCTCCTTATGAAAACTTGGAATCCTATATTAATGAATAATATTGAATATTCAATATTCAATATTCAATATTATTGATAATCCTATATTATTGAATATATTGAATAAGGGGGAAATTGTTCCCCCCTTGAAGTACTATGATTAATTTTACCAGGTAGGTTATTCTTAGTTGTAGCCCTAGCTCCTTTGCTTTTCAGAGTATCATTTACTATGACCTTTGATTCTTTAATATTGCAGCTGTTAGACATGTAATCCATATTGTGGCTCCCTGGTATTGAATAGTTTCCATCTGGCCACTTGTAGTATTTTTTCCTTTACTTAATAGTACTGAAATTTGACTAAAATGTTCCTTCGAGTTTTTATTTTGGGATCTTTTCCTGAGATGATCACTGGATTCTTCAAATGCCTACTTTGCTCTCTGGTTACAGGTTATCAGGTCAGTTTTCCTCAATAATTTCTTGAAAGAGGATGTTTGGGCCCTCTTTTCGATTATGGCTTTCAGAGAGTTCAGTGATTCTAACATTGTCTCTCCAGGAAAAATTTTACAGGTCAGTTCTTTTTCCCACGAGGTATTTTGCATTTTCTTCTATTTTCCTTTTCATTCTTTTGAATTTGTTTGATTCTCAATGTCTCGTAGAGTCATTAGCTTCCACTTGCCCAATTCTAACTTTTAAAGAGTTGTTTTCTTCAGTTAGCTTTTGTACTTTCTTTTCCATTTGGTTAATTGTATTTTTTAAGTAGTTGTTTTCTCTGGTGGAGTTTTGTATCTCCTTTTCCTTTTGACCAATTCTATTTTTTAAGCAGTTGCTTTATTTTCCCGAGTTGTTGACTTTTTCCTCCCCCTCACAATTCTCTGACATCTCTCTCCTAATTTTCTTTTGGACCTTTTGTATGTGATTTTTAAAGGTCCTTTTTGAGTTCTTCCATGAGTTCTTTCTGCTCTGGAGACCATTTCCTGTTTTGCTTTGTTGTTTTGACATTGTTGTAATCTTCTGAGTTTGTGTCTTGATTTTCCCTGTCACCACAACTTTCTGTGGTCAGATTATTTTTTGTTGTTGTTGTTTTTTGCTTATCATTTTTAGCCTTTTTCTATTCTTTTAAATTTTAGTTCTGCACCCAGGGTGGAAAGGGCAGTGTGTTATGCTTCTTATGCCAGGGGTTACAAGCCCTGGCTATTTACCTGGCGTTGCACTAGTGCTGCCCTGAGGCCTACAGGGGCCTTCCTGTCTTTTGCTGTGCTGAGGGTTTGGGGTGTGGGATGGTTGGTGCTACCAGAGGCTGTAGAGGTCTGGCAGCTTTCCTGTTGCTGAACTGGGGTCCTATTACTAGTGTCTGGTATGTGCTGAGGCTGGTGGGGTGTTTATGTATTTTGTTGGCTACACTGAAGCAAGTGGTGTGCCCATCTAATCCATCTCTTATAGGTAATCTGCTAAGGCGTTAAACTAGTCTACTTAAACTCTGAAATTCTACAATTCTAATCCTTTTCATTACATCATGTAAAGCTCACTGGCATATAAATCATGATTAAATTGAGGAAAATGAAATACTACAAAGCTAGACAAAATGTATAAATATGACACTTTCCTGATTTGGGATATTACTAAAATTATTCCATAAGAGTTTGATTTAATTTATGCTCAAGTGACAGTCTCCATTTCCCCCCTCAAAAAAAAATCAAGACATGTTTTTATCTTTTTAGAAGCACTGAAATATGAATTTATATGTTGTACATAGATTTTGCTATCTCTTTCTACCTTAGAATCTGACTAGCATTTGCTTTTTATTATAGATATTTAAATAGTATAGCACTTGAGTGTTTTCCATTGCAAAGGAATTAAAGGAAAAATATATATTTGAACTGAATAACCTTTTCATGAATCCATTTGGATGCTTAGAAGAATAGATAATTTAGGTCTAATGGTACTGAACTTTGTTTCTGAGGGACATCTTGCTCTCCAAGATTCATTGTACGATTAGACAGAGGAAAATTAATCATATTCCCCAACTGCTTTTTGTCTCAATGGCTGGTTTATCACTATCAACTCTCTATTGATTTTTTCAAAATTTTATTGGGCATTGGATTTAAAACCCAGCCTCTCTGATTATGCATCCATGGAACTAAAAAAAAATTAATTTTGTAAAGACAACTACTGTTAGAATAAATTCTTTTTTACCATTGTGTAGAAGATCCCCCCCAGACCTCCAATAACATAAGTATTTTTAAAATCCTAATTTCTTGTGAATAACCACATATTTATTTCTATTCTCATTTTCATCTATTAGGAATTATATTTTCAATTGCCAGGAAAATATTGTGATCCTGTGATGCCTGTGGCATTTTATTTCTCCTGATAGTTCCTGTTAGATGCATTTATTCTCTTTTCTTTTGGGAGAATCCAGAATATGATAGCAGGCTGAATATACCTAGGCAAGACTTTGAGAAAACTAAAAAAAAATCAACTTAATTGAAATGGTCTGAAAAATCTAAGTGTATATACTACAGATCCTTAAAAGATAAGATTTATACAAAAAGTGAGTAACTTTCAAATGTATCTAGGGATGATTAAGTCACAGTAACAATCCATTAAAAGAGATGAACACAAGAAAGAAAATTAATTTCTATTTGGGGTAAAGAAAGTTTATTGTATAAAATTAAATTTAAAAAAAATATTTAAGAATCTGAGCAAGATCCACATTAGGTCTATGCAAGCAGACTCTGATTTTGGACATTGGGGTCCAAACAAGGGAACTCTCATAGTACTTATTGCTTCCTTTAGTAATAGATTAGTGTAATGGTAATGTAATTTGACTTTGAAGATCCCTTTGTATTGGCAAAGGTAACAGGTACTTAGCACTTAGTAATTAATCAAGCCTCTGTTAAAGAAACAAGAGGTATGAATCCCTGTTGCTGATGTAACAGGAAGAGATTGACTGAAAGAGGAAGCTAATGTTGTGTGTATATAAGGAAAAGTCCCTGCTGGGTCAGACAGATCTTCTTGGAGCAGGCTTTGTGAGGCAGAAGCTGCTGCTGCCGCCTGGGAAGCTGAAGAGGAAAGGGCCCCCCAGGCTGGAGAGAATGATTTTGATTTGAAGAACCTGGACAAAGTTATTTTGATTCTGGGAACCAGCTGAACCTTCTACTGAGTCTAAGGCCCAGCCAGAGCTGCTAAGGAATTCCAAGGGCCAGTCAGAGCAGAGGGACAGCCAGAGCTCTTGAGGAGCTGCTGAGGATTTCTGAGGGCCAGTGGGAGCTGCTGAAGACTGAGGAAGCATGACTGTGATGCTGGTACTTTGCATGGACCTGTTTGTAGCTTTGTTAAGCCTTAACTTCCTGGGAACAGAGACTGTGAAGGATTTAAGGTGGACTAGATGCTGTGAACTTCAGCATGGAACAGGAAGTGCTCATAGAGCTGGACAAGGACCTGGGAGCTGTCTGCCTTTGAGCCCAGGTGACAGTTTGGTGAATCCAGGTAGGATCTGGGACCATGGAAAAAGATCCAGGGAATCTGAGAGACCACCCTGAGTCAAGCTGAAAAATGACTTTACTTGGATATTGTGTACCAACTGAGAAATTGTAATTTACTGGCGACCTAGGGGTGGAGGGTTTGTGTATTTTCTGATGATAGAATAGTGATTGATGACTGAATAAGTGACTGATTTAGTTAACTTAGTGTGTCCCATGAGTGGAGAACTTTGACTATTGTACTTTGTGTCCCTTAAGAAGGTAAACCTCCTTAGGGATGATTGAATGATTGAGATGACTGAATGCTTGAGTTACTAAATGATTGTCCTTTGTTCAAAACTTTGTGACCACTGTAGTGAAAACTATGTGGCCATTTTTTGCGATAAGTTGTGAATGCTACATTTTGATTTTCTCTGATAAGTTGTAACATTGGGAATGCTGTACTTTGATTTACTGTGAATGTTTTGCTCTGATTTATTATGGAATAAATTGAGTGTTTACTATTCTGTGTAGTCAGAACCCTCAAAGCTGTTCACAGTAGCATTCTTCTGGATAGCTGCTTGTGTGTTGTATTACAACTGGGGTATCTAAGAGCTCATGAAAGATAGAAGTGCTTATGGTGTAGTTTGAGTTTGTTCAAATCATTGATGAAGATAACCTATGGAAGGAAATAAGGGATACTTTTGGGAAAGATCTGGGATATGGACATCACTTTCTGGAAGTCAGATCTGATTCCTGCCCTAGTTTAGAACTGAGCATAACCAAACTACCTTTCTAGTGAACTGGGATAAAAATGGTGGTCTTTTAAAACTCCATCCCTTGTTACTTAAAACCTGGGTGGCCTTATACAAATCACTTACTTTCCCTAGGTCTCCATTTCCTCATCTATAAAATTAGGGTTTTGATTAGATGCTGTCTGAGGTTGTGTCCAATTCCAAATCACTGAGCAATTGATTATACTAAAGGAAAAGGAAATTATTCATTCAAGGGTCTTTTCATCTTCTTCCATGTCTTCAATAAAGTGTCTATAGTGGTAAAACATGGATATGGAGTATAATTCAACTACAAATTTAAGCTCCTTTTTTTTTTCTTCTTAGCCTGCATTAACCAACTACTATGTCGATTTTTAAACAGGGAAGAAAGAAGTTAAGTGATACTGTGAGACTAGGGATTTCATTGGTTTTTAAAACAATATTCAGTTAAATCCCTGCTTTGAGAATACTGTTCTTGAGCCCTTGGTTCAAAAATAGACAGAATAACAGACATTTTAGGAAGAACTGTTTTGTTTTCTTTTTATCAGACCTGAAATTTTATGATTATAGCAAACAGCTAGGGAGGAAACTACCTCATTATCTAAGGAGTATTGCTATTGTGGAGTCCTCAAATAGAGTATTTACTGAGATCAATTAACTATAGTAGGCAAATGAAATTCTGAAAGGAATTGCCACAGACCTAAAAGCAAATAAATCAATGACAATTTACATTAGGAAAATTGATAATTCAGTACTTCTTTGACATACTCTCATAAAAATTGAACCTGTTTCTAAGAATGGAGACAGCCAAACATTCATGCTTCCTTATCCTTTGTGATTCTTATTTAAGGCCACTCATTAGCCTTCCTGTGAATGTCTACTCAACATGCTGGAGGCAAGAAAGGACCTAGGCCTTTCAGCATTCCAAGGGTTCCATGGTAGCAACTGGTTCATTTTTTTCTTGCTCTGGATACATGACCTGTCCATCTCCTTTTGTAATCATGCTTTTCCTAAATGGTGTATTTTGTTATATTTCTCATATATACACCCTTACTGGCAATGAATTTCAATATATTATGTTTACCACATGCCTCTCTATTGTTCTTTGATGGTCTCAGTTTTGAATCTCTCATTTTCTTGTGTCCCATGATTCATAGCCACAAAATGACACTTGAAAAATATTAGTATTAAAAAAGATAAAGGGTAAGTGTGTCTTTGTGTGTATGTATGTCTATTTATCTGGAAGCATGTGTATTTGTCTGGAAGCAATTTGTGATGGTTTAAAGTATACTGTTTCCTAAATTTAATTCAACTGATGTTTGTTCCTTACTTTTGAATTCCAGTTGATTTTTCATTTTACAATCAATTTACATTGATTTACAATGCCTTTCTAAAATGCATACGTTAGTGACTAACTTAGACTATTCTACAATCTTGACAAGAAGCATTCTTCATGCATTTCTTCAAGGATTGTTAGACTGATATCATTTTCATATTTATGAATTCGATGCAATGTTAGGCAAACTAGATCTTTTGGAAAGCTTCACCAGTTGCAGAGAATACATCATTAATGTAGGCACTGCTCAGGATTTTTTCTGCTACAACAGTAGTACATTCATTCATTTTATACAATAGGTAGCTACTATTTGCAAAGCACTGATTTAGTCACTAGGGATTCTAAAATAAAGGAACAATAATTTTTACCCCCATGTTGTTTAGAGTTAACTGTGTGTGTATATGTGTACTATTTAAATAGATAAAGATATATACAGGTTGGAGAAAACACTAACATTAGTAGAATCAGGAAAATTTTCTCAGTAAAAAAACACCAAAATTTTTCCTTGAAGACAGTGAAGGATTCTAAGAAGTAAATGGCTTTTTCATTAATTGAATCATCAACATATATCTAGTGTTGATTATCCTAACATATAAAGAGTTGACTACTTGTGAGAAGAGAGCTCTTAAAGATACAATTTATTTGTTCTACTTAGAGAAAGATATTTGTGACCAACATACAGTAAACAAATGGGATTTATGTTATCTCAACCTTTCTGTCAATTAAGTTCTCATGTGGATGTCTGCTAATGGAAAGTATTTCTGAAAGTTTGCTAGTCCTCATCTCATATTTCTGTCAAGGACATACTTGATTCATGTGTAGCATATTCTTGTAATGATTACATTAAGAGGAAAGTACAAAGATGCATAAAGAGTATGGGAAGATTTGAGAGGGAATGGCCTAGTTCATTTTTGTCTTTGTATATGCCTGTGTCTAATTGGCTTTAAAAAAATACTCAAAACTTTCACTTAGAGTTTTGAGTTCCAAATTCTATTACTCTCCCCCTCTCTCTTTTCTCTTCTCCCTCCAAAAAGGTAAACAATAAGTTATAGGTTATATATGTGCAATTATGTGAAATATTTCCATATTAGGCGCTTTATATAAGAATTCTTGAATAAAAGAAAAAAATGAAAGAAACAAAGTGAAAATAGCATGATTCAATCTGTGTTCAATCAATATTAATTCTCTCTCTCCGGAAGTAGATTGTATGCTTCATCATTAGTCCTTTGGGATTGTCTTAAATCATTGTATTGTTGAAAATAGCTAAGTCATTCACACTTCTTCATTCTACATTCTGTAACTGTGTACAAAATTCTCCTGGTTCTGTTCACTTCACTATGCATCAGTTCATGTATTTCCAGGTTTTTCTGAAATCATCCTGCTTGTCATTACTTGTAACACAAAAATATTCCATTACAATTATATATCGCAACTTGTTTAGCCATTCCCCAATTGATAGGCATCCCTTTGATTTTCATTTTTCTTAGCCACCACAAAAAGAACTAGCATATTGCTTTTCATCTATTCAATACATACTAAATGAGTATATTTTGATAGTTCCTGAAATCCTTGGTGACTGCTTTTCTTTAAGGGGGCAAAATATAACTAATAACTTCCTCCTCCATAATTGCTCATTTTCAGGCATGCAGGAAATTGATTCCTAATTGCTTTCAAATATATTAATTTTATCTCCTTATTAGTTTTCTTTAGTTACCTTTATACTTCCTCATAGGGCACTTAAGAGGTATCAAATTATCTGGAACTGATAGTGCTGTCAAAATTCCCTAGTGAACCTGAAACAGATTAAAACATAACTGGGAAATATTTAACAAAATAAATATACAATACAATACATAATGTTAATTTGTGACTTCCTAAGTAATTATGTAGCCTACTGGGTTAAGCCACTCAAAGATCAAGTGTCTTGTCTATGGTGATATAACTGTCACAGAAAGGATATTACTCAGTTTTTCCTGATTTTAAAATCATCTCTCTTATGAATTTCGCCATTCTGACTCTCAGTCTGGGAATAGTTTCTGCCTACTTACTTTTCTTCCAGAAAAGATGTAGGTAGAGACTATCAGCATTTATTTACTTCAGTGATTTGACTAATGTAAAATATTTGTCAAAATGAGTAAGATTACAGAACTCAGAATTTTCCTGTCAGAAATAAGTGCATCTTCTCAACAAATTAAGTGAGATGTCATCAAAGGTCAACACCAATTTAACAACATAACATCATTTGTAAAATTGGATCCAAAAAAGTATCGAAAGATTTTAATTAATATTTTTATTAATTATTAATATTACTTTTTAAAAAGTTGACGAATACTATAAATCACTTAGTATAAGGTACATCTGACCAAGATTGTACCAAGAGTATTTCTAGATGGTGTCTGATGGTCAACAAATGGAAGGCGTGTAAAATGAAACTAATCTATGAGCAATTTTATAACAAGCTGTTTTTTAAAAAAAATCAATGATGACAAGGAAACCACCACAGATGTATCATAAACATGAAAAGATCATATAGAACAACATGTATTCTAAAAGTATAAAAACTTAAAAGGAAAATTGACAAAGAGGGAATAAGGAATTCCTAAGTTCACAGAACTGAAAGTACTCTGATACAATTATACAGTTCTTTCCCTCATATTCTTGAAAACGAATGTTAAAACCAATTTGCCAAATACTGCATCTAATAGTGAGGGATATATTTGCTGTGTTGTGCTAACTTTGGGTCCCTTACTCTTCTTTGTTAGTAAATACGGTAGAGAGAACTGGAAGGTTGTCTACTTAGTGTGTATATGCATATTGACATGATGGAAAATGTTCTCTTTTCATTGAGAGATTGTTAAGTTAGTAAATGACTACATAGCAATTAAGCTTCTCCTGTTGTACCCAGAGTACACTAGCAAGTCCAAAGATCTGACATAGAATTTTTTAAAAAATGCAAATATGACTTATCCATATATCTCTATCCATGTTGCAGCTTAATTATCTTCTTTAAATTCTTAAGGGAAAAAGTCCAGATTTAAGGTCTAGTTATACTTCTTGGTTTTCCAAGGACATAAACAATTCACTTTCCTCCTAAAAACAAATTCCTTCATATACTTGAAAACATTCATTAATTTCCCTTTTACCATCTTTTCTCTAAGCCAATCATTTTTAATTCCCTCAACTTCTTTCATGGCATTTAAAGTTTAGTCTTCCACCTTATATGGGCTTTCTTAAATTTTCTATATTATCATAATCATGTGGTTAGGGTAAGGGGTGCTTGAGAGCGGAAAATACCAACACGCCAGGTCCTGCTTAAAGAATTCGACTCAAGTCTTCTCTCAGCCAAAGAAAAGCAAAGTTTATTGTGAAAGTTCATTAAAAGCTTGCCATATTGGCTAGACTCTTAAGGAGCCTAGGTATCTGTGACGCTGGCACTGGGCAAGTGGGCCAGAGCAAGTCTGACACAGAGGTCATTCTATGGTGCTCTCACAGACCAAGTATGTGCTAAGTCATTCTATGGCACTCTCATACCACATGGAGGGAAGATGGGATCTTATATACAGAAAGGTTGTAGGAGGAATCTAGGAGTAGTCTAGTGGAGGAATTTGGGGAGGTTTTTCCAGGAGGAGTCAGATGAGGTTAGACTCCAGTAATGAGTGATTAAGGGTAGGAAGTTGCTAGAGGCTACCTGGAGACCACAGACAATGGTGGGCTAGGCCATTTCATGGGTAGGACAGGAGGATCAAGGGTGGGAAATTGTTGGAGCAAAGGAGGGCTAAAGACTTGGGCAGAGCCACAACTTAAGGCCCATGGCCTCAGGCAAATGCCTTCCCTGGGAAGATTCAAGGAGAGCTCAAGGGGCTTCCAGAGCCTGTACCTCAAAGATTCAAGGAGAGCTCAAGGGGGTTCCCAGAGCTTGTACCTCATCAATAAGAGGTATAAATTTTCAGGAACTTACAGAAGTCACATAAAAATAATCTGACCAGAAGAAATATAAGAATCAAATTAGCTTTATTCTATTGCTTTTGTTTCCTCTGATAGAATAAGAGGGAAAATTGTGAGAGGTAGCATTGTGCAGTAGATAGAATTTGCTGTGGAGCTAGGAAGAACAAGTTCAAATCCAGCTTCTAACACACTCTACTTATATGATACTTCTTAGTTTTTCTGGAATCTATCTGAAGATATTTTATTGCATTTGTATCAGTTGTGAAAGCATAAATCTGGACATGGTAAGTTTATACATGTATAAATTTTTCACGTATGTTGGTGTACATATCTCTACACATGTACATGCCAGCCCTTCAACTCACTAGCTATGTCATCTTTGGTATAATTTTACTGTTTTCAACCTTAGAATTCTCATCTGTAAAATGAAGATTTCAACTACATGACATCTCCATTGCTTGTTTTTTTAATGCTAAAATTATTTTAAAAAAATACTCAGGAAAATATTTCTAGAAATCAGATATGCGCATATGTGTATATATTTCTCTCTGTGCATTTGTTACAAAATTACAGAAATACGATAAATGTGTACTATTTACCATTTGTTTGTTGTTCTTCCCATTTTACTCAGAAATATTCTTGGGATGATATGGATTAGTTTGTATCCTCTGCCATTTCCTGTGTACTCCTTTTTTTTTCCCCCTTTCACTGCTCCTCACTGTTTTGTGAAGCAACACCACTTATGATGACTGTCATCCATCATTATTTTTTGCAGCCACACATATACTTATTTATTAGTACATGCATATAGGTATATAGGCTTTCTAAAACATTTTAGTACTGTTTCAAATCATTAAAACTTAAAATTACACTGTAACATTTGGAAAATCCTGTATATAAACAGTATTCTAATACATCTACCCTAGATACATAATTGCAATATTCAGTAAAACTTTTTTATATTATGAATTTACATTACTATACATAATATGTAGGCAAATTTGTTCGTTATATCACGCATTTAACATCATTATATTAATGAAATATGTTGTGCCTGTAATTTAGTAGTTTATGAAGTAGCTCTTTTCAATGATGGAATGTCTCATTTTTTTCATTGCTGGTTTTAATGCTATATAGATAGTACTATAGGATAATTATGTCTATACAGAATAATTACCCCAGAAATATTGAGTTTGAGTGCTTTTCTACGTATGTATGTATGTATGTCATGTGACTTAAATAATTTTGCAGGGACTGAAAAATATTTCAAAGACAGGAGGAACACAACTCCTGTAAGTTACACCACTCCCTTCCCTCTCCCCTCTCTCTTTCTGTCTTTCTCTCCTGAGATTCAAACAATAGAACTACCTTAATTAGATTCTGGGATCTTTCTAGAATAAAGAACTTCTTAATGGGAAGTGATAGTGTGGGGACTAGAGGCATTGTGCTAAGCTCACTGTAACATAGGACACTTAATGGAAGGTGTTTTGATTTTTGACCTTAGAGATTATCTAAACTCCCACATAATGTTAAGACACCATCAATGAATTCTGAAAAAAAAATATACCATTGAAATAGTCAGACCACATAAGGCTGAGCTCAGGCAGGGAAAAGGCAGAAATAGCTGACAGTCTACTGGTCAGATTGGGTGAGTGTAGAGCCACCAAACTCCTCTGATCATCTTTTTGTCCATGGAAAATGTGGCTCCTGTTTCTCTCACCCCACTATTCCATGAGCTATGGGAATGAACTAGTCATTCATTTGAAATATAGAATGCTGTAGGTAACGGGAGAGAGAGGAGAAAGAAAGAGACGGAGATAGCTAGGTCTACTAGAAAGGATAGAAGCTGTGCAGGTATGGACACTGCTTTTGCTTTCTTTCTCTTAAATTTTCACTTGTACTAAAACTGCAGTAACCAATAAGGTATGTGCCTGAATTATTTGGTACAGGAGGTAGAGAAAATGAGAGAGAATTATTCCAAGGGAAATGAGCCAAGGTAATTGAAACGATTACTTTAAAAAAATGATTAATATTCATCCAATGGGTGCTGACTCAGAGAGCCTTTGAATATGGAAGGGTAGAGCTAATGAAAATGAAAGCCAAAAGTTAGCATTGAATGGAATACTTTGAACTTTGAACTGTTTCTCTATCTATAGGGGATATTTCAATCGGCAAAAGTTCTGCTCTATCCAGAAGTAGAGGGGACCCCTCAGACAAAGTGTCACATTATATACTACATCATTATCCTCTTCTGAATTACCCTGAACCACTTTACAAGCATTTTAAGCCATGTGATAGCTCTTCCACTGAATGTTAGAGGAGAAAGTCCTAAATCAAATATGTTATAATAGGAGAGAAGGATGGAAATGTTGAAAAGATTGGATAAGATTACCAGTCCTTTAAGGAGCAAAGATTGTGTTTGATTTGATTCCACCATAACACCTTGCAATTAAACTCAAAACTTTAACTTCTATTTGTATAGTCTGTGTATAACGTAAAATCTTGGGATGTAAAGACCAAAAAAAAAAAAAAAAAAACGAGCCCCTGATCTTAAAGAGCTAACATTCTCCTGGGAAATAAGACAAGTAGACAAAAATACATAGATAAGTAAGTGAAAGGTAATTCGTTTTTTTTTTAATTTGATTTGTTTATCTACTTTTAGCTTACAAGATTCAGTTCCAGAGTCCCTTGAGTTTCAAGTTTTCTCCTCTCCCTCTTCCCCACCCCACCATGGTGGCATGCAGTCAGGTATAGAATCTGCAAATACTTTCACATTGGACATTAGTCTGGTTTTATAGAAGGGTTGTCACCAATGGAGTGGGCAATAGGAAAAAGAAAACAAAACCAAACAAGGAAAAGAGTGATAGCATGTAGATTGCTTCAGTCTCCATTTAAACTCTGGTCTTTCTAGATCTTTCTCTAAATGTAGATATCTCCTTCCATCCTGAGACTTGTAGAGTTGTCTTATAGCTATGCGTTGCTGAGAGGAGTCCAGTTTATCAAGGTTGATCATCACACATATGATGTGTCTGTGATTATGTACAAATTTTTCCTGGTTCTGCTCTTCTGACTTAGCATCAGTTTATATAAGCCTCTACACGTGAATATGAAGTCCATCTCCTCCACATTTCTTATAGCACAATAGTATTCCATTACATTCATAGATCACAATTTGTTTAGCCATTCCTCAATTGATGGGCATCCCCTTAATGTCCAGTTTTTTGCCACCACAAAGAGGGCTGCAATAAATATTTTTGTACATATGTTCTCTTTGGAATACAACCCTAGAAGTGGTGTTACTGGGTTAAAGGGTATGCAATTATTTATGGCCCTTTGGGCCTAGTTCCAGATTGCTCTCCAGAATGGTTGTATTAGTTCACAGCTCCACCAACAATGCATTAGTGTTACAATTTTTCCATATCGTCTCCAGCATTTGTCATTTTCCTGTTTTGTCATTTTAGCGAATCTGGCTGGTGAGATGTGGTACCTCAAAGTTGTTTTGATTTGCATTTCTCAAATCAAGAGTGATTTAGAACATTTTTTCACGTGCTTATAGATATCTTTAATTTCCACCTCTCAGAATTGCCTGTTCATATCCTTTGACCATTTATCAATTGGGGAATGACTTGT
>CM053590.1:58008004-58026079 GCA_028646515.1 Pseudochirops corinnae | reverse complement strand
TTGTTTTTATTTATAAGGTACTTTACATTTCTTGTTTCATTTGATTGTCACATCATATGTAAATTAGGAAACTGATAACCCTAAGTCAGAGATATAGGTGATTTACCTCTGGCCTATAATCACACAAGTGGCAGTGTCAAGACATGAGCCCAGGTCTTTGGACTCTAAATCCCATGTTCTTCCGTGACATCCCAATGCCTTTCTAGGATATTAAGATAGCATTTTCTGAGTTATGTTTTTTATCAATTTCCAGCAAATTAGTTTATAGCTTTTTTTCTTCTACAAACATGACTTTCCATCAAGTTAAAAGAAATTGCCTATACCTATCTTGATTCAGTAATCCGAAGATAGTTTGATTGCCACATTGCCAATCTGATCAGAGAATATTATATTCAATGAAGCTACTTAGATTTACAAAACAGATAAACCATTGTAGGTATTACTCAGTCAGACCCATAATTCAAAATTTAATATGTTGTTAAATCAAGTCAGTTTTTCCCATCAAATGAGTCACCTAATTGACAGGTAGACAGAACTCTATCACATTTGGAAGATTCTTTCTTGGAAAGTAGTTTTATTTTTTTTTTTCTCGCCAGGATCTTAAAAACTTTTATGGATTTCTACCTGCTGTGACTTTTTCTGTCCCTCAATTAGATTTCCCAAGAGAAACTTAAAGCATCTGGCATTAAGACAGGAAATAAAGTGTTACCTTTCTAGCAAATACCTCCTTGATAATGAACAGTAATCTACAAGGCATTTCAAAAGCTTGTATCTGGCATCACAAACACACATATAAGGCAAGTTTTGTAACATTTTGCAAGTATCTTGCTTGTTTAAACATACCATTGGGAAAAACAATCTGTTTTTCTAATGTCTTAAGCTCTTAAGAGAGTAACTTCTGGGCTTTATATGCATGGTTTGCCTTATATTTTATCTCAGTGGTGGGAAAGAGGGAATCTGTTTCTGTATTTTGTTATAAATGTAGTTTTAAAAGAACTGACAGATGACCTACTTTTTACTAACTAAAAACAAAATTAAACTACTTTCAAGCTAGATGAGACAGATGTTGTTAAAGAGCAAGGTTGTTAAAATTATATTGAGTTTCTTTAAATGAATGAGAATTTTTTTTTGTATGCTGTTATTTCTCCCTCCTTGGATTTCTATCTTTCTCTTTTTACATTTGTTAAATGATCACCAATTATTTTTTCTCTCTACTTATGTAGCAAGTTTATGAATGATAGTGTGAGCATAACATTTGCAGTTGCTTCTTACATTTGATTGCAGAAGATAGCAAATAATCTTGTGTCTGTATTTGCTCAATTCTATACCAATATTAACAAATTGGGTCAGTTTCATTTGAATTTAGCCCAAATTAATTTAATTGTGTCTGGCCTTGTTCAGCTTACCAGGACAGAAAGACAAAGACATAAGAATCCCTGATTCAAGTAGCTAAAATATATATACTGTTTTTGTGACAGGGAATGCTATTTTAAATATGATTATCCCTAGATTATGTATCTTTAGAAACAGGGGAAAATCAATTAATATTCACCAATTACTAATTAAGTGCAAAAAATGGACAATATGCATTAGGTACTAAGCAAAATGCAAATAAGGGACAGACCCTGACCTCATAGAACTTTCAGTCTAGTACAGTAAAGTGTAAACTATTGTTTCACAAATAACACAGGAAGATGCTGGAGTTTTCAGATTCTAGCCTCTAAAAGGTTCACTCTTGATCTAGTCAGCGAGAGGAAGGACAGGGAGACAGTTTTGGAGGGGTTAATAATCTTACTTTATCATAACCTATTCTTCTCATTGGCAGTTGCTGATAATAAGAGCACCAACTCATATCATTTCCTAATCACCATTTCCTTAGGGGCCAACAAGAAGGGGGGGTAACTTCCCCTATGTCTCAATGGTGTCAATCAAAACAGGCAAAGCTTGTGCACTCCCCTAAAAACCCTCAAGTCTCAGTTGGGGCTGGTTCAGCTAGGTACATGCATTCCTCTATGCATTACCCAAATCCCAAATACATTCCCCAGTGGGTTCCCCCATATATTCCCCTATGGATTCCCCACTCATGGACCAGTGCCCACTTGCTTTATAGGTTAAGAGACAAGGAAGGCATCTTGCCAACATTAAGCTCATAGCTTAACTTTATCGATATCAGCATTCTGTGCAAGCAGGATGACATACACATCAATGATGTCATCCCCATATCTCATGGAGTAACCACAATAGGATTGTTTGTCACTATGATTCTAGGAATTGCTATCTAGGATCCTTGGGGCTATTCTGGGAGTTATGGTCTAACATCTGGAAACTAGAGATTGCCATGGCTATGCATTCTGAGAAACTAAACTCTGAAAAGGATAACAAAACCCTCCTTACATACAGGGACAGACCCTGCCCTCAAGGAATTTTCAGTCTCGTGCAGTAGGGTGTAAACTGCAGACCAAACACACAAAGCAAAACCGAACCAAACCAAAATCTCCAAACACACAATAACAGAACTTAATAATAGTTAATTATATAAAAATTTGCCTTTGGATTTGAGCTACATACAGATGTATATACAACATTATAAAATTTTGGAGATGATAGACTTTGTAGTTTATCTAGGTAATCATATGTTTAAAAAAATGCTTCTTCCTCTCTAAAAGGTATGATGTGGAATTAGATGGCAAAAAGTTCAAGGTCCAGGACTCTTATTAACCATGTCATACATGTATGAGAAAAATGACTAAAACTCTGTGGCTTATTTTGCTCCCATAGTTAGGTAAATAAAATTTTGATAGATGTATATATGAGAGGTGTGAGAGGGGATTTTCCCCTCATGGTTATTCTCTTCCTCTGGTTTCTGAGGCAAAATGAACTACATAATTTTGGTTCTTCTTACACCTGTGTGGCATGAATAGTCATCAATTATTTTATTACAACTCTACTTTATAAATCTTGATATCTTTCTCCCTTTGATATTCTGTATAAAAATGGTTTTGTATAAAAAGTGTGGTGTTAGTGTCTTTTTGAAACTCTACAGAAAATTCTGGGCATTGCCTTTCATAATGATATTTAGCTAAACCAGATTTTCGTGAAACTTGATTATTTCATGATGGCTATGAGTGAACAAGTAACATGAAGTAGAAAATTTGTTGACTATCTAATGAGTTTGATAACTATGCAGTTTGTCCTCAGAGAGCTTAAGATCCTTACTATCTAAAAGCCTTCCCAAGGTGCCTGCAGAGAATGAATGCCCTTTCCACCCCACTGAATAGAACTTGGTTTTTTTTAAATTCTTTTTTTTTTGCTTTTCCTCCTCATTGCCTTCTTGGTTGGTAGGGTGAATCAAAGTCCTTCAATGCATTTCTTGACTAGCTCAGTTCCCTTCTTTCATTCAATGCAACTTCTATAGATCCTTCAAAATCTATTGAAATTTAGCTTTCTGAGAAGTCTTCTTAACTGCCATACCACCTGATTTTCTCATAGTCCCTTCATGCACTCTGTGATCTAGCTACATAGGCTTACTTATTCTTTCTCACACATGAAATTTAATCTCCTGTCTCTGTACCTTTGCACTAACGTGGTCCTATGTCTGAAATGCTCACGACCTCATTTTAGCTTCCTTGTATGGTTTTCTGCAGAGGCCTTTCTCAGACTTTCCCAGGCTGGCAGTGCCTTCTCATCTAATATGACATATTAACATTATCTCTTTCTCTCTCTTTCTCTCTCTCTCTCTCTCTCTCTCTCTCTCTCTCTCTCTCTCTCTCCCCACATATACAAAAATCTATCATTTATCTATCTTTTATATATGTGTACAGAAACTTACTGTATCTATCTAATCTATCGATGTCTGTCTTTTGATTTATCTTTACATGTTGTGGGAGCTTCTTGAGAACAGTAACTGCTTTTGCCTTTGTATCGTCAGTACTTAGCATACTATAGTCTGGCTCATAATAAGCACTTACCAAATGTTTGTTGACTGATACATTGACTGGATTCCTATGACATTTCTAGGTTCTACCATATATTTTGAAAATTGTTACTGTGTCAGGTTGTATTTACACATGTATAATGTGTCAACTAGAGTATAAAATCATCAAGAACAGAATTTTACATTTTTTCAACCAGATAGACTTTTATTAAATACCTACTCTGTTTTAGGCATCATGCCAGGCAATGTGTTTTAACTCACTCTCCCAGGTCTGGGAGTTAAGAGACATTTTCACAAGAGTCAGATTAGTCCCCAAAATGTTAACAAAACAAATGCCCATGTTAACCCTATCCAAAAATGTGTATCTCATTGGGCATTTTGAGTCTGTAGTCTTTCTGTCAGGAGACAAGTTGTTTGCCTGGAATCCTGATTGATCATTACACTGCTTAGCTTTCTTAAGTCTTTCAAATATGTTTGTCTTTATAATCCTATAAATTGTTCTGTTTCTACTCTCTTTCTGTATTAGTTCATAAAAATGTTTTTAGCTTTCTCTGTAATTCTCCTTTGGCAGATAGATGGACAAGGGGGAGGGGGGCAAGGAGGCAGAAGAAAGGCAAAACAAATATGTATTGATTGAAAAATAAATTAAATATTTGAAAGCAGTCAGTTTTAATTGGTTACATTTTAACTCACACATGGCAAAGCAGAAGAAACATTATGGGGTGAGCAGGAGTGGCCATGACTATAACCAGGGGAACAGAGACAATCATGTATGATAGTATCTATTATAAATGGTCAGGGGAAAGAAGTTTCCAGCCGGGGAAAATATTAGACAAGGAGGAGACCAGGTGAAACTGTTGTTGTGCCTAGAGAGACAGTAGCCTGTTTACAAAAGCATTAAGAAAACTTAAGATATAACCACACAGTACCTATTTTAGTGCAAGGCGTACATATTTATTTTGTTGACTTTTTTGCTTTAGAATAGCCCATACAAGTCTAAAATCCTATATACTCAGCTATTATTACTCTCTCTCTCTGCCCCCATAGCCAACCTTTTGTCAAGGTCAATAGGTTTCACCTTAGCAATTTCTCTTCATTATGATCCCTCCTTTCCTTTGACACTACCACCAATTTACAGCAGACTTTCATTACCTCACACCTTGATTATTGCAATAATGTGCTGCTGGATCTGCCTGCTTCAAGTCTCTCCCCACTCCAATCCATTCATTCACTAAAGTGATTTTCCTAAAATGTGTGTCATGCCCCTGTTCAATAACCTGTAGTGGCCTCCAGAAGCAAATAAAAAATGATCTGTTTGGCATTTAAAGCCCTTCATAACCCAACCCCTCCTACCTTTCCAGTCTTCTTGTATCTTACTCCTTGACTTCTTATACCTTACTCTCAGAGATATACTCTCTGCTACAGTGACATTGGCTTCCTGGTTGTTCATGAAAAAGACAGCCCTTTTTTTGGCTCCTGGAATTTTCTGAGGCTTTGCCCCATGATTGCAATACTTTCTTTGCTCTGTTCTTATTACTGACCTCGCTGGCTTCCTTTAAACCTCTAGTAAAATTCCAACTTCTACAGAAAGTGTTCCCAAGCCTCCTTAATTTCAGTGCTTTCCTTCATTTAATTATTTCTTATTCATTCTGTTTATAGCTTCTTTTGTATATATGTATTTGCATGATGGCTCCCTTATTATATTAAAAAAAATTTTTTTGAGGGGGCTTTTTGGAGAGAGAAGGCAGGGCAATTGTAGTCAAGTGACTTGTCCAAGGTCATACGGTTAGTGTTAAGTGTCTGAGGCTAGATTTGAACTCAGGTCCTGCTGACTCCAGGGCCTGTGCTCTATCCACTGTGCCACCTAGCCACCCCTCCCTTATTATTTTTTAAACTACTTGAGGGCAGGGATTGTATTGTGCCTCTTTTTTTTTTTTTTAATCATCACTGCTTAGCACAATTTCTTAATAAATATTTTTCAACTACATTGAATTGAATTGTTTTACCCCATTTAAATATAAGCTCCTAGAACTTTGTACACAATTCCAGACACTTTGTATGTATGATGGTTGACTTTGATAAACTGGGCTTTTCTCAGCAATGCAAGGTTAGAAGACAACTGCAAAAGACTCATGATGGAAAGGGATATCCACATCCAGGGAAAGAACTACAGAGTCTGAATGCAGATTTAAGCAAACTACCAACTCTTTCTTTTTTTTCTTTTTGTTTCTTCTTTTTCATTGTTCTCTCCATTGGTTATAATCTTTTACAACTTGACTAATATTTAATGTGAAGGTATTTGTAGATCTTATATTTGATTGCATGCTGCCATGGCGGGGGTGGGGGGAGGAGAGAGAAGGGGAGAAAAATTAGAAACTCAAGGGATTGTGAAACTTAATGTTGTAAATTAAAGTAAAAAAATAAATTTTAAAAAAGGATATAAGCTTCTAGAGGGGCAGGGGCCATCTTATTCATCTTCCTTCCTTCCTTCCTCCCTTCCTCCCTTTCTCCCTTCCTCCCTTCCTCCCTCCCTCCCTCCCTCTCTCTCTCTCTCTCTCTCCTCTCTCTCTCTCTCTCTCTTTCTTTCTCTCTTTCCCTTCCTTCCTCCTTCCCCTAAAATTAAGAATTTTGAAGACATGTAAACTACTGAATAATAAAATGAGCAGAAACCAGAAGTACAATATATATGGTAGTAACAATATACTAAAAACAAACAACTTTGAAAGCCATTAGAATCCTATCCTTTCCTTTCCTTTCCTTTCCTTTCCTTTCCTTTCCTTTCCTTTCCTTTCCTTTCCTTTCCTTTCCTGTCCTGTCCTGTCCTGTCCTGTCCTGTCCTGTCCTTTCCACTTTTTGGAGAGGGGAGGGCAGGCAGTTGGGGTTAAGTGACTTGCCCAAGGTCACACAGCCAGTAAATGTTAAATTTCTGAGGTAGGATTTGAACTCAGGTTCACTGCAACACCTAGCCGCCCCAGGCCATTAGAATAATCATCAACAAAATAGCCAATCATGATTCCAGAGGATGAATCTTTCTTCCCACCTCCTACCAGATAGGTGATGGATTCAGGTGCTGAATAAGATTTTTTTTGACACAATGATAACATTTTCTTTTGTTTGTTTATACATATTTGTTACAAAAGTTTTGTTTTCTTTTTTCCTCCCACAATAAAGTGAGGGATAGGAGGGAGAGAAAATATTTTTTCTATTAATTAAAAATAATTTTTAAAAGCTATCTAAGGGAGATGAAGGGATGCACATTTTTGAATCATGGGCTTTAGAAAATACTCAAGTGATTTTTGTATAGAATTAATATAGAACATCCATACATCCCAGTAGTGGGAAAACACAAGATGCCTTCTGTTACTTTTCACATTGTTGTTTTATAAACAAACTGGCAGAAGTTACACATGTACATTTATTTGATAATATTAGAAGGAAGAAGTAATTTAATGGGCCCAGGAAACATGACATTGACTTTGAAGAACTCCACCCCACAAAAAACAAAACAAATCAAAACGAAACAAAATCCCACAGTTACTCCACCAAATAACCTGGTGCTCTTTGACTAATCGTCCATATGGGAACATTTTTCAGTTGTTTTACTGTTAAACAAAATTGGTTGTCTTTTATCTCCTGCATTTGGAAAACGTATATATTTAGAGATATTAAATGAGCTCTGGGGTTTGGTGAGAATGTAAATTATTAGAACTCAGGAAAAAAAAATAAAACAGGCATTTCTATTTAAAAAAATTTCTGCCTTGTCTTCTAAAGTTGAATTTCTTTTTACAATTCTTACTGAATTCTTAACTGCTTTATTTTTAGTCCTCTATAGTAGATGTACAATAAGGTGGTATTCGGATTAAAATCCCAGAATTTGCATTGAAAAACAACATGTCTTGCACCTGCATGCTTCCCTAGAGGCATTTAATGTAACGTTTCTGACAAGATAATTCTATCTTCCCTGTGGTTGACTTTGCAGTGGCTTCCAAGGGAAAATAAACATGAACCTATATTGGGATAGGAAAGAATGTCTTTAAGTATGCTGAACTTAGTTTATAAACCAGAAAACCCTAAATTAGCAAAGTCTGGCAAGAGGAGATATCAACCCAAATCATATTTTTCATCTACCCTCCCTCCCAAAGGATGTTGAAGTCATGTACAAAGTTAGGCCTTCTCTGCTTGTGTGTCCCTCTGTGTAGGTTAATGAATGGCTTTGCTCACCAGTGCAAAGCAGTTACTTCTAGGGCAGGAGGAAGATTGTGTGTCACAACAGATGCCTCACTTTAGGATAGAAAGTAGGAAGGCACACACCATAGCTGCTGGAGAGAATACTTGGCAATAGGGAATGAAAAGTATCATTTCTTGCCTCCAGCAAACTGAAGAGATAATTAGAGCTCAAACTTGAGCTAGTGCAGCAGCATACCAGGCAGAGTTAGATCCAGGTGCATTGACTTCCATTTCTACTCATGGCCATTTTGGTTTATTGGGGGAGGTGAAAATTTTGTTTTTCTTTTAGAATCTGAATTATTCATCCAGCAGAGATTTTGCAAATAGAACCCCTTTTTTTCTCTAAATATGTTTTAGATTTCACAAGAAAGTCACGTGGTTCACAGCTGATATTTTACAATTAAGAAAAATGAGGCACTGCTACCATGAAGAGGATTATGCAGTTATGGCCAGGGTTGTAAAAGTCCACAGAATAGCCTCAGTGACCAAAATCCTGTTGAGAATCTTCACATTCTCCACAAGGGAGCCGATAAAGGAAAGGGGAGAGAGAGAGAGGAAGACACAGGGAAGAGTGTTTCCTCTTGAAACCCTTAACTTCAAGGTACAGCTTTGCTGCCGTCTCCTCCAAAAGGTCTTCATTGGTCCCCCATTTGTCAGCTGTTGTCCTTGAAATTATTTTGTATTGTTTTGCATAAACTTTACAATTACTTTTCTTTGTTTGCCCCCAACCAGTAGAATATAAGCTCCTTGAAGGCAAGAAGTATTTTATTTTTGTCTTGGTATATCCAAGTAACTTTGTTGAATTGGATTAAACTACCAAGGGCACAAATACAGCACATGGCAGAGTTAGGATGCAAACTTAGATCCTCTGTCTCCAAATCTAGCTGGTTTTCCACTATTCCATGTTGTCTTCTGCAGCTACGAACATGTTTCCTTTAAATCAGTGGTATATCAAAAGGGGATATGGATCACATTGCCCCAGAAAACAATGGTGGAATCCATGTTTTCTTTTCTTTTTCCAATGAAAACATGTAAGTGGTTTCTCTCCCATTATCACCCATTTAAAAGAAAAGTGGGAAGAAGGAAAAGAAAACCCTGGTAACAAATGTGCAAAATTAATTGTCCATGCCTAAAAATATATTTTATTCTTCACTTTGAAACCATCTTCTTTCTGTCAGGAAGTGGGAGGGCATAGATTCCGATGGCAATGGTGTATTTTCAATATAACTTGTGAAATGATTCGCTCTTTTGCCAGAGATTGACAGTAAGGAGATCAGGAAAAGATTGGCATCTAAATTGTATCTGGAAGGAAGGAAGGGAAGTCAAGAGAAGAGATTTTGTCCTGTAACTTTCTTCTCTATATTTTCTCTCTTGTAACATACTTCACAGGTGAAATTGAATTTGCTCCATGCCTTCTCAGTCGGTGGGACTCTGACCTTTTCTGAGAGACAGAATGCATATGTGGATTTCATAGGTAGGGAGTTAAGGGTTATTGACACACTTCAAAAACTCCTTGTGTCTGTCTGGGAAATCAGAATTGAACTTCCTGGTAGAGTTTATATTATTCTAGGGGGCTAAATCCTTGAGTAAAAACTCTTCTCTTTGGGCAGCTAAATGTGTGTTTTGAAAAGTTGATATATTGTGATACATTAAAATTTTCTGTTATTTTGCAGGGAATGATGTCTCTTCTAGGATGAATGTCAGTTAGATTCATGCTTAAATAATCCCTGCTCTATCCCTTCCCCTTCCCCAGGCCTGAGATTCCTATACCTGAAAGATACAAAAGCATGAATCTGAAACTAGAAAGGCTTCAAATGAAGCAACTGAGGGTAGGAGGGAGGTGATATCACAAGTTTAAGCTCAGATAAGATGCAAGTAGCAAAACTATGTTTTAATGAAGTTTCTTCTATCTCTATCTTGAGTGCAATTTCTACTCATAGATATTAATTATCATTTTTATTTACTAAAGGCTTTGTACTTTTAACTCCAAACCCAGATTAGGACATCTCAGTACTATAAACCCATCTGGAAGTAACATTTGATGGTAACACAGTATAGATGAAATCTGTCAATTAGCTTCCATCTAGGACTATGTTTTGGGAATCATTCTGGACTCTCCCTAGTTAAATTCGCTTCTAAGACTTCTCATGGAACTGACATGTGGAAACCAACTCAGTCCCAGGATTATCCTTTAAGTAGATAAGGCATGTGTATGGGAAGTTAATTCATGCAAAGTCACACTATTATCAACCATAGACCAATGATCAGATGTGTACAAGAAAAATATATGAGCGGCCTTGAGTTGTTCAGGGTTATAAAGGAGAGCAAGGATTGATTCTAGAATATATCAGCATTCTCCTATTCAGAGATTCAGGTAGCTGGACATTGAAGTTTGGCGTAGAGAATGTCAGCACTCTAGATGAGATTGTACAGACATATATATTACCACTGGTGGAAAATGCTTGGAGGGAGAGATAACCTGCTGGTGAGTTTCATGATTTTAGGGCATTGGAAAACTAGTAATGACTCTGTTGTAAAATTTGGTAATATGGGAGAACTGTAATATTCTCTCTACCCATGATTCTTTTCTTGTTCCTCTGTGGGTACCATAGCTGGGTTCATAGTGAACAACCCAGAGATTCTGTTTCCCATTATGGATAGCATCAGGAGGGGAGAATTTTGTATTCTCAAACTGAAGCATGGCTATTCATCAAATGGAACTCATCTTTCATGGAAAGGACTCTGTGCATGAATGCATCCAAAACGAAGTGTTTTCTGCTCCATAGGATAGGCGCTGTGCCAGAAGCCTTTGCTTAGGACAGAATGCTTCCAATTCAAGATGCATATCAAAAATGATTATCACTTCATAGTCATTCATATGTGGCATATAGCAGAGACTACCAATTTGCAAACCAACTGCCTAAAGTCTTTACTATGGTAGTGAAAACTACTGGGAAAAACAAGTTAAAATCGCTAGTATTGCTATTGCCACAGCATCAGGCTCATGAAATGCTGGGATCTTAGCACTAAGTAATATAATTCAGCAAGAGAATCAGAAATGAATGTGTAGGCTGCTAACAAAAGCAAGAACAAGAAACAGAGACAGCTAGAATTACATAGATAGAATTTGACACTACAACTCAAGCAGAACCAAAAGTAATTTATAAATCTTCAGTGGTCATGCATGTATGTAACAGAAGATGGTTGTGCAGGTTGGGACTATGAAACTATTTCTCTCTTCCCCCATCTGCTACTCCAAATACACAAAATCCCTGTACTAGGACACTCCAAGTTTGGAAGGTGAGCTATGGGGCATGCTGATTTACAATAGCTGACATTTTTTGAAATCTTAAAAATATTTAATTTAATTTGCAGCAGATTCTTCAAAAACCTGAGTCAGTACCTAATGAAGAACTTAGGAATGTAGTAGTAGGATGTCATCATACATGGTTTTTGAAAAGTGGACCATGGTGATTTCCCAAATGCAAATAGGTTACATCAACTTTCACAACAGCCTTTTTCCAAATGAACTGATCATATTCTAAGCTGAGAGGGAAAGATCCAATATTGAATTTAGTGATGATGGTATTGGAAGAATTGACACAATAATACTTTGTAGAATACCTCCATTAATGAAGATCATTTATTCATCCATCCATTCATCCATCTATCCATTCACACTTTCCCACTCCCTTCCCTACTTTCATTCTTTGTTTCTTTCTGTGTATTTCAGTGTCTCTTTCTCTCTCTTTGTTTCTGTCTCCTCTCTGTCTTTTCTTCCCTCCTGTCCCTTTTTCTCTCACATACATATCTTCTTATCCTGTGGGACTGCTTTTCCTATAACTCCCCTTGAGAGAACTGGCTACCAGGCAGAAGAGTTTCATATGGTATACTACTGTTCAAAGAGTAGCAATACATCAGTGTTATGGACAGGAAGAAAGGTAGCAGAGATAGTTCAATGAGAACTATAATTTAGTAAACCAGAAAAGCTGATTATTGCTGACCAGCTCTTTGTATGGCCATCTAAGCCGGTATATAGAAGTGTGACTCTATGATCTTAGACTTAGAATAGTATGGAACCTTTAAGTTAATCTAGTTCAGCTCACTCCTTCTACAAAAAGGCCCCCCAAAAGAATTTGCCTTGCTCAAATAATGTGACAAAGCTGGTAACTGAACTCAGACACTCAGATCCTAATCTAATGTTTTGTTTATTTGTTTGTTCTTATTTTGTTACTTTTGTCCTCATTAAGAGTGGCACCTACTTCGGTTCCTATACAATTGCCAGCTATTGTCAATTTTTTTAGGAGATTCAATTGTTTGTGGAAAATTATTCAGATTCAAATAAGCCTCCATGATATGACAGGTAATAATTTCCTTTTTGGGAATTCCCTGCTCTAACTATGTGTCTCTTTGGTATGCTGACGGAAATGATAGCAGCCAGGGAGGTTCTGTGCTGTGTCTTTCTGCCATATTAGTGTGTGTGCCTGAGTGCGCAAATGTGATTCTTGTTATCTACCCAATGGATAGAGGTCACTCTTTGAATAATGGAGTGCATATGATGAAAAAGTCTTTCTTAGCCTAAGCTATATCTCTAAAATGTCAACTGTATATGCTCCTTTTCCCAATAAACCTCAGGGCATCTTCGAGTGCTACAAACATAACACAATTACCAATTGAGATGTCTGTCTCTTCTCTCTCCTTTTCACTATGTACCTAATTTACAACAATTTATGGTCAAGAGAAAGTGTGGTATAGTGGAATAGGCTTTGGATTTGGAAGCAGAGCCCCTGTACACAGGTATTGATTATTTTACTATGTGTGTGATACTGACCAAGTCATTGAACCTCTCTTTTCCTTAGTTTCCATATTATTGAGAATCAAGTCAAGTCAAATCAATAAGCATTTATGAAATGCTTGGTATGGGCCAGGTTCTATGGAAAATTCTGAGGATCCAAAGATACATAAAAATGACCTGACCCTCAATAAGTACAGTTTGAAGTAGGAGATATAACATGCAAAGCCCTATGTACACATATGAGTGCATATATATAAAACATACATATATGGGATATATATGTATCTGTGTGTGTGCATGTGAATATTTGACATATTATCAGAGTAAAGCTACTAGCATTGAAGGGTAACTAGGATAGCACTCTTCTAGAAGATGGAGTTCAAACTGAGACTGTAAGGGACACAGGTTTGCCAGGTGGTAAAGAAGGGAAGAAAACACACTCCACACATTTGGAAAATCCAGTGAAAAGATGAGTGCATTACTTCTGACAAATAGCAAGGAGTCCAGTGTTAGGAAATTGTAGCATATATGGGGGAGAGTAAAATGGAAGGACAGATAAAAAAATAGAAATGTTAGGAAGAAGTAAGATTGTGAAAAGCTTTAAAAGTCAAATAGAAAAATTTTCTATTTTATCATGGAATTGATAGGGAAGTACAAGAATCAAATCAATTGTGTGTGTGTGTGTATGTATGTGTGTGTGTAACATGATGAGACTTATACCTTAGTAAGATCATTTTGGCATTTGAATTGAGGGTGGACTGGAGTGGGGGTGAGACTTGAGACAGGATGACCAACAAGAAGGTTAAGGCAATATTATGGGCAAGACAAGGATCTGAGGTAGACTGATGGCCCTTGTCAGAGGACAGATGGGTGTGTATATACTATGCGATAGATTCTACGATAGAAGAAATGAAAGCACTTGGCAAGAGATTAGATACGAGTGTGCATGAGAAGCTGAGAATGACACTTAGGTTTTAAACTCAGGTACCTGGAATTATGATGGTACCCAAAATTGTAAAAAGGGAGTTTGGAAGGGGAACAGATTATAGCAGGAGGAAAGATGATGAGTTCAGATTTGGACATGTTGAGTTTAAGATCTCTACAGAACATCCAATTTGATGTCTCTGATAGGCAGTTGAAGATACAAGATAAGAGTTTGAGGGGAGGTTAGGGTGAATAAATAGATAGGGATTTTATTTTCATTGTGATGATAATTAAATCTATGGAAACTGATGAAATTACCATGCAAGACTGTGTAAAGGAATGTGATGTGAAGACCCAGGATAGAACCTTGGGAGAAACATGATTTAGGGTCATAATCTAAATTAAGTTTAAGCAAAGGAGACTGGGGAGTAGTCAGACACATAGGAGGAAAATTAGGAGAAAATAGTGACCCAAAAACCTAGAGAGAAGAGATTATCAAAGTGAAAAAGGTGAGTGACAGTGTCAAAGGCCACAGAGTGATCAAGAGGATGAGCATTAGATTTGACAGGAGATCATTGACAACTTTGGAGAGAATGTAGTTCAGTTTAATGATGAGGTCAGAAACCCAGCTGAAAAGAGTGAGAGGAGAGGAAATGGAGACATCAATTATAGATGGCTTTCTGAAAGAATTTAGCCAAGAAAGAAGAGAGAGAGAGAGAGACAGACAGACAGACAGACAGAGAAAGAGACAGAAAGACAGAGACAGAGGCAGAGAGACAGAGACAGAGAGAGACAGAGACCGAGAGGGAGAATAGGGACAGAACTGTTAGAGAAAGAAAGAAAAGACTGAAACACATAGAAAGACAAAAAGATAGAGAGGCAGAGAGACAGAAACAGAGACAAAGAGCAAACTTAAAAAGAGAGAGACAGAAAGAGAGGGAGACAGAGAGAGAGGGAGATGGACAGACAGACATAGAAAACCAAAAGAAATGGAGAGACAAATAAAAAGGCACAAAATGAGACTCTCACAAAGACTGAGCCAAAAAAATAGGGAGACAGAGAGAGAAGGAGAGAAGGAAGGTTGGAGTTGAGGGGCAGTTGGAATAGATGATCTTTAGAAGTTGTTATAGTACTGAACTTATCTGGAATTTATTACCCATGTTTCTTAATCTCTCCGACCCTCAGTTTGCTTATCTGAAGAATGAGGAGGTTGAATTATTTGAGAACTAAGTTTTCTTCCTGCTCTAAATCTGTAAGTGTAAAGATAGACAGAAAAATGGAAAGGTTAGAGAGGTTGTGAAGGGCTTTCAAAGCTAATAGAGAATTTTCTGTTGTATCATAGAATTGATAGAGAACCACTAGAGTCAAATGAGTTGGTGGGGAGGGTAACATGATGAGACCTATACCTTTTAAGATCACTTTGACATTTGAGTGGGGGGTGAGATGAGTCAGAGAGATCAACAAGAAGGCTATTGCAGTATTCTAGGCAGAAGAGAAGGGCCTGAAGTAGAATGTGGTTTTAGTGTCCTCTATGTTATAGTAAGGCCTGTTCATATGACTCATACAGTCTTGGAAATTTGTACAAAGTAATGAAAAATTCTATCAACTCTAATTTAAAAATCTACAGAGATAGAAATGGCTAGCTAGTTTAGAATTATCATTTAGAAATGATAATGGAATGGAGCTAGCTTTTTGCTGAGTTGGCAATGTCCTCCATATGCCAATGTCCTTTAGTACTTGGCTCCCAGAATGCAGAATATGATAGTGTTACCTTTGAGTTTTGAGACTCTGGGTTCATATCCTGGTTTTGACTTTAGGCAGATCACTAAACCTTTCCAAGGCTCAGTTTTCTCATTTACAGGAAAAAGAGGTTCCTGAGGTTATAAATTGGATGAGGTCCCTGAGGTTATAAATCAAAGATCCTAAGCCTTCTTGAGCAACAGTGAATACTGATTATTTCTATTCAGCAATAATTATTTAAAGTTTGTACTTCATTAACTATTAAGTTTCTTAAAATCTGTAGGTGTGTAAGTATGTGTGTATTCAGTATGTTTAATAAATTTGTCCTGATAGTCAATAGGCAATTGCAAATTCAAAAAACTTACATGAAAACTAGGTTTATTACAAGAGCAGTGAACATACATGTAGAACCCAAAGAGGTTACAATTCATACAGAAGTTTGCATTTTTATTACAGTAGTACAAAGGAAGGAAGAAAAAACACAAATCTGTACTTAAAGGTGTTTGGCAGGAGAAGGGGAAAGTAAAGGGGGGAAAAGGACAAATCCCTTCCTGAAGGGAGGACCAAGCAATGGCAGAAGTGGCATTCTTTTCACCTGGAAACTGATAGACCATGAAGATAGGATGATCTGCTTATTTATATGGAATTCAGCTGCACAATTTTTCAGCCTAGTGTAGACTGACTGGAAACTCTCTTGACTCTCAAGGACACACAGGGAATCCAGTTTGGGATGCAAACAACAAATTATGTCAGCTCAGGGGGGACTTTATCTTTGACATGTTGAGGGCCTCCTGCATCCTGTGGGTCCAGTGTTTCTGGAAAATATGTCAACTCAAAAAAACAAGTACAAGGGACCACTCAACATTCCTTAACATGATTCCCCAACTCAAGATAATATTTTTGAAGCCATCAGGTGTGTCTCAAGTTCAAGGAGTCTTGAGGTTGGTATCAGTATACTTCTGGATCCTCGACAGGGCCTTGTACAGAGATCAGTGTGGCAGGAGGCACTTGAAAGATGTTTATCTTGCACTAATACCTACTTTAGCCTAATTCATCACTTTCCTGGGGAAATGTTTGGTTTTCATTTAGTGTGGCTAAATAATCCTCATGCTGAAGTTATTGGCTCTTGACCAGTTTCAGGGTTGTCAATTGCATGTGTTATTATTAGGAGCATGATTAGTACTCTGGGCTCTGGCACAGACATGGAAGCTGCTTGAGTTTACCTCTCTGTGCACTCAGTCTTGTGGCTTTGCCAGCTTTTCTATACTAAAGTTTTAGGAGATGCAGCAATAGTTTATGTGTCTTAAAGAGGATAAATACCTGTTGAATGTATAGAAGAGCGAAAAGTCACATGTCTGATGCAACCTCCTGCTAGTGTAACTATGCTTCTCTGGATTGCTACCTCCTGACTTTAAACATTTCCCTAAGCTAACTATCATGCCGATAGCATAGGGATGACTACTGAAAGCAACATGAGGATGGAAGAATGTATCACAGACATGTCATGCAGAGTAGTAGGCTGCCTGCAGCTCAAGTCTGGCAGACTCTAGGCACCTGGCAGGAAGTAAATCATTCAACTGAACAAGGATTTTTAAATGCCTAAACACTATATTAGGTGCTAGGGATTTAAAGACAAAACCAATACTGACTAAATTATCAAGGAGGGTATTTGCTTCTCCAGCTCATGCCTTGGTTAACAGTTTGATATCTAGTTGGCCCCAAAAACCTGGTTATATCATCTTCTTGCTATGCTATACCCTATCCCCTTCCTTCCTACTACTCCCCTTTCACCTCTTGTCCTAGAGATATGAATCAAAACAATTTTACTATTACCACTAGAAAGGGTGTAACAGTGGATTGATCTCTGGCCAGAGAATGTCTTGCTTTTATCATTGTATCCCAAGAGTTTAGCACAGTGTATCTCTGATAAATGTTATGATTGACTCATTCATCCAAAGAGTCTCTATTCTTTTTTTTTTTTCTTTTTGGAGGGGAGGGAAGGCAGGGCAATTGGGATTAAGTGACTTGCCCAAGGTCACACAGTTAGTAAGTGTTAAGTGTCTAAAGCTGGATTTGAATTGAGGTCTTCCTGACTCCAGGGCTGGTGCTCTACTCACTGTGCCACCTACACACCCCAAGAGTCTCTATTCTACTAGAAGAAATATCTTGTATACATATAAGTAAGAATACGCTGTATATAAAATAAACCAACTGACTTATAATAATTTGGGGAAAATGAAACAAAAATCTACCTCATAACTAGAGGTAGTATGTACTGTAGCTATTAAATATGATAGAAGTAGGGAAGGGATGGAGGCAAGATGTCAGATTAAAGACAGCAATTCAACTGAACTCTTAACACTCTCCTCCAAACAACTTTAAAATAACACCTTAAAACAAAATTTGGAATGGTGGAGTCAACAAAAAATCAAGGTGAAACATTTTTCCAGCCTAA
>CM053590.1:57990084-58007504 GCA_028646515.1 Pseudochirops corinnae | reverse complement strand
GTAATCAAATGTTATGAATGTGTATATATAAGCAATTATTATTATTATTATTATTGACTACATCCAACTGGAACTTGAGATACACAGGCACGGTGGTTGGGAGATCCATCCTGCCCTACCGAAAAGTGACATAGGAGAGAATAGACTGGGGGAGGGAGGACACACTGGGATGGCTGTTTTGGGGTGGTGGGTGTGGGAAAGACGGGGAGAAAATATGTAACTCAAAATCTTGTGGAAATGAATGATGCAAACTATAATAAAATTTAAAAAAATGACAAAAAAATAAAATAAAATAGAGAACAGGTCAGTAGAGCTGCCTTTTAATGTGTAGGGCCTTGAAAAACTTACAAAGCTTTGTCTTCATTCTGCAATGATTTTAGCTGGGGATCAATATGCAAACAAAACTAGCCTATATCAGATTGTTAATAGTCTTGGGGAGGTGAAGGGAGATGGAGGAAAGGAGAAAAAAAATTGAAACTCAAAATCTTCTAAAAGTGAATGTTGAAAACTAAAAAAATTATAATTTTAGCAAAAAAAAAAGTAGGAAGAGACTTGAAAAAAATATGCATATAAAATAACCTATCTCCATCTGAGTGAGTCCTCATTCATAAAATCAATCTCAGTCCCCTTCTTTTAAACCTCATAAACCCCAAATCTATTTGATCAACATTATAGCAATGAATATAGCTTCTGCTGCCTGTAGCAATTGGAAAGAAGGTGATTTTTAATGCTAGCTCAAGATATTTTCTGAACTATCTGGCCTAGAATGCCACTGATCACTACAGGTCTTTCACAGTCCCTTAGTGTATGTTACAAATGAACTGATGTAATCCATAAAAGTATGTTATCATGGGAGAGTTAAGGCAGCTGTTTTTATCAGAACTGTAATCCACTGTTCAAAACCTATACATTTTCTGATAACTCATATTGACATGAATGAGTGGACTGGAGTTTGGTGCATTATTCACATGTCGCTTTTATACTCCAAACAGAATGAAAGCAAGGTGGCCAAATTGGTTAAGGCAAAAAAATGATTTTAATCCTACTCGAATCACTTTTTTTCTATTTATTGCAAACAGAGAAAGGAAATGCTTTAAAAAAGGTAAGAAAGTATAAGAAAGAAAAGTATCGGTACAAGCACAGAAAGTATAAATAAAGCATATATATTGGTTTTCAGTTTCAGTATTGGAAATAGAATAAAAAGATGTGGATAATGGCAGATGGAAACTTTTAGATTTTTTATCATTTTACTTGAAAGAATAAAAATGGAATAGATATTAAAAGTCAAAACAAAAAAAATATATAACCACCAACATATCTTTCACAATTACTACTAGGAGAGAATTCTTAAACTAATGAAGAATAGAAGTTATCACAAAATAAAAAAAAGTGGGTAATTTTTATTAAATGAAATGGAAAAACTTTTACATAAACAAAGTCATTATAACTAATAAATGAATAGGAGAAGCTAATGGGAGGGGGAGAAGTCTTTGTTTTTATTGAGTCATGTCTGACTCTCCATGAACCCAGTTTTGGGGTTATATTGCCAAAAATTACTGAAGTGGTCTTCCATTTCTCTCTCCAGCTCATTTTATAGATGAGGAACTGAGATGACCAGGGTTAAGTGACTTGCCCAGGATCACACAGCTAGTAAGTGTCTGAGGCTAGATTTGAACTCATTAAGATGTCTTCCTGATTCTAGGTCCCATACTACTGACTGGTCTCAAAACAATCTTAGTATCATACATATTTAATAAGGCAGTTATATCCAAGAAATATAGGAAGCTAACATAAATGTATGGCCAAATTCAGTTCCCCACTAGATCAACAGTCAAAGGACATAAAGAAAGTTCTGACTTCTAAAAAAATAAGAACTGCAAAGCATTATCTGTCATATAAAATTTTCTAAATCTTTAATAATAAAAGAAATGCAAATCAAAGCAACTCAGCCTTCATTTCATAATTAATGAATAAACCTTTATTAAGCAACTACTATGCGTCAGGAATACTCAGTAAATGGTAAAGATAATAACAGATTAGAAGAGTCAGCTTTGGAATGGTTTTGGAGAGAAAGCTGCAGTGGTATACAATTGGTGGAGCTATGAAACATTTTGGAAAGCAATTTGGAATCATACTAAGATCATCACTAAAATATCCAAGTCATGTGACCTGGAGATCCTGCTTCTAGGCATAGAACAAAAGAAAATCAACAATTTATAAAGTTCAATTGATAACAAAATTTTCATAGTTTTGCCTTTTGTAATAGTGTGTAACTAGAAACAAAGTTGATGGCCATCTGTTAGGGAATGGCTAATCAATTTGTGGTAGAGTCATTTCTGCTATAACGGCATACATATTCCTAAAAATCACTGCTTTATGCAACATTGCACAACAAACACTACAGAGCTTATGGGGAAAACGGGGTTAGAAGCACAACATTCAAAAGCTCTGTAAGTGAAACATGTCAGCATGTGTTAAATGTTTAAAGGATACACAAATACTTTGATAAACAGCGCCTCTTGCCTTGACTTTGGGTTGTCATTCCACCTGTGCCCCAGCCTCCATGGGTCCTAGACTGGCAAAGTTGATGACAACTAGATAGGAAGAAAGGTTAAATCTATTTCTATGTTGTTTGTCCTTCATTTCAAAGAGAACCAGTGACATCACAGGGTGATATCTTGACTTGTGCATGAATTGCATTTAAATGAGACAGAGTTGTGCAAAGTCATCAGTCTCACTTTGTCATTGAAATCCAATAGCAAGACAAAAATCAAAATGACTGGAGATGATCTGGGACATAGTGGATGACTGGCATCTTGGATGTCTAACAAAGCTCTGAGTGTTCCACAGTTCCTGCTTCTGCTTCAGTCACCTTCATGGCCTTTGGAACAAATTATTCTTATTCATCCATTACAACTGGGAGGAGTCTTCATACGCTTGGAGTAGATACCCCCCCAATTCACTAATGGTTTTGAGACCTACTGGTTACCCTCAACCTGGTTGAGAGCATCTACTGAGATGGTTTTGGCAGGGTATGGCTGCTGTGTATACTCTAGCTTCTTGGAGCCAGGAGAGAGTTGGGTGAAAGGTGGACATCAAAGATGGATGAACAGCTCTAAAAAGTCCTTATACCAGAGGTACTAGACTGCTCTTAATACACCATACATCCCCAAATGAAGGTTGGGAGGGGGAAAGGGTAGAATATATTGTTTGGGACCGGCTCTCCACCTACAATTCATTTTCTCTGTGTATTAACAAACCCTAAATTCAGGTTATATTTTAATTACTTACTAATATATTAATTTATTTAGCACAAATTCACATTTGTTACAAGAAGTATTAAAATAGAACTGACACTGCATGATGGATTGGAAGGATTCCAAGAAGAAAGGGAAAACTTATATGAATCATATAAATTATAAATAAATCATTTACATTTTCTTCCCAATTGTACTTATTTCTTCTTGCATTGGTTCCTAAAAGCTTTCTTAAGTGTTGTAAATATAATAAAAGTTTAGTAGGTAGAACTAGAAAAATGATGTTGAAAATGACTTCAAAATACATTGACAGAGTAATAATAACAAATAAATCAAAATGGAATGCTATGACATTACAATACCTTTAGCCTTAAAAATATGACAGTGTGCTTCATTCTCTTATTTGCAGAGGAGTGTGTGTGTGTGTGTGTGTGTGTGTGTATGTGTGAAACACTGTATAAAGGGTCACACTTGAAATGAATTAGTTATTTTTACTGAATTTTTTTCTCTGTTTTTTTATATTATTTGTTATAAAGGATAACTTTCTGGGACAGATAGAGATAGGGGATATATTGGGAAATGAATGTAATGTAAAAACAAAAGAGATAAATAAACCATATTTAATAGTGCAAATCCAAGCATATGGGCAAGATTTGGAGTGATCAGGATGCAGTGATTTTATCTGTCTATCTATCTATCTATCTATCTATCTATCTATCTATCTATCTATATGAGGGAGAATTGCATAATGATTAGAATACTTGTCTTGGAGTCAGGAGGAAATAGGGTTCAAATACTTCCCCCAATACCAAGTCATTTATCTTCTTTGTAACTTGGGAAATTTTCTGGGAATTAGCTATTAAGTCTAGGACTTTTGGAATGTATTTTAAACTCTTTTCAAGTTTTAAAGCTCTAAATCAGTCAGCAAATATTCATAGAATGTCAACTGTGATTATAATTTCCATGCCCTATCATCATTTTCACACAATTCTACCTATGCCTAGAACAGTGGTTCTCAACCTTCCTAATGCCATGACCCTTTAATTCTCTTATGTGGGTATATCTGAATGTGGGCGGACCCACCTGGAGACGCATAGAGGAACAGTGTCTGAGTTCCTAAGACCATCAGAAATATGTGTTTTCTGATGGTCTTAGGTGACCTTTGTGAAAGGGGCATTTGACCCCCAAAGAGGTCGCGACCCACAGGTTGAGAACCACTGGCCTAGAATGTTTTTCCTACTTTCTTTTAGCCATAAACAAAGAGATGGTATAGGAGAACTATAATATTTTATACCTCCTATGTACTTTCACATGCAACCTTTTACCATATTTCTTTATAAGCATGCTTGATCTTCCAGCGATTATGACCTCACACAGAATAGGAACCATGTATTATTTGTTTAGGCCTCTTTTTATCCCAGCTACATTCTTTTGTATAGATTCTCCAAAATGTTTGTTAAATAAAATTTATATGAATTAAGGATCTCTCACAGTCTTTTAAAAAGTATTTTTGAAACTCATCAGACATCACTTTTATTTCTCAGTGATTCTCCCTATCCTACAATAGAACAATTCTTTGTAACAAATAAATTTACTTAAACAAAACAAATCAATATATTGGCCATGTCTAAAAATGTGTGCATCATTCCATATCTATAGTTTATCACTTCTCTGCTCCTACTTGGGAGCATGGTTTATTATAACTCTTCTGCGGTTATGGGTCACTAAATTGATTAGAGATCTGAAATATGTGAATGTTGTTTTGCTTAATTATTGTAAGCATCATGTAAATTGTTTTCTATTTCTGCATACTTCCTTCTGCATCAATTCATTCTTACCTTCTTAAGTACCTCTGAATTTAATCATTTCTTGAAGCACAATATCTTATTTTATTCAAACTCTGATTTGTTTTGTCATTACCAAATGGACACATATTTGGTTATAGGTTTTTTTTTTTTTTTGCTTCAACAGATTCCCTCCCATTCTCTCTCTCTCTCTGTCTCTCTGTCTCTGTCTCTCTTTCTTTCCATCTTTCTCTCTCCACACACACACACACACACACACACACACACACATATGTGTGTGTATACCTATATTAAATATATGAAATTTTTTCTTCTGTCTTTAACCTTATTTGGAGCATATAATTAGTGCTTTCACTTGGTCAAAGTGAATGCAGAGTTTAGTGACATTTTCATATAAGTCCAAATTGTTGAAGTGATTCATAAAGCTCTCTACCAATAATTTGTCAATGTATCTATCTTCATATATTCCCTTAAATGAATTTGATTATCATTTTGTCTAGTTCTATGAAGGAGCTGTTTGGTAGTATGCTTGGTGTGACACTAAGTCTCAAGAGGAGGTACTATATTAGGTCATCAGAAATACAAATGCAAAACAATGAAACAAACCTATTCTTAAGGAATTTATAATTCATCAGCAGAGAGAGCATTCATATATGTGTGTAAGTGCACATATATTTGTATGTAAATGTGCATGTATATGTATATGCATGTGTGTGTATATATGTATATAAATGTGCATATATATGTATATGCATGTGTGTATATATATATATATATACAGAATATATATATATATATACATACATACATACAGAACATACATACAGAATAAATTTGTGCAGAATAAATACAGAGAAACTTAGTACAAAGTACTTGGGGGGATTAGGAAAGCTTTCATTCCAAAGGTAGTGCTTGAGCAGACTTCAAAGGAAAAGAGGAGTTGTATGAAGTAGAGAAAAAGAGGACAATGATCTCCCCTACCTCAAATCTTTTATTAAATTTTGTATCTCTTCTAGGAATTTAGTAAATGCTTATTTGTATTAGCATAGTGCCTGGCACATAGTAGGCTCTTAATTCATGTTAATTGATTGATTATGATTATTTGCATCCCAATATAACTTCATTGAGGAGAATGTGAGTTCCTTGAAGGGAAATGATGGCTCTTTTCTTTCTATTGGAGTACCTACCACATAATAAGTACTTTAACAAGTATTTTATGTGTCAATATAAAATTACAGTACATTAGGGATAAAAGAGGTAGTAGAGCTTTGACTTTCCAAAACCTGTGATTTTATAAAGGAGAAAAATGAAAATTGCTTAAATATATGCCTAAAGTTTGGTTTTCAGTGGATTAGAGGCAAAGCTGGCAATAGAAAACAGATTCATGTTATATTGGAGATATAAGATATGCCAAAGTTCTCCTAATAGAACCCAACATAGGCCTAAATCTCTAAAGGTCTTTTTGATCTATTATGTGGATACTAAGAGAATCATTCCGAGAAAAACTGGGGCTACAAAAAGGATCACGTTCATGTAGATGTTGAACTAGATGACCTTAAAAGTCCTTTTAAACTTCCGTATTTCATGGTTTTGTGCTTCTCCATGTCTTCTGTATTAGTCAAGCAAGTACCCACACCAACCAAATGGCTGATTCATGCACTGATGATATCTTCCTCTAAAAAAGCTCATCATAAAATCTGAATCCTGATAATGTTTAAATAGAAACAGATTGTTAGGACAATGGATTTCTCTGGGTTAAGATAGAGGTTGAATGGGACCAACCAGGTTAGAAAAGGAATTCAGAGAACCCAATGTCTGCCAAAGTTAAGGTGCCCAAGCTTCACACTGTAGCAACAACTGTTCATTTTCCCAGGTTGTTTTAGAATAGTGCTAGAATGAAGTGTAAAGTGATTTTGGTGTTACTTATCACACTTGGGAGAGCTTCTCTCTTTAGGCCATTGCTATTAGGAGCCTTTTTGGATGGAAACACAAAGTAATCCTTTACTAAGCAACATGGTCACTCTAAGACTTTTAAAAATTCCAATGAATCAATTTATACTTACTTAAAGGAAAAACCGTCCCAAATGTCCAGGCTGAGCTTCCATTTCCTACTCAGAGGCAGAACAGAAATGATTGTATTCTTCTTTCCACAGTTGTTTTCCAATACTTCACCTTTGTCAGGGGACAATATTAAGAGCAAAAGAAAAATGTTTGAAGCCTTACTATATTCCTAAACGTGTTCCAGGTATTGTGGAGGATATAAAAATAATAATAGTAATAATGCATACTCTCTGCCCTTAGAGAACTTACAATCCATCACGGGTGGTAAGAAATGCAAACAAAGAAATATAATACCAGGTCAACTTTGAAAGCTCAATAAGAGGGTTGACAACTGCTCTGGAGGTCAGAGAAGGGAGACATCAATTCTTGCTGAGAAGATCAGAGAAATATTCGATGGAGAGCTGACATTTGAGCTAGAAATCGAAGCCTAGGTAAGGATTAAATAGACAGTCCTGGTAGAGAACATTGTAGATAGAAGCCAACCATGAAGGCAGGATATGCATATGTGTCCAAGGAATGACAAGTATTCTACTTTTACTGAAGCTTAGAGTGTATATGTAGTAAAATAATGATAGGTTAGGTTGGAAAGATAGGGTGGATATAGATTGTTTAGGGCATTGACTATTGAGGGCACTTCTGTCCTTTAACTCACTGAATATTAAGGAAAGACTTGGCATCTTATTTAGCTCCATTGGGGAGCTCTTGGAGGTTTTTAATCAATAGGTGAGATGACTTAACTGTGTCTTAAGAAGAATGACCTGATGCTGTTGTTAAGAACAGAGTAGTGAAGAGAGAGTCAAGAGACAGAAAGCTAATTAGGATAAGGGATAAGGACCAGAACTAAGAAAAATTCAGTTGTAGAAACTCTTTTCTTTGAAAAATTATAGTCTTACGGAGTTGTATAGATTACTGAGGGGTTATTAGGTGACTTACTCTGGGTGACATAACTATTAAGTGTCAGAGGTAGGACTTTCAAAAGCCAGGGCACTCTCTACTGTCTCACCCTTGGTTTTATAGATTAGAACACATATTTTTATGTTAGAAAGGAGAAATGGAGACCTTCAGTTGGATGGTAGTAATTTGAAATATAAAAAAAGAGATGGGTATAAGAACTGCTGCAAAGATTTTTTGTCAAATAGTGAGTGTTATGATTGAGAAGGAGAGAGAGGCATAAAAGAGGACTGAGGTTTGGAGTTTTGTCAATAGAAGACATGGAAAGAATTGCAATTGCACATGGTATTACTTTATTAAGCACATATGTTTAAATAGGATGTAAAAATTGAATGGAGGCTCATAAACAATCCTACCACCTTTGAATATATATATATATGTATATGTACTCTTTTCTTGTGATACATTTGTTGTCATTTTGTTTTGCTTTTTGGAGGGGGAAAGACAGGGCATTTGGGGTTAAGTGACTTGCCCAAGGTCACATGGCTCATAAGTGTGTTAAGTGTCTGAGGTCAGATTTGACCTCAGGTCATCCTGACTCCAGGGCCGGTGCTCTATTCACTGTGCCACCTAGCCGCTCACTCTTATGACAAATTTAATCTTTTTTTAAACTAATAGTGATTTGATTCTGCCCATCACTTACTGGGGCCATAGCTAGTGGTTTAGACAATGGGAAGGTCAGTAGATCAATATTTAGCATTTTTTTGGTGGTGCTCAGTGTTGGTTAGGTAGAATAGGCAGCCTCCTGTGTAGTATGCTTTCAAAGGTGATGATAGAATTCTCTAATCCACAAATGCAAAGATCTTGCAAATATACTAATAGAACACTAGAGTACACAACTAGGAACAATAGGAAGAAGTCACCTAGAGACAGGTTATGTTGCATGGAATGGAAAGACTCATTTTACAATGAAATACTAGGCTTAGAATGTTCTATGAAAGCTAAAGGAATGTCATTTAATTGACAGGTTGGTTAAAATAACTATCAGATCCTTTCCAAACATAAGGTTCGGATATAGTTAGAAAAGAAGGAAATGAGTGTCTAAAGATAGCAGAAGGAGCATAATGGTAATTATGGCAGGACAATCTCTCTTACAGCAGGGCAGAAATAACTCAGCTATTACTTAGTTAGCAAGAACAATTAATTAAAATCTACAACTCTGAAATGGTAGGTGTGTTTCCTCCCACTGGCTGCCCTATCCCAAATAAGAAACAGTTTTCTACTCCCCCACCTATAGATCACAGAATGACTTTCCTAGTCTTTGACACTTCTGTATGTCCCACAAAGGGGACAAATATAGAAGGAAGAAAAAAATGGGTTGGACTGAGAACTCAGAGAGCAACAGCGTGAAACTTGGCTAAAGACTGTGTCATACAAATTTTCCTGTTATTTCCCTCCTTTTCAAGATATTTTCTCTCTTATGAAGTCTGTAGGATTTGATTTTTAACATCCACGTCTTTTACTTTCTGACCATAGATTTCCACCAGCATGATAGAAAGAATATTGAATTAAAAGCAAAAGGAACTGGATTTCAATAACAGCATTTCAATTTATCACAAGAAAAAAATAAAGGAAGGAAGGGGAAAAAAAGGAAGGAAGGAAGGAAGGAAAGGAAGAGAAAGAGAAAAAAGGGAAAGAAAGAAAAAAAAGAAAAACTGAGGCTTTTTTTTGCCAGTGTACCACTATGGAATGAGGATGACCCTGGGTTCTAGATGACATTACTATTCAAGTCTGACAAGGTCTACCATGTTCTAAAACTTTCATGGTTGATCCTGGCCGAGAAACAAACAAACAAACAAAAACCCAAATGACAAAAGCAAAAAAAAAAAAGAAATAACTAAGTCCCAAGGAGTTGTTGCTATGAGAAATATTGGTAAAGAGTATTATAAAGATGAAAGTATTCTACAAATACTAATTCTTTTTATTATTATACTTATTTTATCAGATGAAAAACTGAATCTGATAGCAGAGAACTGATGTGCCCCTCCCCCCATCACACAGCCAGTAAGTGATAGATCCATGATCCAAATGTCATCTACTGACTGTACCTAATGTGCTCTCAGATAAAAAAAAAAAAAAAAAGAGAGAGCTCAGCTTGGCAGTCAGCTTGAATTAATCTCCATCTCTGTCTTGGTGTTCAGTAGACTACCAAAGCATACAGATGAAGTAAGATGCTTTGATAGCACCAGATATTTTTAAAGTTCATCAACACAAAGCTATTTAGCACAGGTGTTTCTGTACCCAGAGCAAATTCTGTAATGAGAGGCAAAGGTAAAATTCACAGTATTCATTTGGTGACTCTAAAAAAGCCCAGTTCCATATACAGTAAGTACCTACTTGATTTCATGTTAATGTCTAATAACAGGTGTGTGGAAATTTTTTTACATGCTACCAGTTAAGAATTAGTCATGCATATACTGAATCCATAAGAGGGAACTTGGGCAATGACTGCAAAGTGGCTCTACTGTGATCCTTCTTCTCCATGAAGGAGTAGAATTAAATGTGGAGTTGTCTTGCTTTTTGATTTGGGATGGAAGAATCTGCAAAATTGGGTTCAGTTCATCAGTCATTTATGAAATAATTACTACATGCAAAGCACTATGCTAGATGCTTTGTATACAAGGACAAAAATGAAACAGGCTGTGTCCTCAAGGGGCTTGTAGTCTAATCAGAGGATATAATTTGCATGTGGCTAAGTGAATGTAAAACTAATAAAACACAAATATAATGCAATTTCAGGAGAGATCACTAACAGCTAGGGGGATCAGGAAAGGTCTTAGGTAGAAACTCACACTTAAACTGATCCTTAAAGGAATATAGGGATTCTCTGAAGTGGAGATCAGGAGAGACTATGTTTTAGAAATGTAAGATAGTTAGTGGAATTGAGGTAGCAGATGGAATGTCATGTTCAGTGAACTTCATGTTGGTTGATTTGACTGACACATAAGTTATTTAAAGAGGACTTATGTAGGATAAGACTGGGAAAGACAAAGGAAATGCAAAATTAAAGGTCTATACTTTAACTTGGAGGAACTTGCTTTTGAAGACTTTTGAGCAAGTATATAACATTTTCAGACCCATCCTTGAACAATCAGTTGGAATAAGGGGGCTAAAAACTGAAGGATAGAAAACAGTGTAAGACTAACCTGGATAAATATAATGTCAAGGTTGACAAGGGAGGAATGTGAGAACACAATATGCAAGGGTAAAGCAGGAAGGAGTGGCTAGAGGTTACAGTGAGGATGCCAAATAGGTTTAGAAGGAGTGAGGAAGAGGGAAAAGTGGAGGACTAAGGAGATTGTGATCAGAAAGAGAATCATGGAGATACAGAAGATAAGGGTAAAGGTGAGATCAAATGTATGATTCTTATTATGTATGACTGAGGTGGAATGAAGGTGCAGTTTGATGGAAGTTAAGAGGTTGATAAATTAGGAGGCCAAGACGAAGCAAGGAGACATTTACATGTGTGTACATTGAAGTCTGTAAGGATGTGGCCGAGTACTAGAGTGGAGGGAAAGATGTAAAATCTTGAGAAGGGAGAGCAAATTGCCTGAGGGAACAAGCTGTGTCCTATAGATACAACCAGCATCTACACTGATTATTATGGATAGAGGTGAAAAATCTTAAAGGTGGAAAGGTGAATTTTTGTAGAATTTGTGGAGAGTAGGTGAAAAAAATAGCATTCAGTGCTGGAAAAGGTGGAATGGGTTTCAGAGCCTTCTGAGATGACCTCCTTCTTTTGAATATATGAAAATGGAGAGTGTGAGAAGAAGAAAGGTATCCTATAGTGCTCAGAATAAAAGTACTTAATTTTTCTACCCTTGCATAGTATTTCATCAAGAACAAAAGGAAAGTTAATTAGCAATATAACAGGGATTTCAAAGGGGATGATAGTATGGGGAGACAGAGTAGTAGAATCATGTCAGTTAGGACTGAGGTAGCTGAGGATAAAGGAGTAGGAAATGGTAACAGGAGAAGGGATTTTTACTTAGAAGGCAACGATTCTTTATCACAATTATTAGAAAAGAAAAAGGTGAAAATCTGCTGACCATAGGATAGGGAATCAGAGTTCAAATGGGCCTTCTAAAACAAAGGTCCTGTAATTTGTATCAATCATTATAAGAAGTGTTTCTCTATAAAGGAAGTTGGAACTGCCATACTTGGATCATAACATCCCAGGCCTATATTTGCTTATAGAGGTGATAAAATAGCATGAAAGAGATCACAAATCAAAGAAACAATTGGTTACATTAAGTGTATGTAGAAGAAATCCATGTCAGAGGCACCCCAGTTTTTAAGATACTTCCTTTAGTAAATATTTATTAAGTAACTACTATATACCAAGCATTGTGCTAAATTCTGAAAATACAAAAAAGAGACCCAAAACACTTCCTGCCCTCAAGGAGTTTACAATCTAATGATGGAGATAACATTCAAATAAATATATACAAAGCTAGCTATATTCAGGATAAATAAGAAATAATTAACAGAAGGAAAGCAGTAGAATTAAAAGGGTTTGGGAAGAGTTTCCCATAAGAGGCAGGATTTTATGTGGGGCTTAAAAGAAGCTGAGGAGTTCAGTAGTCACAGTAGAGAAGAGGGAGCACCACAGACAAAGAGAATAGCCAGAAAGAATACCTGGAATCACAGGATGTTAGGCTTAATTTTCCATCTCTATAAATGGAGATGATGCTTCTGTTCTTTAACTCTTCTCATTTCTTTGTCTTTGAAACCAACACATCATCAAATCATGTTATTCTTTCCTTTGTATTACCCCTTGTTACTGTGCCTTGGTTTTCCTCTTCACTGTTAATAAACAGGTCCAAATCCTGATGGCAAAACATTTCTGATATGATTTTTATATTTACATTTTTACATGATAACTGCTTTATTCACTGGTACCCCCCACCAGTGATGTTACTATATATACCCAATGCTTTCTTACTGAGGGATATGCTGACTTAAATATCTTAAGCTTGGAAATTCAATGGCTTCTAAAATTTTCCACTGCTTTACAGAAAAAACAAATTTATAAAACTACATTTCTATATTATGATGGTGACCAGAGAAGTTGCACACAATAAATAATGCACCAGAAGATAAACTCATGAAAACTAGACCTGGATTATTTTGATAGGTTGAAGAAAGAGAGGACTATGATATTTGAAATCACAGTGATAATTAATATTCTTTGGTTTCCAGAGAAGTCCTACTAATATTCCCACAATTGGGTTTTATTTGGGCTCACATTAATGTCTGTGCAATTCATAATGTACCTGCCCCAAAAATGATAGAAGATTTTACAAACTTCTCAAAGTTGTTCAATTTATATAGGTTTCTTCTTCCACAAAAGGCATAGGCTGCCTGTTGGAAAATGGTTTCTTGTCTAGTCCAGCAGTTCTCAACCTGTGGGTTACGACCCCTTTAGGGGTCAAACAACCCTTTTACAGGAGTCGCCTAAGACCATCAGAAAACACATATTTCCCATGGTCTTAGGAACCGAGACACTGCTCCTCTATCCGTGTCCAGGCGGGTCCACCCACATGCAGATATGCCCACATGGGAGTATTAAAGGGTCTCGGCATTAGGAAGGTTGAGAACCACTGAGTTAGACTGTCACATAGATATTTACATTTATACTTATTGCTTCCGTGTCCTTGATCAAGTTGTTTATACTATCTGCATCTCAGTTTCGTTATCTCTAAAATAATGACAATAGTACATACATTATCTAACTCAAAAGCTTATTATATAGAATATACTTTGTGAATCTCATGGAGCTCTAGTAATTTGAAGTCTTCTTATTAGTCCCTTTTAAATCACCAAGTGTAACTAACATCTTACACATTATATTTGCAATGCAACTTATTGGTATACGGTCATATTAATGAATAATTAGTATTTGTGAATTGGTGAGAAATTAATAAATTGGCTTTTAGTACTACTTTGTAATTTCTGAATTTGAGTGGCAAAAGTCAACATTTTTTAAACTCTTAGCAACCCCCCAAAATTTGAAGATTGAGGTTCAAGACTTTACTCAGACATTCCACCAATCTATTTTAACAATAATGTCCTCTCCTAAATTTTTCTTCTTTCATTAGCTCTTATTTCTATAGAATGAGAAATTAGAGTTGGAGATTAGGTAACCTGAGAAAGTAAAAATAGTTTTATCTTCTTTATAAATGGATTTCACAGACTACTAAAGCTTGAAAGTGCATTATATAGTATCTAGTCCACCTTTTTTTTTTTTTTTTACAGGTGAAAAAACTAAGTCCCAAAGAAAGGAATTGACTTGGGTAAAGTAACCCAAGTATCCAAAAAAGCATTAAAGTATACTGTTCTCTATAGCACATGGCCTCCCTAATCTCTTAGGGAATTTCAGAATTAGAAGAGATCTCAATGTATTTGTGGTCTAGCTTATATATTATAATGAATCCAATGTGCATTTTCCCCAACGGGACTCACTCTTTTAAGATTTTCAGTGAGTGACTTCCAATTACTTCCTGAGGCAGCCTAATATATTTTTGACCATCTCCAAGTATTAGGATTTAAAAAAAAAATAAAATCAAGCCTAAATTTATTTTTTGCCATTCCCACATTTGCCATTCATTTATAACTAAGCAAAACAAGTTCAGTCCCTCTTCTTGCTGCCTACCTTCAAATTCTTGAGATCTTTCATATTGTTTTTAAGTCTACTTTTCTTCAGGTTTAATATTTCTGTTTCTTTCATTCAGTGTTCAAATAGCATGAACTTAATTCCCTTCACCATTCTGGTTGACCTCTAGTTTATTAGTATCCCTCCTAAAAGATGTGAACTGAAGACAGTATTATAGATGTAGTCTTGTAATTCCATGCACAAGCAGCTTTCCTGAAGAATGCTACTGTGAACAGCTTTTAAGGTTCTGATTACACAGTATAGTGAGCACTCTATTTATTCCATAACAAATCAAAGCAACACACTCACAGAAAATCAAGGTACAGCCTTCACAATATTATAATTTATCACAGAAAATCACAATATAGTATTCACAACAGCTTATCATTAAAATGGCCACATAGTTTCCACCATAGCGGCCACAAAGTTTTGAATAAAGGACAGTCATCTAGTTTAATAATCCCCAAGGAGGTTTGCCTCCTTACTCAATCATTCAGTCACCTCAAAGTACAATAGTCAAAGTCTTTCACTCATGGAGCACACTAACTCAATTAGTCACTTATTCAGCAATCAATTATTAAGTATCATTAATCACTAAGTACAATCATTAGAAGGTACACAGACCCTCCACCCCTAGATCACTAGTAAACTACAATTTCATCACTACTCAGTACTCATGGGAGAGGTCTTTTCATCTTGACTTGAGGCAAGCAACTCCTATCTGAATCCACCAAACAGTCACCTGGATTCTAAGGCAGACAGCTCCTAGTCCCTTGTCCAGCTTTCTGTGTAAGTCCTGTTCCATGCCGAACTTCACAGGGTCCAGTCCATATCAAATCCTTCAAAATTTCTGTCCCCAGGAACTCAAGGCTCAGCCAAGCCACACACAAAGTCTTAGCATCCTGGTCATGCTTCCTCAGTCTTCTGCAGCTTGTTCAAAAAATCAGAATCACCTTATCCAGCCAAGGAAGGGGGAATGGAAGGGTAGCTTTTTCTTTCAGCCTCCTGGACTCCTCCTCAGGCTCCTCAGCTTCCAAGGGGCTTGCTCCAAGATTTGAGTCAGTTCTTGATTCTCTTCTGTAGCTGCTCTGCCTCCAGATACTGGTTCCAAGAAATTCCGACTGTCCCTTTCTTGGACTTTTCCTTATATACACAGAGTATTAGCTTTCTGTTTCAACCAACCCCTTCCTGTTATGTCAGCAACAGGAGACAGGAGTTCATACCTTCTGTTTCCCCAATAGAGGCTTGATCAGTTACTAAGTGCTAAGTACCTGCTACCTCTGCCAACACAAAGGTATGATTGTGGTTAAGTAGAGCAATAACATCCATGTCCTAAATAAAAAATGATCTAGTTGTCCAAGAATCACTGATTTTATCATATTTAGATATATTTTCAGCTCTTTTAAAAGTTTTTTTCTTTACATAATTACAGTTTTAACTATCATGGGGAAATAGTATCATTTGAAATGTTATTTGTGGAGCTCTATTGATTTACCCATGACCAAAAAAAAAAAAAAATCCAACCTCCAAAACAGAGTATAAGTTGTTTTTTCCATCCTGTCCTCCACCCCCAACCCACACACTTCCCCAGAAATTAAAATGTATTTGGAAGATTTGTTTTCTAAAACTTTTAAAAGAAAATTACCTTTGGGTGAAGCACAAGCTGTGAATATATGATAACACAATTAAATAGGTAGAAAGTGAGAAATTTAATCGACCAGCAAGTGGTATTTTTTGCCAAGAAATCTAAAGCAATGATTTGATATTCTCACCAAATTAACTGAATTCACTAGCTGTTTTGTCATTTTTAAAAGAAAACAACCTAGAATGAAAATTTCTGATCATAGATATCTGAGATATCAAACAGTGAAGAATTCTCCAAACACTCATATTATCTTAGGTTTAGAATGATCATTTCTAATTACTCATCTTTTCATGGTTCTTGGTATATCAGAGTTGGCAACTTTGGATCCTTCCTTTGGTGAACAATTCAGATCTGATATGTCAAACATCCCCTAATACTCCCAAGTACTGCCTGGGCAAAATTAAAATGTAATTGGGAAGTATTTAACAAAGTAAATGAAATACAAATACAAAAGATCATGTTAATGTGTATAAGTCATTAAGCAGCGCTCAGGAAGCCTTATATGTGGTTTAATATCCACCATTTCTATCTGAATTGACATTACTGATTTAGCATTGGGAACACTATTCATTTCCTTTTATACACTAAGTAAGCAATGAATAGATTTTTCGAATTACCATTGGCTTCCCACAAGTCTTTTGGAGAGTGTGCATCTCACTCTTTTATTTCTTGACTGATCTTTAATTTTGGAAGGTTATTGATCAGGGTTATTTTTGTTAAGTATTCTAGAGAATCTAATATGAATCAGTGATACCTATTGCAAGAGATCCATTTATGTTCTTAGGACATAAAGGAAGAACAAAAATGGTACAGTATGTTTGATATTAACTTGGAACAATTACTGGTCTCAGGAATTCAACTCCAACATAGAAAATTAAACTTATATGTTTTAAAATATGATTTGCTTTTATGCAAATTTCTGTATTATAATTATTCTCATCCCAAAGTCTTACTGAATATCCATGGAGTCATGGAGAGTATCCCAGTCATCTCTGGCAATGACAGTGAAACTCTGAAACTTTGAACTTTTCTACCATTACAGAAAT
>CM053590.1:57967170-57989584 GCA_028646515.1 Pseudochirops corinnae | reverse complement strand
GTGGCTCAGTGAATGAAGCACCAGCCCTGGAGTCAGGAGGATCTGAGTTCAAATCCTGTCAGCCACTTAACACTTACTAGCCTTGTGACCTTGGGCAAGTGACTTAGCCCCAGTTGCTTGGCCTTCCCCTCTCCAAAAAACAAAACAACAAAAAACAAACAAACTAACAAACAAACAAAAAAAAACCCCAAAAAATTTTTAAAAAAAAAGAGAATTTCTTGAAGGATGCTTTCTAAGTTCTTTTTTTGATCATGGCTTTCAGGTAGTCCAATAATTTTTAAATTGTCTCTCCTGGATCTATTTTCCAAGTCAGTAGTTTTTTCAAGGAGGTATTTCACATTGCCTTTTGTTTTTTCGTTTGTTTGGATCTGTTTAATAATATCTTGATTTTTTATAAAGTCATTTGCTTCCATTTGCTCCACTCTTACTCTGAAGGAATTATTCTCCTCAGTGAGCTTTTGAGATTCTTTTTCCATCTAGCAAATTTGACTTTTTAAGTCATTCTTCTCCTCATTGGCTTTTTTGGGCCTCTTTTGCCATTTGAGTTAATCTATTTTTTAGGGTGTTGATTTCTTCAGTCAGGTTGTTGACTCTCTTTTCATGATTTTCTTGCATCATTCTCATTTCTCTTCCCTATTTTTCCTCCACTTCTCTCATTTGGTTTTCAAAATCCTTCTTAAGCTGATCTATGACTTTTAGGCAGTCTTCATGTTTCTTGGAAGCTTTTGGTGTGGAAGTTCTGACTGTGTTGTCTTCCTCCCATTCCATACTTTGATCCTTTTTGTCCCCAAGAAAGGATTCTAGATTTCAGTTGCTGTTCTTACTTTGCTTCCTTTGCCTGATCATGTTGCCAGTGAATTACTTGATTTTTAGCTCTGGGGAACTCTGCTTCCAAGGGGGAAAGCTCTGTCCCAAATCACTGGGGTTTTCACAGCTGCTGGGGCTATTAGGAGGCTGCTGCAGCCCCCACCAGCTTTGGCTCAATGAAAATACATCCCAGGACCACCACCCCAGATCATGATCCAGATCTAAGCCTCTCAACACAAGAACACTTAGCCTCAGTACAATCACTTGGCCCCCCTGCAGTCTGTAGGCTGAGAGCTCTGAAGCAGCCATGTGGAGGTGGCTGCAGGACTGCCACTTCTGCTGCTTCCTTGGCCTGGAGGCAGTTTGGCCAGACTGCTTTTCTCCCTCAAATTTAGTTGAGATCCTCTGACTTTAAAGTTAGTCCTTGTTTCTTATGGGTTGATACGTCTGGAAACTGCCATAGCTGCCACTGATCCACTCTCCTGAAGGCTCCAGCTGTGGCTCATCCTGGCTACCCCGAGGCCAAGCCGTGGTTTCAGGCTGGGCTGGTTTCAGCTCCCAGCGTGCTGTGATGAGCCCTTCTTGCCGAGCTGCCTTCAGTGGGAGATGTGTTTTTTCTGTATTTTTGTGTGAGTTTTGGAGCCCTAAAATTTGATTAGAGTCATATTTTATGAGTATTTGAGGTGGCTATGTGCGAGCTGTGAAACCTTGCTGCTTCTATGCTACCATCTTGACTCTGCCCACTATTCTCATTTTTGACCTTGCTTTAAAAATATGATGCTTCCTTTTATCAGACACCTCTTCATACCTAACTTGCTAATCTACTATACCATCAAACCCAGCCCATTTAACTGCATGCATTTTCCCCCCACTGTTATTTTCAATTTTTTTTCAACTACAGTATATTGCTACTCTTTCCTTGAAAGAGAAAACTCACATATACAAGTCTTTCATATGGCATGACATTTCAAAATCACAGTAACTCTATGATGTAGGTGTGATAATCATTATTGTTTCCATGTGCTCATGAATAATAGGGCAATGAGATGGCCTAGTAGATAGAGTGATAGGTTTGGAATCAGGAAGACTTGAATTCAAATTTGGCCTCGGACACTTTGTGTAACCCTGGGCAAATCATTTAATCCTGTTTGCCACAGTTTCTTCATCTATAAAATAAGCTGGAGAATAAAATGATAAACCACTCCAGTATCTCTGCCATGAAAACCTCAAAATGGCCTCACAAAGAGTAGTACACAATTGAAATGACTGAACAGCAATGACAACTTATGCAGAAACTGAGATTCAGAAAGTTGAATTTGGAAATAATTACACATTGAGTATGCGATTGAAACCCATTTCATAGGTGAAGAGTTGTATTATCCCTCAGATTTCTTCTAGTCTAACATCTTCATTTTATAGATGAGGAAATTGAAGCCCAAAGAAGGAAAAAAAGGTTTGCCTAAGGTCATCTGAGGCAGCTATTCATCAACTGTAAAAATACAAATTCGCTGGGAAAAAAAATGACCCACAAAACTTATCCATATGAAAGAGCTCACCTAACCCCTTCCAGAGAATTCTGTTCATGATCAAAGAACTATGTGACTTGCCCTGGGTCATACATCTAGTAATTGTCTGAGGGCAGTTTTGAACTCAGGAAGATGAGTCTTCCCAACTCATAGGTCTGGTACTCTATTCATTGTACTACCTAACTTCCCGGTAGTTGACAGTACCTCTGGGAGTTATTTTACTGTGCATTTGAGAACTGATTTTTAAAAAAAAAAAATTATCTTGTCCTTGTCCATTGCATTTGTCTGAATGCACATGAGAGATTGAGTGGAAAAAAGGAAGAACAAAGGAGGAGGTCTAAAGTATTGGACTTTATTTCTATAAATCTTAAACTCATACTCCCAGACTTAAATTTCTGGTTGATAATTCAAGGAATCATATTAAAAGCCATGATAGTTTTTTTTTTAAGAGAGCAGCTGTTATTACTTGATATTCCTCTAGTGCAGTAGTTAAACATCAACTGGCCGAGGCCAAAGGGCTGGTGATTTTTACCAATCCATCTCCTTTGCTTACTCTAGCAGTTTCCCCTTGGTTCAGTGTTCTAGGCTTGCCCATCTTCCCAATAAGAAACCTAAGCTCTAGTACACTATTCCTCACCCACCTTGGATACATGAAGAACATTTCTGTTTCTGGTCATAGTTTAAGGGATCTTCCCATTAAGGGGAAGAAAGTTTAAAAAAAAAAAAAGAAAAGGACCCAGAATAGAACCATAAATCAGGTAGATTTGATTCCACACAAATAGGGCATGTGAAGCAATAAAGTATCACATAATGATTATAATTAGTTGCCAAAGGAGTACTCATTTGCAATTTAATATTTCATTTCCACTAGGTAGAGCCTGATAAACAATAAATGGGCCCCATTTCTTCCCAATAATTTTTCTCTTTTTATTGACTCTTCATTTCTCAGTCAATCTCCCTCTCTCTGCCACTGTCACTGTTGCTGTTACAACTTTCCTGCATCCAAAACCAGTTCTAGCCCATCCTGATCTTAGATGCCCAAGAAAGGGAAAAGATGCTGGTTGACTTTTGAATTCTAGCAAGGCTCTGTATTGAAGGGAAGAGGGAGAAGGAGGAGGAGGAAGAGGAGAAATAATATCTTTAACATAGGTTTACTTGAATAGCTATAAGCTTATGGAAAGGCCTGATGGAAAAAAAACATCCCCTTCCCCTGGAGCTCCTTAGCTCTCAGAGAGTCAATCTTACACCTTGAATCAAACAGGAAGGAGAGACATGAGGGGAAGGGCTTGACCTTTTAGAATATAGACAACATTCTAGCTTAGCAACCAAGTGACTGATACTAATGAAAAGAGTATTCAGGGTTAATGGGAAGAGTCCTTCCATCATGTATAACCAAAGTGCTTGGGTTAAGGAGGTTAAGTGGCAGAAATGTTGTCCTTTCATGTAAAAGTCCATACTGAACTTAAACAGGAAAGTCATACTTCTGAAAGGGAGTGGCTGCTATGGAAACCTCACTCCTGGATAGGAAATGAATGACAAATTGTTGAAGTATTCTCACAGGGTCCTCTAGCTCAGGGGATGCTAAGCTTTTGTGGAAGTCTAGGGATAGCTTGAAGAATTACTACTTTTTTAAACATTCATTAAAAAAATGAAATACAAATTCTCTTTCTCCTATTTCCTCCACCAGTTACTGAGAAGGAAAATAATATGACACTCATCATACATATGAAATCACGGAAAACACATATCTATATTAGTCAGGTTGCAAAAAAGCAAGAAAAATAAAGTGAAAAAATAATATTCTGTAATTTATATTCAGAGTTCACCAGTTCTCTCAGGAAGGAGACTGCATTTTTCATCATGATTCATTTGTGATTGTTTTGGGTCATTGTATTTATTAGAGTAGCTAAATCTTTCATAGTGTTTATCCTTGAAATATCATTTTCCAATGTTCTCCTAATTCTTCTCACTTCACTTTGTATCAAGTCATATAAATTGTCCCTATTTTTTATTTCTGAAAACGTACCTCTTGTTAATTCTTATGGCAGAGTAGTAATCTATTACAAGCATATAACACAATTTGTTTAGCCTTTGCCCAATTGATGAGTACCTCATAAATTGCTATTTTTTTTGCCACCACAACATGGGCTGCTATAATATTTTTGTACAAAAGAGGTCAAAGAAAGAGAAAAAGGACAAAATATTTGGCTAAGATGACAAAAAAAGAGAAATTGTGAATGCTGGAGGGACTGTTACAAAAAAGAGTTACACTAATGGTATTGTTGGTGGAGTTGTGAACTGATTAAACCATTCTGTAGAATAATTTGGAACCATGCCCAAAAGGATATAAAACTGTTCTTTATCCCTTTATCCAACAATATCACTACCTTTTTGGGGTCATGTTAGTCAATCAGATAGATATGAGCTGATACCACAGAGTCATTTTAATTTTCCTTTCTCTAATTAATAGTGATTTATAGCATATTTCCGTAGGACTACTACTAATAACTTTGACTTATTCTTCTGAAAATAGTTTAGCTCCATTAACCATTTGTATAAATGTGGCTCTGTTCTCTACATATTTGAAAAATAAGATCTTTATTAAGCTAGCTGTAAAATCTCCTCTCCTAGTTTCTTGTTTTCCTCGTAAATTTGGCTTCAATTGGTTTTGTTTCTGTGAACCCTTTTAAATTTCAGGTAACTAAAATTATTCATTTTACTTTCCATGATCTTTTCTATCTCTGTTTGTTTATAAAGTCTTCTCTAATCATAAAAATGATAGGTAAAATTTTCCTGTAATTTGCTTATATTACCCTTTATCTTTAACTCATGTTCTTTTTAAATTTAATAGTTTTCTTTCAATGTTCATTAGGGAAATGGATCTAAAGTTCTTTTCCATCTAGTTTTGCTCTTCCTAATTTAGGTATCAAAACCACATATGAGTCATAAAGGCATTTGACAGGTCTCCTTGGCCTACTTTTTTTTTTGAAATAGTTTATATGGTATTGGAATTAATGCTCCTTAAATGTGTTGTAGACATCATTTGAAAATCCATTAATTCAAGGGTTGTTTTTTTTTTTTTTTCCTTAGGGAGTTAATTTTTGGTTTGTTCAGTTTCTTTTTCTGAAATAGGGTTATATAAGAATTCTATTTCCTTTTCTGTTCTTCTGGATAATTTATATTTTTATAAATACTCATCCATTTTCACTTAGGGTGGCAGTTTTGTTGGCCTACAGTTGGACAAAATAGCTGCTAATTATTGCTTTAATTTCATCTTCCTTGAAATGTGTTCACTTTTTTCATTTTGGAGACTGTTAATTTGGTTTTGTTCTTTTTAAAATTAAATTATTCCTTTCTTCATTAAACTGGATTCTAGTTTTATTTATTACTTCTTTCAAAAATTTTTATTAATATCTTGATTTTCAGGATTTCTCTTTTGGTGTTTAACTGGGGATTTGTAATATGTTCTTATTTTTTTCTTAGCTGTGTGCCCAATTCATTGATTTAATCTTTCCTTTCTTTATGGATATAAGTATTTAGAAATTTAAATTTCCCCCCAAGTTTTGCTTTGGCTGTATTGCACAAATGTTGTAATATAGTCACTTTGTTGTCATTAGCTTTAATTAAATGATTGATTTTTCTATAATTTGTTCTCTGACCCACACATTCTGTGAAATTAGATAATTTAATTTATAATTAAATTAGCTCTATGCTTTCAAGTCCCCTTGTTGAATATAATTTTATTGCACTATCTCAAAAATATGCATTTAATATTTATGATTTTCTGCATTTGTGAGGTTTTTGTGCCCTCAGATATGGTCAATTTTTGTGAAGGTTCCATGTACCATTGAAAAAATAGTTATATTTTCTATTCCCATTCAGTTTTCTCCATGTCTTTACTATATCTAGCTTATCTAAAATTCTATTCGTCTCCATTAACTTCTTTCTTATTTATTTTGTGGTTAGATTTATCTAGCTCTGAAAGGGGAAGGTTGAGTTCTCCCACTACTATAGTTTTACTGTCTATTTTCTCCTATGACTCATTTGACTTTTACTTTAAGACTTTGAATGCTCTGCCATTTGGCAGATTTATGTTTAGTCCTGCTATTGCTTCATTGCTTATGGTTCCTTTTGGAAACATGCATGAGTATCTCTTTAAATTAGGTCTATTTTTGCTTTATCTTTATATGGGATCATGATTGCTCTCCATGCATTATTTTTTTTTTACCTCAGTTGAAGTACAATAGATTCTTCTTCAAACTCTTATTTAACTCCCACGTGTGTTTCTTATAAACAAGATATTGTTTTATTGCGGCTTCCAATCTATTTTTCTATCTACTTCAGTTTTATGAGTTAGTTCATCTCATTCACATCTACAGTTAATGATATCCAAACTGTGTATTTCCCTCCATCCTGTTGTCTTCCTTTTATCCTTCTCTCTCTGTTTTTATACTGTACCTCCTCAAAAGTCTCTTTTCCTTTTGACCACCACCCTGATCCACTCTCCTTTCTCCCCTCTACTTTCCTTTTTTTTCTTACCCTTTTATTTCCTGTTAGTTAAGATTGATTCCTATATATAACTGAGTGTGGATATAAATTCTTCCCCCTTTGAACCAGTTTCAATGAAAATGAATTTTAGTAATTGCCCAGCAGCTCATTCATTTTGCCAAATGAAAAAAAAGTACAAAAGCTTGCTAAAGAAAATCAGTCTCATGGTACCTCTCTCTTTCTCCTTTTCCCAGTACAATCCTTTCTCACCCTTTAATTTTATTGTGTAGCTATCATCCCTCTCACTCACTGTGTGTGTGTGTGTGTGTATGTGTGTGTGTTTGTGTATTTTTCCTTCAACTACCCTAATACTGAGAAAGGTATCATGAGTTACAGATATCATCATTCAACGTAGGAATATAAACAGTTCAATTTTAATAAGTCCCTTATTATTTCTCTTTCCTGTTTAACTTTTTATGTTTCTCTTGATTCTTGTATTTGAAAGTCAAATTTTCTCTTCAGCTCTGGTCTTTTCATCTGGAATGCTTGAAAGTCCTCTATTTCATTGAATATCTATTCCTGCCCCTCCCCCCCCCCCCAAGATTATACTCAGTTTTGCTGGGTAAGTGATTCTTGGTTTTAATCCTACTCCTTTGACTTCTAGAATATCATAGCTTTCAAATCCCTTAATGTAGAAGCTTCTAAATCTTGTATTGTCCTGATTGTGTTTCCACAGTGCTTCAATTGTTTCTTTCTGGCTGTTTGCAATATTTTCAGCTTGACATGGGAGCTATTTGGCTATAATATTCTGGGAGTTTTCTTTTGGGGATCTCCTTCAGGAGGTAATCAGTAGATACTTTCAATTTTGTCTTTACACTTTAGTTCTAGAATATCTGGGCAGCTTTCCTTGAAAATTTCTTGAAAGGTGATGCCTAGGCACTCGCTCTCTCTCTCTCTCTCTCTCTCTCTCTCTCTCTCTCTCTCTCTTTCTGATCATGGCTTTCAGGTACTTCAGTAATTTTTAAATTATCTCTCCTGGATTTATTTTTCAAGTCATTGTTTTTCTAATTAGATATTTCATATTGTCTTCTATTTTTTTCCTTCTTTTAGTTTTGTATTATAATTTCTTGATTTCTCATAGTCATTATCTTCCATTTGCTCCATTTTAATTTTTAATGAATTATTTTTCCACTGAGGTTTTAGATCTCCTTTTCCATTTGGCTGACTCTGCTTTTTAAAGCATTCTTCTCCTCATTGGCTTTTTGGACCTCTTTTGCCATTTGGGTTAGTCTATTTTAAGGTGTTATTTTCTCCAGTATTTTGGGGGTCTCCTTTAGGAAGCTGTTGACTTGTTTTTCCTGATTTTTCTTGCACCACTCTTATTTCTCTTCCCAATTTTTCCTCTACTTCTCTTTCTGGATTTTCAAAATCCTTTTTGAACTCTTCTATGGCCTGAGATCAATTCATTTTTTTTTCTTGGGTGCTTTAACTTTGTTATTTTCTTCTGGTTGTATGTTTTGATCTTCTTTGTCACCAAAGTAAGATTCTATATTCTGAGAGGTTTTTTAAAATACTTTTTGCTCATTTTCCCAGCCAATTATTTCACTTTTTAGCCCTTTTAAAGGTATAACTCTGTTTCCAGTGTGAACGGTGTACTGTCCCAAGCTTTAGGTGTTTTATGTAACTGTTTTTAGAGATACTTCTAGGGACCTGTAAATTTTTAATTCTTTCAAGGTGGTATGATCAAAGGAGAGGTGGTTACTCTTCTCCTGGTGTGTGCTCTGGTCTGTAAGTGACCACAAGTACTTTTTTGCCTTGCAACTATGAGCAGGATTCCCTCTCTACCGCTGCCACAAGCTCCACCACTCCAGTGCACATTCTACAACCACCACCCAGGACTACAACCAATCACTGGCAAAGCAAGAGAATCCTCCTCAGTGCTAGCAAAGAGACCCCTGAAATTCTCCTCTGATCAGCTGCTCAATCTACCCACCATCTGTGAGCCAAGAATTCTAGAAGCAGCCACTATGACTGCAGCTACTGCCTCCACCCTGGGGCTCAGGCTGGGGCTGGACCACACTCTTCTCTCACCCAGGTCCAAAGAGACATTCCTTCTGACCTTCTAAGTCATTTAGTGTTTGAGAAGTCTGGAAACCACAATGGCTGTCAGTGATTCAGTGTCCTGAGGCTAATTTTAGGTTTGCAAGGGCCCAGTATGTACTGGCACGTTTTGTCCTGGACTGTGCTTTTCTCTCAGTCTGGTGCAACAGACCTTTCCTGTTGACCTTCCAAGTTTTCTTGTGTTGGAAGTTTGTTTCACTCTGTCATTTTGTGGATTCTGCTGCTCTAGAATTTGTTTAATTTTTTTATATGTATTTGGAGGGGTTTAAGGGAGAGCTCAAGCAAGTCCCTGCTTTTAATCTCTGATCCTGGCTCTGCCCTCAGAATACTGTATTAAATCCATAAAATAATGTATTTAGAATCACAAAGGAAGTCAATTATATTGAAATGCAGTTATTTATCTATATGTTGTGGTTGAATTGTTTTAGTTATGTCTGATTCTCTGTGATCCCATTTGTGGTTTCTTAGCAATGGTACTGGAGTGGTTTGCTATTTGCTACTCAAACTCTTTTTATGTATGAGAAACTGAGGAAAATAGGGTTGATTGATTTGTCCAGGATTGCATAATAAGTATCTGAGACCAGTTTTGAGCTTAGGTCCTTTTTGCTCCAGGGGTGGCACTCTGTCCACTTTGTAACCTAGATGCATATCTATCCATCTGTCAACATCACGTTGACATCCATACGTACCTACGCATGTATATGCATACACACACTGTTATATATATACATGTATATATACACATAGATGTGTATATGTGTATAAATGTATAAATACATCTATATATCAAGAACATAGAGCTCATTATGACCTCTTCTTTTTCACCATGCTCTCTCCTTAATTATCAGATACTTGATTCTACTGGGTCTCATCAGTAGAATGACTGTAGAGGACCAGGATTTAAATTTTAACTCTCCTACTTACTTCCTCTGGAAATTTGGTCAAATCATTGAACATTTCTTGGTCTCAGAATTCTTATATATAAGTTAAGGGATTAGGACTAGCAATCCTTCCTAGGTTCCTTCTAGCTCTAAATAGATGTTGCTATGATTCCTGAAAAAGGAACTCCATTCTTAAAAGATTAAGAACATATGAGAAGAAGTCTTTAACTTCTAAAAGGCCTGGTAGTTAAAAGTAAAGAACTAATCCATCATAACTCAATATCTTGAACTCATTCTATTTGCTCATAAGCAAGCCCTAAATTTTCTTTCTAGCAGTGCTGGTATAAAATATACTTATAGAGTAAAGGTATATTGTCACAATAACACATTTATGGGTGTCTAAATATTGTAGCTAGAAATAAAAATTCAGCTATTTCTTAAGAACTTGAATGACATGCATTTTAGAACCTTAATTCATAATTGTAGTTCAGTCATTTTAAACCATGTCCAACTCTCTGTGACCCAATTTGAGGTTTTATTGGCAAAGATATTGGAGTGGTTTGTTATTTCCTTTTCCAGATCATTTTTACAGATAAGGAAACTGAGGCAAACAGAGTTAAGTGACTTTCCCTGGGTCATACAACTTATAAATGTCTGAGGCCAGATTTGAATTCAGGAAGATGAATTTCCCTGACTCCAGGCCCACTACTCCATTCACTATACCACCTACGTGTCCAGTCCATAATTAGGTTGAATTTCTGTAGAGTGTTCCAATACCAGTATTTCTCTTCACTAAGCTTTTCCACATATCATTCCATGCTTGGTTTACCCTTGACTTCCAACACTCTTTCTGTATCATGTATTCTTGGAGGAGAAATCATGCCGCCACCATTCCTGCATCCATGTTTGGCATTTTATTTACTTTTTTATCCTCTTACTCCCCAACATTTAATTAGGCATTGGCTGACATGGACTTTCCTTCTGTGCAGGAGGTTCTGGGCTGCTTAGGTAATTATCAATTTGGTATAGGACTATTCATTAGTGGTTAACTAGCCAGGCATGGCTGATCTAAACCTAATTCATTTTTTATTTAGTGTGAAATATATGTGGCTGAGTTGTTTCTTTTCATTCAGGAAGACTTCTTTTTGATATTTTTGAGATACAGGCACCAAAAGCATATGAATGAAGGATAATAATTTGGGAGTGCAGGGCAGAAGCTGGATCCTATCATTAGCTTGCCATTATGACCTGAAGGAAATTACTTCCCCTCTGAATGACAACTACCTTTAAAATGAAGAAGAGAGACTGACTGTGTCTGCTTCTCTTCTTTTCAGAGGTAGGGAGCTGTGACTGTGGACCATTATATAATGACAGAATAAATTGCTCTGAGGATTAATTTTGTGACTTTTTCCTCTTTTTAGTTAAAAAGAATAGTTAATTAGGAAACGAAGGCTCGAGAGATATATTTGGAAATGATAGTGATTTAAAGGCAAAATAAATATACAAAATATATTTTTAAAAACTTTACCAAAAATAAATAAATAAATAAAATGAAGATATTGGAAAAGATGGTCTAGGAGACTTCTTCTATTGTGGATGACCTTTTTTTAAATCTACAAACAGGGTTGTAGGTAGAGGATGGATTTGAAGTCACTCTCTTGATAACTACCATTGTCCTCAGCTTTACTTTCAGTAGCTTGTGAGGAATTTCAACGCATGCTATTATTTAGGGGGGAAACAAATAATGAAGATTCATTACAGTTGTTTGGGTTTCAAAAGCTACACATATATTGAGTGGAGTTATAGCATGGAAGTACATTGTAAATGCACATACTTCTTGCAGTGGCAATAGAAACATAAATTGATTATGATTCCAGAGCATGATGGTGAACATAGGAGAATGATACCTGGATGTTGGCAGGCAGGAATATAGGTGAATTCTGAGCTAAAGCATAGCTCAGTGTAGCTAGAGATAATGGACCAGATGTTAGAATAGAATAGTTCCTTAAAGAGAAAATCTCAGAAGCAAAAGACTGAGAGTATAGCCTTGGAAGTTGAGGAAAAAAATGTCCAGTCTGAAGACAAATCTTAGTACTATCTGTTTATACTTTGGGATAAGCTTGTTAATGAAAACCTTGATAATATGTGTGACATTTATAAATTATTTTATATTTCCGTACTCCAAAACCTTACTCTTCACACCTAGAAAACAATGATGAATTTCAAGTGCACATTTCCAAGATATATAGGATATTTTAAGTAATAACTTTTAGGCAGATAGGCATAATATTGCAAAGAACTTAGAAATTAGAAGATCTGAACTGAAATCTCAGTTTCCACTGAAATCACTTACAAGTCCCAGAAGAGTTCTGAGTTCATTCATAGAACATTTATGAGTTGTGTGACCTAGGGCAAGTCAGAGAGTTCAAAAAAGACCTTGAAGGTAATCTTGTCAGACAACCTTATTTTGAAGATTGACATATAACAAACCTAGGGCCTACATGTTAAGTGTAAGATGTGAAGTGACTTGAAGTCATATAGGTTAACTCATGACATTTATCCTCAAGATTAACCCTCTTCTGAACTTCTATATCACTATTGCAGACACCACTATTCCCAGTTGCCTAACTGTGCAACAGTATTCTCATCCTCTGCTGCTTACTCTCACTCCACATATTTAATAATCCTGGTGATATGTGATGAGGATCTGAACAAGAATGATAACTGAATAAGAGGAGAGGAGGAAATAGATGCAAGTGACATTGTGGAGATAAAAGCAGTATGATTCGGTAACCGATTAAATATGTGGAGTGAGAATAAGCAGTTGAGGATGACAATGAAATTGCACACTTGGGTGACAAAAAGAGTTGTGATCAATGATTCCCTCACTCCTGCTGGGAGTCCTCTTTAAAATCCAGGATGTTCAATTGCAACTTACAGCAAGGAAATGGTAATGAGAAAACTGCTAAAAAAAAAATGTTAGTTATAGAAGGCATTGAATCAAACAGTGGTTGTCCCCCTCATTGTAACAATGAGGAAACTGAGGCTGAGACTGGTTATGTGACTCACCCAGAATCACACAGCTAGTAAGTACCTTAGGCAAGATTTGAAATGAGGTCTTCTTGACTCCAATCACTTTGCCACATAAATTTATGATCTTATATCTCACAGTATGGTATGTGAGATATGGTATGGTTGGTATGGTTGATATTCTTACAAGAGAATTGTTGATAAGAAAACCTTGACTATCAATTTATTGTGCTAACGTTGCAGGGCCACCTCACATAATCTATTATAATAGGGTTGCAGTTTCCTGATGCAGCGCCCCCTTGCCCTCACACAGTTTTTCCCCTTACATAACCCCTGTATAACTTCCTTTGGCCCATTTCCCTAGAGGCTTCTCTGGCAAAACTTTCTTCTTTCATGAAATTTCATTGGTCTCAACTTTTCTATGTAGATTCCTGATTAAGGCCAATAAAAAGTACAAACCCTATAAGCTCTGTGGCTCTCAGACTTGGTGGTTGCCTGAAACCTCATGAGTCCCTGTACTATGATGACAGACCAGACAAACATCTAGATCAGCGATTCTCAACCTATGGGTCACGACCCCTTTGGGGGTCAAATGACCCTTTCAGAGGGGTCACAGGGGTCGCCTAAGACCATCGGAAAACACTTATTTCTGATGGTCTTAGGAACCAAGATACCGCTCCTCTATCCATCTCCAGGCGGATCTGCCCACATGCAGATGTGTCCACATACAAGTATTAAAGGGTCTCAGCATTTGGAAGATTGAGAACCACTGTTCTAGATGGAGATGAAGGGGACTTCATCTAGAAAAGTTAAGAATGTCTGTATGCTTGCTGTATGTCTTTGTTCTATATCCTTTCTGTGTATGGGCAAAAAAAAAAAAAATCTCCTTTTTTGTCAAATAATGATTGCCTCATGAGGACCCCATTTTCTCCCAACATAGAATCTGAACTAAGAAAGTACTGAGTTTAGATTGATACCTGTAGTATAGATTTAAAGGAACTTGCCCCTAATTGTCCACATTAATTGTCAATTTGCCTCAATTTAGCTCTTTGGTCACCTATCCTGCTTTCCTGTCTACCCCTTGTCACAGGCCCAGACTCAAATCTCTGGTATGTGATTCTGCTTACTTCTACTTCTCTTTGTTGATATAGACTTGCCTTGCCATTCTAGTTATGAGTATTCTGACTTGTGTCCCAGCTATCCTTTGAACTGTTAAACTAAAGCAATTTTTCAGTTGGACATCTCCTATACTTGCCTCCTCTCAGATTGGTGAAAACCTTGCTGGTCTGTCACTAGTGCCTCTGGTTTAAAATTGTAACTCACTTTCACATTATCAGTTGGTGATAGCAAACACATCTGCCCTCAGTAATTCTACTGTTGCCATCTGCTAGAAAAGAGAAAACTGAAATGGTACTGTTAACAGTTCTGCCATAAATAACTTGCCTTTCCAAATTGGATCAAAAGGGGATAGGTTCATTGAATTTAGAATGGGGAGGGATTTTGAAAGTTGTCTAGTTCAACTCCATCATTAACTGATGAGGAAACTGAGGTCCAGTGTCACAAGACCCTTGCCTAAGGTGGTTGTAAGTAGAGGTGGGATTTATATCCAGGTCACTCATTTCCACATCCAATACTCTTGCTGGTACACTGTGACAAAAGTTCTAAAGCAGAGATGTTTACAATCAAAAAGTCTTAGAAGTTTCATCTAAACTTCCTTCTAGTAGTCATTTCCATAAACCTAGATTTGCCTAAAGTAGTGATAAATAATAAGGAAAAATCAAAATAGTCCAGGGCATCATGGTCCCTGCCTGTCAGTTGTTGAGATATACACATGAAATAATTTACACATGAAATAATCAGTGAACAACATATGACTCTTTTTCTATCATCATTAAGTATAGTTATAGAGAAATGTGAAATTATAAAATAGGTCCATATGCCATGTATTATAGTACTAATCAGATAATAGAAAATCTTCCCTATGCTTGTTCAATTATAATAAATTCTTTTTAACTGGGTTTCCACAAGTTTAGAAGCTGTGGTAATTCCAAGAGGACTTGGGTAAAGATCCCCTTTGAACTAATCATGGAGAAAGGATTTTGCAATGTAAATTAAGAGTATGAACAATATTGCAGGGGGAATGTTTACTATTCTTAAGAATACCAAACATGCTCAAGAAACCTCCAGACTATTAGCAGTATCCACTAAAATAAAAATTATTGGATGTAAAATTTGGCCCATTCTTTTTTGTCTTTATAGCAACTTTCCAAAGGAGCTCTATGGGATAACAGTTTGTTCATGCATATACTTTATGTTTGTAAAATTAATGAGTAAAGAAATATCAGGTTATGGTATATTGTTCTGAGGAAGGAGAACAAAAGTCACCAGAATCTTCATCCCATCTTTATCCCTTCCCTTCTATCAGCCCAGGCTCTTGTGATTTGTACATATGAGAAAAGTATGATGGGGGAATTGAGAGTGATTTCTTTTCTGTCTGGGGAATCAGTGTCTCCTTTTCTGTCAGGGGAAGCAGAACTATGGGAGTACTTGCCTTGGGCAAATAGATATGATAAGAACTAGTAGCTATCCTGCTGGTATTTCTATTGTTATTAAATATTTCAAAATGCTTTACATCCATTATCTCATTCTGTCCTCACAAACACACTGACAAATGTTAAGTGACTTACTTAAAGTCACATAGCCTTTAAGTATTTGAGGCAGGAATGGAACTCAGGTCATCCTGACTCCTGATAGAGCACTATCCTCCTATGTGGGTATTCTGGAAGCAGAAGCTCTAAAATCTCACTATTAGGATTCTACCCAGGAATGCATTATAAATCAATGAGACTGTATATGTACTTGGGGTTTCTGACTTGTTGCTATCAGCAAGCTCAATAGACTTGCTTTTAAGTCCTCTGCACTTTTTTCATTAACTTCCACATAAAACAATTCACATTCTAAGCCTTCTGAACCCGAGAGTTTGCAAGAGGATCTGGTAACTATCTATGAGGAAGCATTGAGCACAGAAATATCCAAATCTTTGGAGGGGAAACAGAAGGAAAAAGCCAACTTCTGGGTCAGAATATAATCACAGATAAAATGGTTATATAAATAAAGATAGTCCTCAGACTGTTAGGCTTTTGTAAATTCCTTTTCCCTTCAAATTTGCTATTGTTCATTTTCACCTGATTCCACACTGTGATTTATACCAATTGCTCACAACTTCCATAGGAAATAGAAACCTACAATAGGCACCCAACTTGAACGGGGACATATGGAAGATCATATAAGGTAATAATATGGACTTATATCATTTTTGAATAACTTCTCTGTAATTCCAACCCTTCCCTAGAAAAAAAAAAAAGACAGTCATTGCCCTTAAGGAACTTATATTCTAAAATGGAAGGCAACATCATAAAAAGAAGTTGAAGGGAGAGTGAAGTAACCTTAAGGGGTAAATTCAAGGGGAACACAGCCTGGTGGGAAACCAAGGGATGGCTTACTTTTAACAGAATTTCAGGGAGAAATTCTATGCCCTCAATGTAGTTATGTCAAGCTGAAATAGAAAATGGATTCACTAAACTATATATAAAGATCTGTGCACCCACATTTTTATTAAATAAGAATGCAAATTTGGTGATCATTGAGGAAGACAGTGGAAATGTAATAAATATTTGGACTTCTTAGGATAGTGATTTAGAAAATCACTTTTATATCATCTCTGTTTTGTTGAGTTTTTATTTTGCTAAATATTTTCCACTTACATTTTAATCTAGTTCAAGACACCAAGGGCCACATATGTGATCCTTCCTCTCTAATCAGAGGGAGAGACCTCAGTAGCAGAAGGCACTTTTGAGTTGTGAAATTCAGTGATCTTATAGGAGGATGAGCTTTCTGAGGCATAATGGAGAAGTCCAGAGGAGAATAGGAAAATATTTTGTGAAATATTTGTTCTCTATAAGACTATGATGCAATGGATTCTTTATCTCAGGAATGTAGTACAATGTAATTTCTTGAAGTTTATTAGAAATTTTTAAAAAATACTTGCTGGTTTCATTTAGCCAGAAACATAGTATTGATGTCAGTTCTTATGTTAAATTAGGAATGAGATACTGCCTGCCCATAACTTCATGTACTCTGAGAAAAAGAATGTTTTAGACAGCCCTTGTGAGTATCTATTGAGCCTGCCAAGTCTGAAAACATTATATGGCCCAGTCTTAATCACCATAGCTGAAGTAGCTTACTTGCATAGTACAACTGGTATTCTAAGTCCTTGCCTTTCCACAGGACCAGGTGAGTTTCATGCTATGGAGCTATCCTATTAAGAGTTGATTTCTATTGGAAGAACAGGTAAGGATAGTTCATTTGGCTGCATTTACTGTCCTTGGAGCCATTCATCATTTTAGTGTAAAAGTCACTCAACATAGTTGTTTTCTTCATTCATGTAGCCATTCCCCACACCCCCCCCCCCCCAGTTTTCACCCAGTTGTTTGGGAACCTTTTGAAAATAACCATGAAACTTCTGAAAAGGACCCAGTAGAATAACCACTTCACAAGAGTGCTAAATAATTAGGTTGGCAAAGGGTGATCCTAAGAAGTCCAAATACTTTTTATTCTATCTCCCCTATCTTCCTTAATGACCAGTGAATTTTCAGTACTTTTGAATATTAATCACTGATCAATCAAACAGCCCATGCAATTGATCTAAATTGGTTAAAAAAAAAAAAAAAAGAACCAAGTGGTGATTTTTCAGCCCGGTATTTTTTTTTTGTTCTATTTTCTTGTTTTCCATACACCACCACACCCTTTTTTGAGTCAGTTAGATATGACTGAAGAGTCTTCACTATTACTGACATCCTCTTAGGGTCATAGGAGCTAAAATATAGCACTTGAGGAATCTGAGTTAACATTTGGTGAAACATCTTCATTTTATGGAGGAAGAAAGAGGTTTTGCCAGATAATGTGACTTAGACTGGTTCATACCAATAAAATTTGTCAGAGGTGGGATTTGAATACACGTCTTTGTAATAGTAATGGAATTCAAAGATCCCCTTATATTGGCAAGTAAACAGGTACTTAGCACTTAGTTTCAAGTTAATTATATCATGCATCTGTTAAGAAACAGAAGGTATGAACCCCTGTTGCTGACATAACAGGAAGGAGTGGAACAGGGAGTAGCTAATACCTTGTGGAAGGAAAAGCTCAGGCTGGAGAGTCAGAACTTCTTGGAGCAAGTCATGTGGAGGCTGAAGAGGAGAGGCCCAGGCTGGAGAAAGTGATTTTGATTTTGAAAATGTAGCTAATGGTGGTAGAGCTTCTTCTACCACCAGCCCGAACTTCAAGGAGAAAGTGATTTTGAGAATAGAACTTATGGTGGCAGAGCTTCTTCTAAAAGCCAGCTAAAAATTCTACTGAGAGCTTCAAAGAGCCAGTCAGAGCTGCCAAAGACTTCCAAGGGCCAGCTGGAGCTGCCAGAGGAAGCATGACTGTGGTAGTGGTACTTTGTCTGTTTTGGGTCTATGTTAATTTCACAGCCAGAAAGTGATTTTGATGAGTGTGCCCACAATATGCATGAATGTTATTGTGGCTTTGTTAAGCCTTGTCTTCCCAGGAGCAGAAACTGTGAAGGACTTGAGGTAGACTGGACTCTGTGAGCTTCAATATGGAATGGGAACTGGACAAGGAACTGGGAGCTACCAGCCTTTGAACCCAGGTGACAGGTTGGGGATTCAAGTAGGAGCTGGGACCATGGAAGAGGAGCCATGGAAGCTGAGAGCCTGCCTCAAGTCAAGATGAAAAGATTTCTCCTTGGGTATTTAATGCTGACTGATGAGATTGTAACTTACTTGTGACTTAGGGGTGGATGGCCTTTGTACTTTCCACTATCCCTTAAGAGGGTATTTAGTAGTGACTGATGATATTGTAACTTAATTGTTCCCCATGGGTGGAAGACTTTGACCTTTGTACTTTGTGTCAATTAAGGAGGCTTGCCTCCTTAAGGGTGATTGAATTAAGGATTTACTAAATGAAAGACTTAGTAAATGAATGTTATCTTTTCCTTAAAACTATGTGACCATTTTAGTTATAAGTTATGAAGTTATAACATTCTAAATGCTGTACTTCATTTTTTGTGAATGTTTTGTCTTGGTTTATTATTGAATAAATAGAGAGTTCACTATACTGTGTAATTGGAACCTTGAAAACTGTTCACAGCAGCAGTCCTCTGTAAAGCTGCACATGCTTTGCTTTATAGTCTTCTGCCTGCCAAGCCAGTGTGCTTTGTTGACTACCACATTAAATTATAAAATCATCCTCTTGACAACATCCTCTACCCTTATTAATACATCTCCTCTACAATAGGAAACATGGAACTTAAGTTTATTTAGATCAGAATTAGCCAGCAGTGTTTAATGGAGATGAATAATATGGGGATACTACCTCAATATCTTTTTAACAATTGTAATTCCATTTTAAGTCATGAATGTTTTAGGAATGTTTGATGACAAAGATCAGGATTACAACTGATATTTCCTTTCACATCCATTTTTAAAAAGTATTATTGGGTTCTAGTTTCTAATTCTCATATTACTGTACAATTCAAAGGAAAAAAAGACAATCATTTTCCAGCTCATATACCTCAGCATCAAATCAGAGTTCAATCAAAACCTGAAATTAGTTACTGAATTAAAATATCCTTTTGTTTTCTACTTTTCTTATGGAAATTAGGTGCAATTATTCAAGCCGCTTTGTAGACATAATCTTTTTTGTTATCTATTTAAAGGTGTAGAATAAAGCCAGCATAAAAAAGATTGAAAGCATAGAAGGAAAAGGAAACAATGGTTTCTAAAAATGTTTGCTTATCGATCTACTTTTTACACCAAAACTTTACTTTGCATAAGTACATCCCTTTCTCCCTGATCCATTATTTTTTATAGACAAATTAGTGTACTAGAGAATCAATATAATAAAATTATCTTCTATCTTTTTAGCAGATAAACAAAATAATATTATGATATGCCCTAGATAATTTAGCAACTAACTGTTCCACAGTTTGGATGAAAGATGACCTGTGTTTGACTATATTCTGTTGTGCCACAAATTAGCTCCTAATGTTTATTTTCTGACATATTCAGTTCATTCAGTCTTAACAAGGAGGATATAGGTAAGAGCCATACAAGATATGATGTCAAGACTAATCAAACCCCCTCATCACTACCCATTTCTGACTCTTCATTACATCAATATTTAGATGGGTTTGTTGTCTTATCAATGCAGGCACACCCTCTTCTAGTAAAAGTTCAGATCACAGCTTTTGATACTATTATTCTTATCTTTGTTCTCCCACAATTCCTCCACAGAGGGTACATTCAATGTACTTCTTTTGGCACTAATTTGATAGTGATATAGCTTTTCCTCCTCCTCCTCAAATATCCACATGGTGAATCATATCCTTATATGTGGATGCTGTATACAAAGGAATATAAATTTGGATTGCTTATATATTCAGGATATCTTGGGATTTGGAGGCTAGAGTTTTTTATGTATCATACTTATTTATTCTATCTTTTTTTGAAAACTGGGACAACTAACTGTTTTGTCTCATTGTTTTCATTTATGATTACTTGAAATATAGCTCTGAAAAAACAAGTTTTGATAAAGCCTATTAGAATTCAAATGGAGTTACTTGACTATGCCTTTAAACCCAAATCATTCTGGCTCTAATTGATTGGCCAATAATAGGCCCCAGCCTGAGCTTCACTTGCTTATTGTTTTAGTTTTGTTGGCTCAAAGTGAGTGTAAATGGCAATTGTTTCTGTTCTGGCCAGAAACTCTGAGGGTCTTCCACATCCTGACTGATGCTTCTGTGAAGGTTAAGTAGGCCACTTTACCTCAATTCTTATCTATCCTTTAAGTACTGTATGGATATTGCCTGAGACAAACTGAGATCAGTGGAAGGGTTAGTTGTATACATAATCTTTTCTTTGTTATTTATTTAATGATATCTAAGAAAACCAGCATAAAAAGATTGAAAGCATGGAAAGAAAGGGAAAGAATGGTTTCTAAAAATGTTTGCTTATCAGTCTACTTTTTACCCCAAAGCTTTACTAATAATCCAATATTGTCTCTTCAAAGAAATAAAACTGAGAATACAAATATAGTTATCTATGTCTAAATGGTAAAGGACAATCTGGAAGAAGAGAAGCAAAAAGTAATAGAATTAAGAGAATGCATGATCTCAATATAAGCTAAATGAATTGATCTGAAAGATAAGATATACAAAAAAACATCGTAAGGCTCTTTGGCCTCCTGGAAGATCAAGGCAAAAACCCTGAACAAAATGCAAGTTATAACTCAGCAAAACAGGCCCAAATTTTTTAATACAATAAACAAAGCACAAATTGGAAGGACCTGTGGGATTTCATATGGGGAGTAAGAGAGGCAGACACAATCATAATTCAAAGTCTAAGACACATAGTGTTTAAATTTGATAATTGCAATAATAAAAAATCATTTTATGTAACTAACCAGACTAATAAAATATAAAGGGAAGGAAATTAAAATAATGCCATAGTATTCCAAACCCACTAGTAACTACAGATGGGAATTGAATACTATGTTCTGTAAGTCACAGGAGCTCAAAATGCACTCCACAATGACATGTCCTGCAAACCTGAACCTAAGCATCCTGCAAAAAAGATAATCATTGAATAAAACAGAGATACTTGAAGCATTTCTGCAAACAATAAACAGCAACAAAGCAAATAGCATTCATTATTCTTAATTCTCACTACATAACTGGCTCATTTCATCTTCCTATTATGTATTTCTTTGATAATTGCTATAATTTCACTTTTGGTGAATATTTCTTCATTGGTAATTTGCTGCCATTAAAAAAAATGTATCCTCTATTTTTCTATAATCTTTTGGTGACTCTAATGGGAACAAGCATTACAGTAAGAAGATATCTGGAAGGAATATTCAAAGACTAAGAAGTTCTGAAAAGAAAACTTAAAGCTTAGAAATTAATTTCTTCATGTTAATGGTTATGAGGGAAAGATAGAGATAGATAGATATATAGATAAAGAAAGAGTGAGAGAGAGAGAGAGAGAGAGGGAGAGAGAGAGATTCAACATCTTCTTATCTATATATTGGCAAAGTACAGAATTCAATTTCTTCAGCTGTAAATGACATAGAGGAATGATCAAGTGTGGGAAAATATGTATGGCATATAAGGTAGTAGCATTATTATTATTTTTTTTTACTTTTATTTATTTTAGTTTACATCATTCATTTCCATGAGATTATGAGTTACAAATTTTCTCCCCATCTTTTCCCTACTCACCACCCCAAAACAGCCGTCCCATTGTATAACCCCTCCCCAATTCTATTCTCTCCTATGTCCTCCCCCACCACCCCTCTGACTTTCTGGTAGGGCAGGATGGATCTCCCTGCCCCAGTGCCTGTATATCTCAAGTCGCAGTTGGATGTAGTTAATAATAATAATAATAACTGTGTGTGTGTGTGTGTGTGTGTGTGTGTGTGTGTGTGTGTGTGTGTGTA
>CM053590.1:57928162-57966670 GCA_028646515.1 Pseudochirops corinnae | reverse complement strand
TTTGGGCCTCTTTTGTCATTTGAGTTAATCTATTTTTTTAAGGTGTTAATTTCTTCAGTGAGGTTATTGACTCTCTTTTCATGATTTTCTTGCATCATTCTTATTTCTCTTCCCAATTTTTCCTCCACTTCTCTCATTTGGTTTTCAAAATCTTTCTTCAGCTGATCTCTAGCTTTTATGTTCATGTTTCTTGGAAGCTTTTGGTTGTGAGAGTTCTGACTGTGTTGTCTTCCTCCTGTTCCCTGCTTTGATCCTTCTTTTCCCCAGAGAAGGAATCTAGAGTTTGGTTGCTGTTCTTACTTTGCTTCCTTTGCCTGCTCATGGTTGGCCAGTCAATTTTTAGCTCTGTGGAACTCTGCTTCCAAAGGGGTTTTCCCAGAGGCCGGTGCTTTTAGTAGGCTGCTGCAGCCCCCACCAGCTTTGGCTCACTGAAAATGCACCCCAGGACCACCACCCAAGACCACAATCTCGATCCAGGCTGTTCAACATGAGGGCACTTGGCCTCTGCACGATCCCTTGGCCCCCCTGCAATCTGCAGGCCAGGAGCTCTGAAGCAGCCACATGGAGGTGGCTGCAGGGCCTCTGCTTCTGCCCCTTCCTTGCCCTGGAGGCAATTTGCCTGGACCTGCTTTTCACCCCCAATTTTAGCCCAGATCCACTGACCTTTCACTTAGTCCTTTTTTTCTTATGGCTTGATAATTCTGGAAATTGCCACGGCTGCCGCTGATCCGCTCTCCTGAAGCTCTGGCTTCGGTTTGGCTGGGCTCATCCGGCCACCTCTGGGGCCAAGCCATGGTTTCAGGCTGGGCTGGTTTCTGCTCCCAGCACTTTGATCATCCCTTTGAGCTGAGCTGCCTTCAGTGGGAAGAATATTTGTGTGTGTTTTAGAACCCTAGAATTTGTTTAGAGTCATATTTTATGGGTCTTTGAGCTGGCTATGTAGGAGCCGCCATACTTTGCTGTTCCTACACTGACATCTTGGCTCCACCCCCTGGTAGTAGCATTATTAACATCATTATGTATTAGTAGTATGGTAGTATCAGTCATGAGTGCTTTAATAATTATACTTGACAAATCTTTATCAAAGACTGTCTCTGAGATTATAAGAGAGTGTCCAGTTGAGTGCTACATGGTGTATTTTTTAAATTTTGAATTGCTAAATTTATAGTGAACTGAAATCTATGAGGAATATAAATATGTAATTTATATATATATATACATATAAAATTTATATAAATGTATATATACATATGTCTGTATAAGAAGGTATATGTGTATATGAATACATATGTGAATGTGTGTATATATGTGTACAGTTATACATAGACAGAAGGCACAGGATCAACTGAATAGGAAGGGATGATATTTAAAAACTAAAATTAAGAGGAAAGAGAGGAATATAATGAGAGGAGATAGGGAAAGACAGAATAGGGCACATTATCTCATATAAAAGAGGCAAAGGAAAACCATTACAATGGAGGGAAAGAACAGGAAGGCTAAAGGGAACAGGTCAACCTTACTCTCATTGAATTTGGCTTAGGAAGGGTAAGATATACACCCTGAATTGGGTATTTTGCCCTTCAGGACAGTAAGGGGGAAGAGGATGAGAGGAGAGATGATAAAAGTGAGGGCAGATTGGCAGGGATAAGGGTAGTTAGAAGCACACACTTTTGAAAAGGGACAGGGTCAAAGTAGAAAATAGAACAAGTGCGGTGGGGTAGGATAGGATGGAGAGAAATACAGTCTGTCTTTCACAATATATCCACTATGGAAATGTTTTGCGTAACTACACATATACGATCTATATTGAATTGCTTATCTTCCCAGTAAGAGTGCGTGAAGAGAGAAGATGGGAAAGAATCTGGAATTCAAAATTTTAAAATCAAATGTTTAAAAAAATATTATTATTATTACTATTATTATTATTATTATTTTTACATGCAGCTGGGAAATAAGATATACGGGCATTGGGGCATGGAGATCCATCTTGCCCTACTAGAAAGTTAGAGGGGGCATGGAGAAGGATATAGGAGAGAGCAGATAGGGGGAGGGGATATTCAGTGGGATCGTTGTTTTGGTATAGGGGGTTGGGGAAAGACGGGGAGAAAATTTATAACTCAAAACCCTGTGGAAATCAGTGTTGTAAATGAAAAATAAACATAAATAAATTATTTTTTAAAAAAGATTGCTCAGTGGGGAGAGGAAATGATATATTCATTAAAGATGCTAAGGCAAAACCTAAATATATAAAGAAAATTAATTAAAAAAACTAAAAATGTGGTCTGCATGAAAGTTCAGCAGATTATAAAAAGGTTTAATTGTAATATTTAGACAGCAGTCATCAAGTTTTGGTATGAGTTTGGAAGGAGGTCTTTAACAAGGTGCTATCATATTTTGCTTTTTGCCCTCTGTGTTTTAACATCTTTTTCAGTCCCTTGAGCAAAGGGATGGGTGGCCAGCTTAAGAAATTTACAGATGGCACCAAATCTTAAGAAATCCTGTTTTGAATGACATATTAAGGGTCCCAAGAGGTTTTGGCAGAATATAATACTGGCCTAAAATGAATCAATCAGATGACAAACATTTATTAAGTGACTGTTTTGGTCCAGGAATTCTTCTTGGTGATAAGATGGAATGATTTAAAAATTAATATGGATAAATAAAGAATTATATTTGAGTTCAAAGAATCAATTTCACAAGGACAATATGGAGGAAGTATGGATTGATAGAATTTTATTAAAAATAAGTTTTGTTATTAATGAATTGCAAGATCAGTATAAATCTATCGTATGATATGATAGCTCAGAATGAAAAAACATTCTTAGCCTGTATCCACACAAGGCAACAGAACATGAGAGACATTATTTCCAATGTATTCTGTCCTGTTAAGAGTACCTCTGAGATATTATATTGTATTCTGATTTCTATATTATAGAAAGGATATAGATGAACTGAGTACAACCTGAAAGAGAATATCTATGGCCATAAAAATTTCAAGATCATGTTGTAGGAAGATTTGTTGGTGGAAGCAAGACTATTTAACAAGAGAATATGTTGGGTCAGAGTGATACTGTCTATCTTCAGATATTTGGAAAATTATAACTTGAAAATGTTATTAGATTTATTCCACTTGATCTGAAAGCATAGACTTGTAGCAGTGGTTAAAGAAGTCAATTCATGCCCCATATAAAAGAAATAAACAGAAAGCTTCCCAGTGATTTGAGCTATGCAAAAATTGAATGGATCACATTCAGGGATAATGGATTCAACTCCTCCCCATTGTTAGTTTTCAAGCGAAGGCCAGATGACACTTGTTAGGTAAATTGTCAAGGGGATCGACACCAATCTTATGTTGGATTATGTGACTTGTGGGGTTATTCTCATTCCTTTTGGGAGAAGGGAAATGCAGAGATTCAAGTGTGTTTAGGGTAAAAAGACTATAGGTGCAGAAGGTATTTTTAGATGATTGGTATAGAGTGGTCAGCATGTTCTGCTTGGCTGGGAAGATAAACAGTGCTTTCATTGATACTAATTTTTGGTAAAGACAAAATCTCACCATTTTGATACTAATATTCTCCCAGTGATAACGAGAGTCTGAACCAAAATAAATGAACAGCAGTTAAGATAGAGGATAAGAACTTAAGATTTCATTGATACAGGAAACAATTGGAAGAAAAAAAAAACAACTTCCTTGACTAATGCAGGCCCTAAACTTTTCTGCAGTGTTCAATCTTAGAGAACTGCATGGGTACTAAGTAGTTAAATGACTTACCCAAGATCACAAAGGTTAGGTGTGATAGAAGCAAGTCTTTAACTCAGATTTTCCTGACTCCAAGGCTCAAGCTACCATGCAATGCTGCCTCATAAAGTCTTACAAACATTTAAATTACTAATAACCTAGAGGAAAATGGAAAGTCATGTAATAGATGGTATCAATGATGATTTCCATGGGGGTGGCTAGGTGGCACAGTGAATAGAGCACCAGCCCAGCTATCAGGAGGACCTAAGTTCAAATCTGGTCTCAGACACTTAACACTTACTAGTCATATGAACTTGGACCAGTCACGTAACCCCAATTTCCCTGCCCTCCCCCCTCCAAAAAGCAAAAAAAAAAAAAATGATTTCCATGTAAACAGATTACTGGATTTGGATTCACAGAAACTGGGTTCAAAATCAGATATTCAGCTTATGAGCTATGTGATCTTGAGGAAATCTAATTTCTCTGTTTCTCATTTTCTTCCATTGTAAGGTGAGGTTGTTTGACTGAACAGTCTTTAATGCCGCTTCTATCTCTGTATTCAAACATTCTGTGAAGGACAACAAAGGGAATGTTGAAAGTGATTGCAAATTTAATTGGGGAATAGTATGAATGAAAGGCTGAAGGTGAAGAACTTCAGTCGTTGGACTCTAAGGGACCATCCATGAATAAAGGTGAGACTGCCACCAGTTTGTTGAAAGCATCCTTGAAAGTTTCTGGGAAAATGGAGACACTAATCACACATGATAAGGTGCAAAGGATTCTGAGAAGGTGAAGGAATTCTAATATGCAACAATAAAGGGAATACCAATGCTGAAAACAACCCAGAAATTAAAAAAAATTACAGTTTGTATGCCAGAGCATTCAAATATAGACTAGTTTAAAAACCTCACTTTAAAATTACAGAATTAGAGAAGAGGCAGAAAAACAACCCATCTCTTTGCTCAGTTCCTGAGAAAGGAAATGTTTGCTTTGTAAATACTGTCTTAGAGCAGTTTTCCAGGCTTATATCAATGGCAGAGTAAGGCAGTTTGTATTTGATATGTCAGGGATCAAGGGATTTGCAGTGTTTCTATTTGAAGAAATTAAGAAAGAATGTATGTATATCTATACACATATGTATTTACATGCTTATATAGACACAGAAAATGCACACATGCATGTATACACATATAATGCGTGAATATAGAGCATGCATATCCACATATGTATATGAATTGTTCTATTGTATCACGCATCATTTTGTGATATATTGTTTATAATAGAATATGTACCATATATGATATATTCTGTTACAAAGAGGCAGAACTGAGTAGTACATGTATACATGTATATGTATGTATATATAAGTATATCTATATATGACGTCTGAAGACATCTCTGTTCATTCTTATCATGTTGGACCTCAATATAGTATTCTAAAATTCCACTCGCTGGGCTGCTATGATTTGTCAGTTTAAACATCATAAGCCAGAATTTGTCAACTGTTTCCACATGTAGCCAGCAGACTGCACACAGGAAGGCAGGCATGCATACTAAATTCAACAGCTGGAGAAGAAAACCCTCCTGCTATTTTCTGCAGTCAGCTACTTAAACACTAAAATGAACATTGATCTATTTCCTTTTAATAGCATTATGAATAGAAATCAATATAATTTACTTTGTGGGCAATCTTTCTCCAAGTAATGTAATACACAATTGAAGGAAGGCAAATCAGTGCTGATTAAATAAGGGTCAGATGCCTCTGCTTGAACACAAGCATCCTGCTGACTGAGCCTTAGAGACAGAGCCAACACAGTGACTTTCCCTGCAGGGAACAGCAATCATTATCCAGAGCAGAGACTGGACATGCCCTGAATAGGGCAGGGAGTTTGAGACAAATGGGAGAGCACCAGTCATCTCAGCCCAGCTCAAGGTTGTATAATGGACATGCTGTCTATAGCCCTAGACTTCAGGTATTTAACAAAACTACTTCCTTTAAAATCTACTTTAAAAAATAAAAACAAACCCTCATATGTATAATCACATTTAACTGGTGTTATGCTCAGTATAAAGGTCCATCATTCAAAAGAGTCTGTTCTTTTACATGACTCTTCTAAAGAGAATATTCCATGAAACAAGCATTACTTGGATCTCCATATGATGTGAATATTCAAATATTCTGTATTCAAAGGTGTAATAGATCAAAGATAGGAAATTGACATAGATGCCATAACTTATGCCGTAATTACTTTGGCTTTTTATTTCTTAAGGTTATGCACATGATCATCCAGTAAGTATGTATTTCTAAGGAGGACTGACATCTGCTCTCAGAAAGGGAATGGTACTAGATTTACGCTCAGTCTCATAAGATCTGAGCTCAAATCCTGTCACTGCTACCTGATAAGCTATGTGACCATAGGCAAGCCACATAACCATTTTGACCTTTGATTTGCTCTTCTAAAGAAGGAGGGGAGTAAGAACCTACTTTTGTATGTTTACAATAATATGGCATCCCCAAGCCAAGTTATAAACACTTTTTTTAAGTCTCTTTGCATTGTTCAGTAGGAGGCATACTGGACTTGACACCCAAAGGCCTTGCTCTGACTCCCTAGTTCTTTATCATTTATTGACGTGTGCTTTAATGCCAAGCTGCTCATCTTCCCTGAATCTCAGTTTGTTATCTTTAAAAGAAGTACTTATCAAATTGACACATATTTGCTGAATGCCTAGTACTTTCAAGCACTCTTCAGTATAAGCACTGTTCTAGCAATGGATATACAAGACAAAATCAAAAATGGCTCCTGTCTTCAAGGAGCTTACTTTTGACTATGAGGAATGATCATGTTTGTATCATCTACCTCACAGGCTCATCACATGAGATAATATATACCATACTTTTTTTTTTTTTTTACCTCAAAGGATAATTGAAATGTTTAGTTATTATCAAACATAGGTTCAAAGTTCCAGACTCAAAGGGATCATAGAGTCCATCTAATTTAATCCCCTTATTTTATAGTTGAGGACATTGAGACCTAGAAAAGCTAATTGATTTGTACAAGGTCAGATAGATAGAAAGTAGAATTTGAGTCAGGGCTGGAAGTTTAACTAAGGTCTGCCAACTCAATCCATTTGTATTAGGAGCACCTGCAGATCTTTTTCTCTGTTTAAATTGTGTTCATGCCCTATAACAAAATTGAGCAAAAAGAATTAGTGCACAATTCCAGTGACTGTAATCCTGAGTCTGTATTTACATGCATAACCTAGACAAGCTTCTTCTTAATCTCTCCTGACTTGGTCACTAATTCAGTATGACAAGCATTTATTAAGTTCCTATTATGTGCAAGGACCAGCATCAAAAACACATTTTGGACATGATCACAGGAGATTATATAGTTCTAACTTTATTTCATTACTTATTTTAACTGTTCTCCATTTTAACCCAGTTCCAGTAAGAAGATTCTCTATCTAAGCAAGTTACCCAAGTGAGCATATGAAGCCCCTTCATCTGGCTTATGCTTCAACTTCAATGACATTAGGGGTTCAGAACTCAAAATTTAGCTTTTTTTTTTATGGAATGAGAAGAGGGGGAATCAGGTTCATTGATTTATAATCCAATCTATACCTTTTCCTTCCTTTACTCCAAGACAGACAAAATAATTCCTCCCCCCAAAAAATCTAAGATAACCATACACAGATTTATGCATATATACATTAACGTACACTAAAATTTATAGCTAACTTAAAAGAAATAATCTTCTTTTTTTTCTCAGTATGATATTTAGACTCTCTGAGACTCAGTTTCTTTATCTTAAAAAATTATATCATATGATCAACAGAGAATGACTTAGCTGTTCTAAGCAATACAGTGTTCCAACACTACTCTGAAGGACTTAAGAAAAATGCTATCTATTCACAGAGAAAGAACTGATGAAATTTGAATATTGATTGAAGCAAAATTTTTTAAACTTTATTTTCTTGGTTTTTTATTTTGGTCTATGTTTTCTTTTATAATATGACTAATATGCAAATATGTTTTGCATAATAAAACACATATAACCTATATGAAATTACTTGCCTTCTCAATGAGAGGGGGTGGAGAGAGAGCGAGAGAATTTGGAACTCAATTTTAAAAATGAAGTTGAAAATTGTTTTTACATATAATTGGAGAAAATAAATATTAAATTAAAAAAATAAAATTCTTCATTTGGATCATTTTCACAGTGTTAAAAATGTTATAATATCTATGCTATTTAGAAGTTTATACTACAGAAATAAATGATATATGAGTAAAATGTGTTTTGCCAATTTCAGTAAAGAGCATTGAAAACTGTAAAGTCCTAAATAAAAAAAATACATACATACACACATATATACACATACATGCATACACGCATATATATTAAAACTATATATGCACATATATTCATAGTTTTTTAAAAATTTAATTATTACTTTATACACATTTATACATGTATGCTTACAGTGCTTTTAAATTACATTAAATAAATTGTTGCATTTTAAATTCCAAAATGCCTCCTTCCCTCTCCCTCCTTACCCCACAATAAAGTCACTATTTGAAAAACATGCCAATACACACATATATGTGCATGTATATTATGGCTTTGTTTATATGCACAATATATACACATATGAATTGCATATGTAAACATAGTGTGCATATACATATACATATGAAGTAAGATGCTATCTACCTCCAGAGAGAGAACTGATAGTAAAGCCATACTATGCATACTTAGATTTATCGGTTCTTTCCCTGGAGTTGGATAATATCTTCCTTCACAAGTCATTTGTAGTTGATTTGAGTATTTATAATACTCAGAATAACTCAGTCATTCAGTTACTTTTTGAACAATACTTTTGTTATTGTATATAACATTCTCTTGATTCTGATCATTTCCCTCTTCATTATTTCATGCATTTCCATAGTTTTTCTAAAGTAAACCTGTTCATCATTTCTTACAGCATAGTCATTTTCTCTTACTCATATATTATGAGTATACTATTAACTGTTCGCTGTTTTATGAATATCTCCTCAGTTTCCAATTCTTTGCCACCACAAAGAGAAATTCTATAAATATTTAAGAAAATATAGATTATTTTCCTTTTTCCCTGATCACCTTGGGAGACAGACCTCATAGTGTTACTGCTAGATTAAAGGGTATATACCAATTTATATCTTTTTGGGCATAATTCCAAATCGCTCTCCAAAATGGTAGGATCACATCACATTTCCACCCATAGTGTATTAGTGTCCTAATTTGTCCATACCTTCGCCAACATTTTTCATTTCCCCTTTCTATCATTTTAGCTCAGACCTGCATAATATGCGGCCCATGGACTGTCAGCAACATGCTAAAGTGGCTTGCAAGTGGTGTATTGTGCAGGCCTGTTTTAGCCAATCTGAAAGGTTTGAGACGATATATCAGTTACTTTAAGTTGCGTTTCTCTAATCATTAATGGCATTAATTTCATATGACTATAAAAGGTTTGATTTTTTCATCCAAATACCACCTGTTCATATTCTTTGACCATTTACCAATTGATGAATGGCATATTCTTATAAATTTCATAAAGTTCTTTATATATTTGATATATGAGATCTTTATCTAAAAACTGTATTTTCTCCAATTTTCTGCTTTCCTTTTAATCTCAGCTATATCAGTTTTATTTATATAAACCCTTTTTAATTTAATGTGATCTAAATTATCCCTTTTGTGTCTTACAATGCTCTCTATCTCTTGTTTATTCACCAGTTCTTCTATCCATAAGGCTGATAGGTAATATGTTCCATGTTCCATATTCTTCTAATTTAATTATGATATCTCCCTTTATATATAGGTCCTTTATCCATTTGATAATCACCTTATCTTGGTGAATGGTACAAGATTTTGGTTTATACCCAATTTGTACCAGTCTGCTTTCCAGTTTTCCCAACAATTTCTATCAAATAATGAATTGTTATCTCCAATTCTCAACTCTTTACATTTGTCAAATACAAAGTTACTATAATCATTTACTGTTTTGTATTATATGTCTACTCTATTTTACTGTTCTACCTTTCTATTTCTTAGCCAGCACCAGATAGTTTTGATAATTATTGCCATATAATATAGGTTACTGGTACTGCCTGAACTTCCCTTATATTTTAAAAAATTAATTCCTTTTATAATCTTGACCTTTTTCCATTACAAATGAATTTGATCATAATTTTTTCTTGCTCTATATAGTTACTGTGTGATAATCCAATTGTGATGAAATTGAATAGGTAGATTAATTTAGGTATAATTGTTATTATTTATTATGTTGACTCTGCCAACACATGAACAATTGATATTGCTTCCATTATTTAAATCTGACTTTATTCACACAAAAATGTCTTACAATTATGTCTGTTTAGTTCCTGGGTTTGTCTTGATAGGTATATTCCCAGGAATTTTATGCTGTCTATAGTTATTTTAAATGGATATCTCTTGCTATCTCTCCTTCAGGGTTTGGTTGCTGGTATATAGAAATGTTAATATTTTCTGTGGGTTTATTTTATTTCCTATTGCTTTGCTGAGATTATTTCAACTATCTTTTTTAGTTGATTCTCTAGGATTTTCTAAATTTGCCATCATATCATCTGCAAGAGAGTTTTATTATTATATTGCATTTTCTAATTCCTTCAATTTCTTTTTCTTTTCTTATTACTATTGGTAGTATTTCTAATACAAAATTGATTAATATTGATGAAAGTGAGCATCCTTGTGTCACTATTGATCTTATTTGGAAAGCTTCTACCTTATTTCCATTACAAATAATGCTTGCAGATTGTTTTAGGTAGAAATTTGTCATCATTTTAAGGGAAAAAAAAATTTACCCACCTTTTTTTTAAAAAAAAGAGTTCCTCATTTATCCTGTCTCCCTGATCCTCTTATTTCTGGAGCTATACACTTTTCAGAGTCCCTGCTTTATCCTATCCTCTCACTCTCCTACTTCTGCATGTTAACAACACTTTCATATCCTTCTACATGTATGTAATTCCCTCTTTAAATCAGTTATGATGAGATTAAGGTTGTATCACTATCAGTCCTCCACTGACTCCTGACCTTCAGGAGTAACAGTTCTTCCATTCACACCGTTTGTATAAGATAATTGCTCTATATTACCTCTTCCTACCAAATTTTATTGTTTAAGATAATCCCGTCATATTCAACTCAAACTCAAACCTTCTATCTATATATACTCTTTCAAACTATCCACATAATGATAAAATTCTTAAGAGCTTAAGAGTTACTGATGTTTTTTTTTTCCCCATATAAGAATTAAGAAGTTTGATCTTATAATATCCTTTATACTTAGTCTTTTATGTTTACCTCCTTATTTTTTTCCTGATTCTTGTAGGTCAGATTTTCCAGTCACTTCTATTCTTTTTCTCACAAATCCTTGAAAGGTCTTTAATTCATTAAATATAAATGATTTTCCCAAAGGAGGATTACACTCAGCTTTCCTAGGTAAGTTATTCTTCATTGAAAACCCAGCTCCTTTGTTCTTCAGAATATCATATTACCTGCTCTTGGGTCTTTTAATGTAGAAGCCACTAAATTTTGTATTATCCTGACTGAAGTTCCACAGTATTTAACTTGTTTCTGTCTAGTTATTTGTAGCATTTTCTCCTTGACTTGGGAGATTCACTACTTAGCTATAATGTTCCTGTGAGTTTTGATCTTGTGATCTCTTTCAGATGGTATTGTAGATTGTTTTCAATTTCTATTTTACTTTCTAGTTCTAAAATTCCAGAGTAATTTTCCTTAATAATTTCTAGAAGTATAATGTCTAGTATCTCTTTTTTATTGTCCTAACTTTCAGGTAGCCCAACAATTATTATTTGTTTCTCTTTGATCTATGTTCAACTCAGTTGCCAAAAAGATATTTTTTCATTCTTTGATTTTGTTTTATTATTTCTTGGTGTCTTATAAAATCATTAGTTTCCCTTGCCCAATTCTAGTTTTTAAGGATTTGTTTTCTATTTGATTTTGGATCTCTTTTTCCAATTGGTTGGAAATTTTTTCATAATTTTCTTGATTTTGTTGCATTATTCTTTTTTTATTCCTAATTTTTATTTAACTTCTCATTTAATTGTATGTCCTTTTAAAGGACTCTTTTAAGGTTTGTGTCTATTTTGCTTTTTTTTTTTAAGGTAGAAATAGCTATTTTGATTTTACTATCTTGAGTTTGAACCTGGATCTTCTCAATCAACATAATGTCTATCTATGGTCAGGTTCTTTCTCATTTACTTACTCATTTATTTTTTTATAGTAGCTTATTTCTTGACTCTTAACTTTCTGTTAGAGTTAGGCTCTAGTCTTGAGGTGTTGCAAGCTTCAAGTGTTTTGTGCAGTTGTTTGCTGACCTCTATCTGTTTTTGTAAATTTTATTTTTAATTAATTAATTAATTTTTAGTATTCAACATTCATTTCCACAAGATTTTGAGTTACAATTATTTCTCCCTGTCTTTCCCCTACCCCACCCCAAAGTAGCCAGTCTATTGAATACCCCTTCCCCCAATCTATTCTCTCTAATATCCTCCACCATCACACCCCTAACTCTCTAGTAGGGCAAGATGAATTTCTATACCCTAGTGCCTGTATATCTTATTTCCCAGTTGCCTGTGAAAACAAACAATTTTTCTTAAAACATTTGTTTTTTGAAACTTTGAGTTCCAGATTTGTTTCCTTTCTTCCCTCCTCCACCACCCCCATTGGGAAGATAAAAATTCAATATAGGTTGTAGATATGTAGTTACACAAACCATTTCTATAGTAGTTATATTGTGAAAGACTAACTATATTTCCCTCCATCCTATCCCATGCCCCCACTTATTCTGTTTTCTCCTTTGACCCTCTCACTTTTCAAAAATGTTTGCTTCCAACTACCCTCTCCACCAAACTGCCCTCCCTTCTATCCTTCTCCCTCTTATCTCCTACCCCCTTATTTTCCTATAGGGTAAGATACCCAATTGAGTATATATGTTATTCCCTCCTTAAGCCAAATTCAAAGAAAATAAGGTTGACTCATTCCCTTTCACCTTCCTGCTCTTCCCCTCTTTTTTACAGTTTTCTCTTACTTCTTTTATATGAGATAATTTACCCTAATCTATCACTCCCTCTCTCCTTCTCCCAATAAATTCCTCTCTCACCTCTTAATTTTATTTTTTAGATATCATCCCTTCATATTCAACTCATCCTGTGCCCTTTGTCCATGTATACATTAATATACATATGCCCACATTCACATGTTATTTATATACACATACACCTTCTTATACATACATATATTTGTATGTATACATACACACATACACACACACATATTCCCTTCAGCTATCCTCATATTGAGAAAAGTCTTATAAGTTACAATTATTGTTTTTCCATGTAAGAATATAAATAGTTCAACTTTAATAAGTTCCTTATTATTTCTTTTTCTTGTTAACCTTCTCATGCTTCTCTTGCTTCATATATTCGAAAGTCAAATTTTCTGCTCAGCTCTGGTTTTTCATCAAGAATGCTTAAAATCCTCCTTTTCATTGAATGACCATATTTTCCCCTGTGCATTATACTCAGTTTTTCTGGGTAGGTGATTCTTGGTTTTAGTCCTACCTCCTTTGACCTCTGAAATATCTTCTAAGCCCTTCTATCCCTTAATATAGAAGCTGCTCAATCCTGTGTTATCCTTATTGTGTTTCCACAATATTCAAATTGTTTCTTCTTGACAGCTTGTAACATTTTCTCCTTGATCTGGGAACTCTGAAACCTTGCTATAATATTGCTAGGAGTTTTCTTTTGGGGATTTTTTTCAAGAGGTGAATGGTGAATTCTTTCAATTTTGCCCTCTGGTTGTAGAATATCAGGGCAATTTTGCATGATAATTTCTTGAAAGATTGTGTCTAGGCTCTTTTTTTGATCATGGCTTTCAGGTGGTCCAATAATTTTTAAATGATCTTTCCTTGATCTATTTTCCAGGTCAGTGGTTTTTCCAGTGAGATATTTCATATAGCCTTCTATTGCTTCGTTTGTTTGGATCTGTTTTATAGTATCTTGATTTCTCATAAAGTCATTAGCTTCCAATTGCTCCAATCTAATTTTGGAGGAATCATTCTCTTCAGTGAGTTTTTGAAATTCCTTTTCCATCTCCAAATTCGGCTTTTTAAGACATTCTCCTCATTTGCTTTTTGGGCCTCTTTTGCCATTTAAGTTAGTCAATTTTTTAAGGTGTTATTTTCTTCAGTGTATTTTTGGGTCTCCTTTAGCAGACTGTTGACTTGCTTTTCATGATTTTTTTTTTTTTTGCATCATTCTCATTTCTCTTCCCATTTTCTCCTCTACTTTTCTTACTTGATTTTCAAAATCCTTCTTGAGCTCCTCCATGGCCTATACCCAGTTCATATGTTTCTTGGAGGCTTTTGATGCAGGACTTTTGACTTTGCTGTCTTCCTCCCATTCCATGCCTTGATCCTTTTTTTCCCCCCAAAAGAATTCTATGGTCTGTTTGTGCTTCCTCTGCTTGCTGATATTACCAGCCAATTACTTGACTTTTGAGCTCTTTGCCACAGTAGAACTCTGCTTTCAGAATGGAGAGAACTTTGTCCCAAATTGCTGGAGTTTTGCAGCTGCTGGAGCTATTAGGAGGGTGCCATCTCTACAGCTCCTACAAGCTCTGGCTCACTGGCCACACACCCCAGGGTCACCACCCAAGACAAAAATCCAGATCCAAACAGGTTACAGCAAGAGTGATTACCTTCTGAATGGTTGCTTGTTTCCCTACAACTGCAGGCTAGGAGCTACTGAGGTAGTCACGGGGCAGTGGCTGTGCAGCTGTCATGCCTCTGCCACTTCTCACCCCAGGGGCAGGGGCTGGACTAGGCAATTCTTCCCCCCCTGTTCCACCAGAGTTTCACACTGACATTTACTTTGTCTTTGGTGATTATGGATTGAGAAGTCTGGAAACTGCCACAGCTGCTGGTGCTCCACTCTCCTGAGCTCTGCTCTAGCTGCTGCTGGTTGAGGCCACCTTGGGGCCAGAACCACAGCTCAGGTGGCACTATGCTCAGCTCCCAACCTGGTGTGTTAGACCCTTCCTGCTAGCCTGTCAGGCTTCTTTCAGTGGGAGATATCTCTCTCTCTCTCTCTCTCTCTCTCTCTCTCTCTCTCTCTCTCTCTTTCTCTCAGTTCTGTAGCTCTAAAGTTTGTTTAGAGTCATTTTTTACATGTATTGGAAGTGATTGAAGTCAGAGCCCATGGCAAGTCTGTGCTTCTACTGTGCCATTTTGGCTCCCCCTCTGATCTCTGTCTTGAGATCTGACCTTGGTACTTCTCTCTGTTCCTGAGCCAGGGCCATGGTCCCCAGCAATGCTGTCACCACAAATGTTCTTGACCCCTGAGGTCCCTCCTGAAGCTACAAGCTTTTTTTCACCCCCTCTAGAACCACAACCAAGTATTCAATTCTCCTGTGAGTGATAACAGCCATCAGGGCCCCATCTCTTTGGTGAACTGGGGCTCTACATTCAGCATCAGGGGAGAACTTTACAATCTTCTTGTCAGCCATCTGACCCACACACAATCTATGAACTGAATGTTCCTGAAGCTGAGACTATGCGGACACAACTGCTCCCAGGGATTGTTGTTTGTTGATTCAAATGTATCAGCACTTAAATGAGGCTAGACTACAACCCCAGAGGGTCAGATGTTTCCCAACATCCTCCCAAGTTGTCTTTGACTACACAATTGCTTTTTCCCAACTTTTAATTATTTCTGTGACACTGAAGTTCACTTTGAGGCACTATTTTAAAATGTTTATGGGGTGATTGGGAAAACCAGGTAATTTCTGCCTTATTGTGCCATCTTTCCAGAACACTCAAATTCCAAGTTCTCTCTCTCTCTCTCTCTCTCTCTCTCTCTCTCTCTCCCCCTTCTCTTCCCCCCTCACCATTTTGTTAGAATTTTTCATTAATTAAATTGGTTGCCTTTGTAATCAAATGTATTTTGCTATATTTATTTAAAAAGTGTTCTGAGAATTCCATAGGATTCACAAGATTTTCAAAGGAGAACTTGACAAACAAAAGGTAAGGATCACTCATCTAATTCAACTAAAGCAAAGGAAATGACTTACCAGGCTTCACATATAGTTTTCAGAAGAACCAGAAGTAGACGTTTGTCCTTTCAGTCTCTCTCCTCTCCTACCCACTACCATAACATACCTTTTCTGCAAAGTTCTGTTGTTGTTCTTTTTCTTACAGGACACCAAACCAAAGTTTAAAAAGGAAGTCAATCAGACTTGTTTTTCAGTAATTATCTTAATAGATAGTTTAGTCCTACCCTGAAGAGCCAAGTGATGTAGTACCTAAGCATGGCAAATAGATGGGAACATACTGAATGGTTTTCAAATATTCTAATGAGGTGGGATGATGGAGTATTTGTACAATCTTGTGTTGTATCTAGTGAGTACCTAAAGATCAAGTGAAGACACAGGTAGTAATAAACATACTTCACTGATATTCCCCTGGAATTCCATCAGTTAATATAGAGACTGCCAAGCTTTAGGTCCTAACAAAGTGTAACAAAACACACACCACAGTTTTAGGGAAAATAAATGATGGGAAAAAAACCCCACAAAAACATTAATTAAGTACTTACTAAGTGACAAGCACCATTTCAAGGACTGGGTATAAAAAAGACAAAATCAAGAATAGACCTTGATCTCAAGGAGATTATTTTCTAATGGGATGAAAAACCCATATTGGGGAGTTGTGTTCAGGGAGGGATTATTTATTTGAATAGTTACAAGGGGTATTGAATAGAGCCATAGGGGACAAGATATTTTGATCATGGTTCAAGAACTAGAAGAGGTTGAATAGGGAGGACACAGTAGAACCTATAAATGGTGTAGCTGACAAGGAGATGTTTGGGTAATAATAAATGAAACATCTTTTGACATGGCCTAGTCTGATAGATGGTGCTACACAAAACACTTCTGTGATGGTAATGGGGATTTAAAGATCTTCCCTGCCCCTTTTAATGGCAAGAAAACAAGTACTTAGCACCTTGTTTCAAATTCAGCCCTGCCCTTGATTATATCAAGCCTTTGTTAAGAAATAGAACTTGTTAATCCCACAGTGAGAGGAACTTGGTGATGCAACAGGAAGGGGTGGAACAGGTAGGATCTAATGACCAGAATAAAATGCTGAGCACAAGCTGAAAGGGGGCCAGAACTGCTGGGAGCAAGCAGTGTGTAGGCTGAGCAGCTAGTGAGGGTGAGAGGGGCATTCTTGCTTAAGGGAATCTTTTTTTTTTTTTAATTCTGATGGATGGGAGACTTGGCAAGGCTTGGGAATGTTGGTGTTTGCTGCATTGGCTACGTGTACCAACTTCATGGTTACTGTAATGAATTTTGCTTTGTGGTTTTGGGAGTTGGTTTTCTGGTAGTTGAATAAATGCTTTGGTTGTGTCCTCCATGTGGAGAACCTTTTAGATTTTTCAATTCCCAACTGCAAGAGCATATTTATAGTCACTGTGGGTGCTGTCAATATTGCTTTGGCATTATAACTTCCCAATAAAGACAATGAGGTCTAAGGATGACATTTTCTTAGATGAAAAAAAAATGTTATCTCTAGTATATTACCTCTGGTCTATGTGGTACAGTGGCTGTATAGGAGTGGTCTGGGAGTAATGTGAAACAGAGGATCCAAGTAACTGAAAAGAGGCTAAAATATCCTTAGTGAACAATCTTTTATATGGTAGTAGAGTAAGACTAGTAATGAGAGATCAACAAGACTGGGAAAAGTGGTACATAGATTGTACCTGTAGCTTTTAGTTGTGTCTGTCTTTCCTTGTGACATGATTGTGGGGTAAAAAAGGTAACTATCTTGATCCAAGGTAATGGCTTGTGGCACTAAAATTTTAGAGGAAAGCAATGACAAATAACATGGCGAGAAGCAACCTAGATTTGCCTAATTAAATTGTATTAATTAGACTGATTCCAGGTTTCCTTTTCAGATAAATGGTGGCTACAAGTAGATATCACTTCTAAAGCCAAGAACTAGCAGCTTTTCAGAAGAATGCTACTGTGTAAAGCTTTTAAAGGTTCTGACTACATAGCATAGTAAACACTCTGTTTATTCCATAACAAATCAAAGCAAAACATTCATAGTAAATCAAGGTACAGCATTCACAATATTACAACTTAATAAAGAAAATCAAAATATAGCATTCACAACTTATCACAGAAAATGGCCACATAGTTTCCACTATAGTGGTCACAAATTTTTTAACAAAGAACAATCATTTAATAACTCAAGCATTCACAAAATCTTAATCATTCAATCATTCTTAGGGAAGTTTGCCTCCTTAAGGGAAACAAAGTACAATAGTCAAAATTCTCCACTCATGGGGCATACTAGGTTACCAATCAATTAGTTATTCAGTCATTACTCACTAAGTACAATCATTTAGTCAATCAATCATCCTCTATTATTTACTATTCAATCATTAGAAACTACACAGTCCCTCCATCCCTAGGTCACTAGTAAATTTACAATTTCTCAGTACACAGTATCCAAGTAAAGTCTTCTTTCAGCTTGACTCAAGGTAGTCTCTCAGATTCATTGGATCACTTTCCATGGTCCCAAATCCTACCTGTATTCACTAAACTGTCATCTGGGTTCAAAGGCAGACAGCTCCCAGGTCCTTGTCCAGCTCTCTCTGCAGTTCCTGCTCCACAATGGAGCTCAAAGTGTCCAGTCCATCTCAAATCCTTCATAGTCTCAGTTCCTGGGAAGGCAAGGCTTAAAAAAGCCACAAACAAGTTTAGCCAAAGTACCAGCATCACGATCATGCTTCCTCAGTCCCTTGGCAGCTCTAGCTGGCCCTAGGAAATCCTCTGCAACTCCTCAACAGCTTCAGCTGGCCTTCAGCTCTGACTGGCTCTCAGAAATTCTCAGCAATTCAGGCTGGCCCTCGCAATCATCAGAAGTTTTAGCTGGTTCCCAAAATCAAAATCATTCTATCTAAGTTTTCAAAATCAAAATCATTCTCTCAAACTTGGGAGAGGCTTTCATCTTCAGCCTCCTTGACTCCTCTTTAGCTTCTACTGAGTCTGCTCCAGGAAAAATCTCCCTCTTCCTCTTTGGGCTTTTCTTATATATATGCAGCATTAAATTCCTGTACTGAACACTAGTAAACGACACAAAAGAATTTTCATTTTTTTCAATCTCATGGAACTTAGATTCTATCTAACAAGATACATACTTAATGTATGCTCTCTCTCTCTGGAAACACACACATATATATATATACACATATATACATACAGACACATATGTGTATGTATGCATATATGTATGTATGTGTGCATACACACACACACACACAAGATAAGTACAAGGTACATTGTGGTATGGGAGGAACCAAGAAGGACTCAATATAGAAGGTGGCTCTTGAGCATAGTTTCAAAGGAAAGAAGGGATTCTAAATGTGTAAGTATGGAGGGGATACATTCTAGTTATGATAAGGTATGGAATATTCTGCTTGAGGAACAGCATGAAAGCCACTTTGATCAGATCACAGAGTATAAGAAAAGGACTATTGTACAATAAGGTTGAGGACAGATTGTAAAGTGCTTTAAAGACCAAACAGAGTTCATATTTTAATGCTGGGTCTAAAAGGAGTCATAGTGCAGAGAAAAAAGAAGACTCAGTGATATGATAATCTTCATATATTTGAAGACACATCGTATGGAAAAGGTGTGAGATATATTATTTGTTGCTGGTGGACAGAAACCAGAGTATTAGGTAGAAACTGAAAAGTAGCAAATCTAAACTTACTGTTAGTAACAAATTACCAATGATTATAGTTTTCAGAAGTGGAATCTGTTATTAAAGTGGGTAGCTCCATCCTCTTCCTTTTCCCATTTGTAATGGTAATGTAATTTTAATTTGAAGACCCCTTTTTGTACTGCAAGTAAGCAGGTACTTAGCACCCTGTTTCAAGTTAAGCAAGGGTAGCAGGTACTTAGCGCTTAGTAATTGATCAAGTCTCTGTTGGGTAAACAGAAGGTATGACCCTTTGTCTCCTGTTACTGACTTAACAGGAAAGGGTTGGCTGAAAGAGGAAGCTAATGCTATGTGTATTTGAGGAAAAACCCCAGGGAGGGACAGTCAGAATTTCTTGGTGCACCATGGAGGCAGAAGCAGCTGCCAAGAGGAACCTGAACAGGAGCCAAGGGCCCAGGAGGCCTGCCCCACCCCCAGGCTGGATAAGGTGATTCTGATTTTTTTGAACAAGCTGCAGAAGACTGAGGAAGCATGATCAAGATGATAAGACTTGGTCTGTTTGTGGTTTGGTTGAGCCTTGAATTCCTTGGAGCAGAAATTATGAAGGATTTGAGATGGACCGGACCCTGTGAACTTCAGTATAGAGCAGGATCTACTTGGAGAGCTGGACAAGGACCTGAGAGCTGTCTGTCTTTGAGCCCAGGTGACAGTTTGGTGAATACAGATAGGATCTGGGAACATGGAAGGGGATCCAGGGAATCTGAGAAACCACCCCTAGTCAAGCTGACAGGAAGCTTTACTTGGATACTATGTACTGACTGAAGAATTGTTAATTTACTAGTGACCTGGGGTGGAGGGTCTGTGTATTTTCTAATGAGTGTATTCAGTGATTATTGATACTTAGTAATTGATTATTGAATAAGTGAGTGATTGAATTAACTTAGTATGCCCCATGAGTGGAAGACTTTAACTATTGTACTTTGAGATGGTTGAATGACTGGGTAAGGAGGCAAGCCTCCTGATGGATATTGAATGATTGAATTACTAAACAACTGTTCTTTGTTCAAAACTTTGTGGCCACTGTGGTGGAAACTATGTGGTGATTTTAATGATAAGCTGTTGTGAATACTATATTGTGATTTTCTGTGATAAGCTGTAATATTGTGAATGCTGTAGCTTGATTTTCTGAAAATGTTTTGCTTTGATTTGTTATGGAATAGAGTATTCACTATACTGTGTAATCAGAATCTTAAAAGCTGTTCACAGTAGCATTCTTCAGGAAAGTTGCTTATGCATGGCATCACACCATTAAAAGTCACCAGTCCCAAGTTGTAATGTCTACTTGTTGATTGTACTGTATTGGGGATTCCTTTCTAGTATTGTTGGGAGTGAATAACTGTTGATGTTTCTTCCAACTCTAAAGGGAGTCTCTGATTCTGTAATGAATGATTTTATTAGTATCGCTGAATCTTGATCCCAGCTCTAAGTCTACGATCTTATAATCCGAGTCTATTGGATCAAATGCTTCCTTCCTATGCATTGTAATAAAAGTAGTGGCATCTGTTCAATGAGCTATGCCCTGCTCTTGTTGGCACACTTGGATTAGTTTGCCCCTGACCTATTAAAGTTTTAAAAGATGATAGCTTAACTGTCCTCCTTTTTTATTCACTTTGTTTAGTTTGTGTTCTTGTTTGTTTAGGTTTGGGCTGTGATCAGTGGGACTTAGCTTGTCATATTTTTGTTTGTTTGCTTTTTATTCTTGAGGAGCAGAAAAATGTAGCTCTTGGTGTTAGTGATTGTTTTGAAGACAAAATTCAAACATACATGGGCTACAAAAATATTTGATGTCTTTATATAATATTTTTTTTCCTCATTTGTATTCATCATTGGATGAAAAATATAAAGCTCCCCCATCCCATCTCCAACCCCCAGAGAACTTAAGATTGACTTCTCTAATACAATTCCATTCAGGATAAATGGAAAGATTTTTCTTTTTTCTTTTTTAATGAACGTAACAGATTGCCATAAGGTCTGGATATCAGCATATTCAAATGTGCACTTTGAAACAAAGCCTTTTTGTCCTAATTTATTCCCACGATGGTCAGAGGAATAATGAAAATCAAACAGACATGATATAAAAGCTCCATTTGGAATTGATAAGTTGAAACACATTTATTGAAGTAGGTACCCAACACTATGGTATACATCCTAAGGAATGCAAAGTTTATGTATGATAAGATCCTGAAATGAAATCTTTTTCTTAAGGAAAAATAAAATATTTGTATTTTTGGGATGTATGTTAACTGGAAATAGGTTAAATGAAATATGAATTAGCTATGGTAATATTTTATTTGGTTGCTTTGTCAGGTATGTTCCATTTGATCATGGAACATTATCACTGAGAAATTTATAATCTAATTATGATACAACTACTTCTTCTACATTAATCAATGAATAACATGAAGTGTTATATAATTATAATACATGCACATACACACAAAAACACTCAAAGTGATAGGACATACAGCATGATAGTGTCAATTTTTCAGATTCTTGAAAGTCGGAGAGAATAATTTGACCTTGATTGTGCAAATAAATAAGAGGAAAGGTTGTTTTTTTTTAATTTAAAAAAATAGTCTTGCTTTATTTATTAGTGACATTGAAGTTTTTGTTCTCAATAAATTATCAATACAGATATCTTAGAATGATATGTTTTAATTTTCTCCAACTTAAAAAAAAAAATCTTGGTTCAGCTCTTGTAATAAACCAAAGGTATAGTTCTGTAGTCTGCTTCTAAGATTAATTTGTTTTGATATTTAGCTTTAATGACCATGACAGGTGAACAGATAACTCATAAAGTCACATGAATAGAAATAAAATAAATTCATGGCTGGCTGTACTTACTAAAATAGCACACTCATTTTTTTTCAATACTATCCATCAATTATGCAAAGGTTTAAGTTGAAATTCAGCCAGTCAGTTTTAATCTTCCCTGATATCCATCAGCTATTCTTGGGCACTAATTCAAAGGCTTAATATTTGTGCGTGTTTAAAAATATTATGTATTCATTTTAACATTCTTTTCTTTTTAAATATTGAGTTCTAATTTCCCTCCCTCCAGCTCACCCCCATCCCACCTGTTGAAAAGACAAGCAGTATGAAACAAATTACACATGTGAAATCATACAAAATATATTTCCATATTAGTCATATTGCAAAAAAAAAGAGCAAGAAAAAAAGAAAATGAGAAAATTAAACTTTAATTTGCACTCAGAGTTCCTCATTTCTTTTTCTGGAGGTGGATAGTAATTTATTTTTCATCATTAGGCCTTTGGAATTGTCTTGGATCACTGTATTGATCAGGTAGCCAGGTCTTTCACATATGATCATCATTATTGATCAGTGCTACTGTGTTCAACAATCTCCCCATTCTTCTCCCTTCACTTTGGATCAGTCCATATAGGTCTGTCATTTTTCCCCCTGAATCCACCCCCTTTGTCATTTCTTATAGTGCAATAGTACACCATCACAATTACATACCATTTGTTCAGCCATTCCCCAACTGATGGATATCCTCTAAAATTCCAAACCTTTGATGCCACAAAAAACCCTGCTATAAATATTTTCATATATAGGGGTCCTTTTTTTTTTTTTTCATTTCATCTCACTGGGTTATAGACCCAGTAGTAGTTTTGCTGAGTCAAAAGGTATGCTAGATTGGACCTTTGAACATAGTTTCCTGTTGTTCTCTAGAATGGCTGGACCAGTTCACTATCCCACCAGCAGTTCACTAGTTTACCTATTATGTCTCATCCCCTTCAGTATTTGCCATTTCTCCTAGGTGTGAAGAACTACCTCAGAGTTGTTTTAATTTGCAATTCTCTAATCAAGAGTGATTTAGAGAAATTTTTTTCATATAACTATAGATAGCTTTGATTTCCTTTGAATTATCTTATTTTTATCCTTGTCCTCTATCTATATAAACTCCTCTTCAATGCCATACTATTAATACAGTTCTTAAGAGTAATGGGTGTCATCTTCTCATATAGGAATATAAATTAAGTTTTTTGAGTCCTTTGTGATTTCTCTTTCATGTTTATCTTTATTTATCTTATCCTTGGGTTTGAATATCACATTTTCTTTTCAGCTCTAGTCTTTTAAACAGGCATGCTAGAAAGAATTCTATTTTCATTAAATATCCATTTTTTTTTCCTTGAAGGATTATACTGAGTTTTGCTGGGTAAGTTATTCTTGGTTGTATTCCTAGCTTCTTTGCTGTCAGGAATATCACATCCCAAGTCATCTTTTCCTTTAACATGGAAGTACTAAATCTTGTGTGATCCTGACTATGGCTCTGTGGAATTTGAATTGTTTCTTTCCAGCTGCTTGCAATATTTCCTTGTTCACCTGGGAGCTAAGGAATTTGGCATAATAATCCTGGGAGCTTTCATTTTAGTATATCTTTCAAGAGGTGATTGGTGGCTTCTTTAAATTTCTGTTTTATACTATTTGATTTAAGATATCAAGGCCATTTTCCTTGATCATTTCTTGAAATATGATGTCATAGGTTTCAGGTAGTACAATAATTCTTGTTGTCTCTCTTTGATCTATTTTCTAAGTTAGTTATTTTTCAATGAGATATTTCACATATTCTTCTAAGGTTTTTTCATTCTATGGAGTTTGTTTTATTATTTTTGATGTCTCATGGAATCATTAACTTATGTTAGTACAATTTTAATTTTTAAATAATTATTTTAAGGAGATTTTCATGTCTTTTTTTGTCTAACCAATTCTACTTTTTGAGTAGTTCTTTTCTTCAGAAAATTTTAGTGCTTTTTTTTCCATTTGAACTATTGTACTTTTATTTTTTTCCACAATTTTATTTTAGACTCTACCAGAACACAAATACAAACTTACATTTAAGTTCCAATATTTAAGTTTATGATATGATTTTGTTTCTTTTCTCTATTGTGCTTTTAAAGAAGTTATTTTCTTCAGTAAATTTTTGTACTTTTTAAGCCATTAAGTCAATTCTGTTTTTAAGCTCCTTTTTTCTTCAATATTTTTGTACCTCTTTTTTTTTTACCAAGCTGTAAATTGTCTTTTCATAATTTTCTTGCATCATTCTCATTTTGTTTTCCCAATTTTTCCTCTAACACTTTTATCTTTTATCTTTAACTTTTCTAGGATTTCTTATTGAGCTTATATCCAATTAACATTCTTCTTTGAGGCTTTAGCTGTAGCTGTTTTATATTGTCATCTCTGTCTGACTGTGTTATTGTATTCCATACCATGGTAGGACCTTTTTATATTCAAATACTTTTTGGTTTTGTTGTCATTTACTCATTTTTCCAGGCTTTTTCTTGACTTTTAACTTTATGTTAAATTCACGCTCTACTCACCTTGAGATGGGTAGACACTGTCACAAGTTTCAGGGTTTTTAATGAAGCTTTTTCCAGAGCTAGTTCTTTGTGCCCACAACCTTTTGGTGTTTCCAAAGTCATGTAATCTGGACAGAGGGGTGGTCATTGCTCTTCTGGTCTGCATTCTAGTCTTTACAAAGGAAGAATCCATTCTCTCTGGCAAAAGCAAATTCTAATAGTCCTCTTAACCCTGCAACCAGGCCCCCTGTTTTGTTGCCATGGCAAGTGCTAGTGCTGGTTTTGGACATGGAACAATGACTAGGGCCCTGTTCCCTTTTATTCATCTGTTACTCTATTATCTGTCTTGTAACTGTGTCCACTAACTATGTATGGGCAATAGAGGTGCCAGATGTACCCAATGCCATCAAAGGCTCCCCTATAATTTCCTTCTGACCTGTTTTCCAACTCACTTATTGCCTCTATTTAGGAGGCAGCTGAGGGCTCCTGAATTTGTTTATGCTTTTGCAGTCACTGCTGCTACCACCTCTTTTATTCACTGAAGACAAGCCCCCATTCTGGCATGATAGACTTCTCCTGTGGATCTCTCAAGTTTTATTATGGCAGAAAAATGTCTCACTCTGACTATTTGTTGACTATGCCACTTCAAAATTTTAATGGAGGTATTAATTTAAAGTTGTTTGGAGGAGAATATTCAGAGAGTTCAACTTGGTTGCTGTGTCTAATCCACCATCTTGGTTCTACCTGTGATGGTTGTTTCTTAAGTGGGATGATAAAAGTTCTATCTCTTCTTCTCCATGTTTTGTTTGTAGTAAAAACAAAAACCTTTTTTGTCTTAGAATTCAGTATGGTTCTATAAGAATTCTTGAAAAATACTAATATAATGTGTAATGTATGATGCTAATTGAATGAAATAATGAAATATATAATGTATAATGGGGAGGAGAAAATCAAAATCATTAGAAAGAATGGATATAATGGGTAAATACAAATATATTCTTTGAGCTTAAAGGAATAGAAATCCCAACTGATGTTTGTTTAGAAAGTGAATGTAATATGGTATGAAATCATATTTGAAATTTTAAAAATAAAAAAAGGAAAGTGTGTGCTTCTGCAATCATCATTACCATAACCCCCATAATTACCTCCTGTGATTTTTGCTTCCTATTCTCTCTACTCAATGTTTTAAGGTGCTAGTGAAAACTCTCAGATGGAAATATTTTGCTACCAATACAAAAATGTATTTAAATTAATTAAATTGTACTGTTAATTTTTCTTTATGAAAATATGTTGACATGTTAAAAAATAGCTTATAGCAGGCACTGATGTGTCCTGTGAGGGAGCCTTGTGTTATGATGTTGTTATTGCCATTTTATAAATAATAAAAGCAAGGTATGTGTAGGTTGGTGGCATAATTAAAAAATAAAATATTTTTTTAAATGGTGTTCCCTTCAGGAAGGAAATGAAGACTTGGGTAGCATCAGTTATAGTACCAAGAACAGGCTAACAATGACATTGCATTGATAGATTCATTTGTTTAATGGGGGTTTTTGGGGAGCAACTCAGAATTATTCAAGAGACATTGTTTCCAAGACTGGATCTTCTATTTTTAAAGAACTTTGACTAGTTGGGTAGGTCCTTGTCTCTTGGGGGTAAAGGATCTTTCTTCTCTACTCAGTGATATTTCATATCAGTGTTTTGAGGGAGAGCCATATCTCATGAAAAGATCTGAAATTCTCTTTTGAGATCTGTATCTCTAAGAGTCTTTATTGAATGTATGCTGGCATATTATAATGGGCTCCTACTTTCTCTGTAGAAAATTCTTATTCTTTGTCATTACTCAGCCTCTAGGTGCTTGATGATTCCTGACAGGAAGAAAAATGAAGCCAGAATTGAAGGAAAATCTTATGAAATTTTTCAATGGATATAAACTATACGAATTCCAGTTAGTTTTTCTTCATTGCCTCAAGTGCCTGGAAATTTTGCCTAATCAGAGATATTCTCTTTGCTGTGCAATGACATTCTATGAGGAATTTGAGCTACATCTTATGCCACAAATGAGTTTGTATTTTAGACAAGAGGGAGGACCTGGGAAAATCAGCATCCATTTCATATTTAGCCACTAACGGCTTTGCTAGAAACTGAACTGGTTTTATTTGATAAAGAGTGTCAGACACTAGGCAAGTCCCATATTCAACCTTGTGGTTTTTCACTCTATCCTGCTAAGAAAGAGTTAGAGAAATACAAAACAGTTTGGAAAGGGTGGATAAGCAACTATTCCCTAGTTTTAACTCTCTCTGAGTAGCTTGTATCATCTTATTAATCTAAAGGGTGAGTGTATGAATGATAGTTCTGAGATATTCACTGAATAAACTTTGTCTCCTCTTTGACCCCGTTCTCTTTCACTGAGTCATGTAACCTTGATATAATAGAGTCTGCTCCAGAGGGTGCTAGACAGGCTTGCTTGGATACTATTTAGCCATTGACTTTTCATAAAGAATCAATAAAAAAGACTAAGTAATGCATAATTAATCAACTATCCCACAACTGAAGGCTTGCAGTTTCTCTAAGACCTATGCTTCTCCTAAACACCTAAATTAAAAGTCCCAGAAAAGATAAAGTTCAGTTATTTAGCACTGAGATTGTTACTTCCTTCTGCAAATTGACAAAGGAGTGGAGGGATCCCAGCAAAGTTCCCAATCAATGTTTAAGTCATAACATCTGGTAAGGCTAGTCATTAGATGAAATAATTAGGAATTCAGAACCTATGTCTCAGTTCCTCTTTGTGTCTTGGGGACATAGCCTCAGTTACAGGCAGAAGTTTCTTTAGCGGGTACTTTTCCTACCTCCCCATTTAAAGCCTTGTCACTGACAGAAACATTTATTTCATGGAGAAGTGAGAGTGGAACTAAAAGTAGGCCTTAGCAGAGGAGCCAACCACCCCCATTCTGTACTTCTCACTCTGTTGTTAAGATTTTCAGTCTTTTTTTTTTTTTTAATAACTAAGGCATCCATGACATTCTCTATCTCTTTTGTTCTTGGCTTTGGCTCCCCCTACCCCCTACTTTATGGGTGGGACTGACGCAAAGCACAGAGCATCATCCTCAGAATTAGGATAGAAATTAAAATCCAGTCTTCTCCCTTCACACTCTCCTTTACATATAACCAAGAAACCTGCTTATTATTTGCATCACATTTATTCAAGGTATTTTAAAAGGCTAATCACAATGAGAAATGATGTTGGTTGGCAGTGCTTTTATGTTTGAAGTACACTATAATTTCACCTGTTGTTGTTTTTTTAACTATTGCCTTTATAATTCTGTGAGAAGTTAGAAAAATTATACTAATCTATAATCGTACTGTAGTTCCAAACCATGTTTAACCTTTTACAAAATCTCTTGTACAACTAATAATGCCTGGCCTATTCCAATCTGGTGGAAGCTACAACTCCAGAAAGGCTCTGTTGGAATCATTTATTCAAAACCAAGTCATACCACAATTCTTTTGTATAATTTGCAACATCTCACTATTGGGGCTGAATCAAATCTAACAGCCTCTTTTCCCTTTTATTTTTTTCATTTTCAGTAAGGTTTTGAGTTTCCAGTAAAATAAGGAATGTGTATATGTCTCAGAAAGGGAATAGGAGGGGAAATAACTCATTTTAAGATTATCTATTCTCTCCCTCTCTCCCAAATTTACAGTCCTACATCTTTCTGCAATATTCAAATTCACTTTAACTCCAAGGAATACCTGGACTAGCAAATGGCAATGGACTGAGATATACAAAATTCTAAGTGTCCCTGTTACATTTTACCTGTGGCAAACCTTTGCAATTGTGCTTTTGATACTCGGAGAGATACTTGCTAGAAAGAAAGAGAGAGATGACTTCAGAAAAAGATACTTTCAGAGAAGGATAGAGACTTATCCCATGAAGTAATAAGCAAAACTAACTACACTGAGTTGTCACAGAAATTTCCTGAGTAGAAATAGAGAAACATTCCTGAATCCATTCTCAGATTCTCAAAAACCTTCCCACCTGATTTCCTTTGTAATTTTTAAGACCTGTAGATCTAGAGATTATTTGTTTCATATCCTCTTCTGTTCATATTGAGGGTACATATGGGCCATTGGTTCTCCATGATTTCAGTCAAGGTTTATCTAAGGCTTTGTCTGTCTGTGTTATGGGGAGGAGTCCTCAACAAGTTTTAGTTCCAATCAAATCAAATATTGCCCTTTCCTATCTCTCCTTCAACTTTTTCTCACTTCTAACAAAGAAGATAACAAGTTTATTTCTCTGGGGAAGTCTTTAAATTGAACAGGCAGGATAAACTCAAGGGGAAAAGGAGCTAGTTTCTTTGTTATTCCTAGGCATATCATAGTTGGGCCTTTATATCTTATGTTTAGGGAAGCTCAGTGTTGGAGACCACTTGGAGATTCCCATCAGCTGCTTTCATTGGAATCACTAAGGATCTTTGACTGAAAACTCTATAGTGTGGTTATGTTTATATAGGAATATAGGGGGTGGGTCAATGTGGGCTTCAAGTGAAAAGTGAAAAACAGTTCTTGCCCTCCAGGTTCTTACAGTCTATTGTGGATACAACATGTAAACAGATGAGTAAATATGGAATTAACAAATTAGTATATCAAGAAAGATTTATTCCATAGATATGAGCATCTGATCTCACTCTTAAAGGTGACTAAGGATGCATCTCTTTCTTCCTTCCTTCCCTCCTTCCTTCCTTCTTTCCTTCCTTCCTTCCTTCCTTCCTTCCTTCCTTCCTTCCTTCTTTTAAAATAATATTTTGTCTAACCCTTGTCCACAGATTGTGAGGTAGAATTTCATAGGTGTTTTTAGTTACATTTTTTTCAATTATTATTAATGATGTGGAAAAAATTAATATGGTTTTTGACTACTTGGGTTTTTTCCTTGGAGAATTGACTGTGTATATCTTTTGAATACCTAATTCATTAGAAAGGTTTGGGTTCCTAGGGTAGAACTAGTCTTAAGAGAAGTGTACTTTGTTCCACAAAAGTAGTCAACTAGTAAATACTACCAATTAATAATCTTTATGATTGAGATTTCTGTAAATAACCAGTCAGCCCATCAATAAATATGTATTAATCACAGGGAGACTATGTGATAAGTGAAGGGGATACAAAGAAAAGAAAATAATTTGGTACCTCCAAGAAAGACTTGAGTCTCATGGAAGGAGATAACATGCAAATAACTATACATACATATATATATATATATTCTGCAGGAATATTCTGCAGGATATCTACATCTGCCTATATAGATATAGATATAGATATCCTGCAGAATACAGAATTTCAGCTGAGTCTTAAAGGCAACCACAGAAGTCAGCAAGTAAGCATAAAGAGGGAGAACATTCCAGATATGAGGGACATTCATTGAAAAAAACATGGAACTGGGAGGTGGAGTGACATATAGAAAGAAGAATTAACAAGTAGGCAAGTGTATCTGGATCATAGCATTCATAGATGGGAATAAAATACAAGAATATTGTAAAGGGAAGGAGAGGCTAGGTTTTGAAGGACTTTAAATGCCAAATGGAGGATACTGTATTTTATCCCTAGCCCATCTGACCTGTCTTTGAGATTGGCTCTCTATCTACTACGCCACACTACATTTCAAAAAGTATGACTGTATATTGTTTCTACTTCATACCAGACTCTTGTTTTCTTATTGGAACCCATTTGGAAGTGCTCTGGCCTGGTAACTAAATCCTAGTTTTTCTTTCTTCCTTGTTCAGAAATTTGGTGTAATCAGGCCCTATCAGACCATGATATATTGTTTTGGTATCTTGTTATATTGTAGTAGGGTTGCGTTGTTTTTCATGTGATTTTATTATTGCAGAATATGACTACCATCTTTCTTAGAATGTATCTTAGTTTTTATTATCCCATAAGAGCTCAATAGAAAAGAATTGAACCATTTCCCCTGACACAAAAAGCACATTTTTGTCAGCATCCATGTTATTCATTTTATATAGGTAAATTCAAATGTTAGGCATCCATCACCTTGACATGGTCTTAGAAAAGTATACTGACACTGGAGATGGAGCCATAGAATTCATGATTCAGGAGGCCCTATAAATCCAGGAAAAAGCATTTTGTGTAACTTGGGAATTAATAGAACTTAATCCATTTTTGGAGCCACTTGGGGGTTGATTTTAACTCACATATACCTTTTAATTGACTTTTCTAAGAGAAATATAAGACTGGGTATATTTGGTAAGTATTTAGAATTTATTGTGTGTTGTATATTTCATGCATCGTTTCTCAAGTGTCAGAAGCCTACATAAATGACATTCATCAACAGCATATGGAATCTATCTCTGCAAAATCTTGCTCATTTATACTATTCCAACCCAGAGCATTTCATGTCTTATAATTTGCTTTTATTCTCATTATATTCAGGAGAGACAGTAGCAAATAAATGCAATCAATTAAGTATTTTCTATGTAGGCACAGTCTACATTCACATAGGAAACTGCTCTCTACCTCACCACTGTTTAGAAACTCCAGGGGTAAAATGAAGTTAGCAAAAAGGAATTTAAAAAAAAAAAAGGACTGTTTCTATTTCCCCCCTCCTCCATATCAAAGATCAATAAATATTCATCTACATTTAGTCAGTGGCTATATTTTATCATTTCAACCTGCATAACTATTCTCATACTTGTCTTCTGTCTGGTTATATGACTACCACTACAATTCATGCAAACATCACCATTTATCTGAATTATGGAAATGCCTTTTTAAACAGAGACAAATCTCAATCTCCTTCATTCTAATGTCACTTCCCTCCAATCTTTCTTTCACTGAAGTCCCACATCTTTCTGAAGAAAGAGTTTTGACTTTTTTCTCCCTTTGCTCTAAAATTTTTCACTCTTCTATTCAATTCTTAGAAAAAAATACTATATAAAACATCATTCTAATATCTAAAGATCCCCATAAATTTGTTCCCACCTACCTTTCAAGTCTTCTATCATCATTACACATTCTACATTTCAGCCCCTTTAGATATTTCTCATATATGTCATTCTTGGTCAAAGCATTCTGGTCAACTAGACCTTTGAGAATCCTGGTATTTTTACTTCATAACTCAATTCAATTTCTGCTTTCTATGTGAAGTCTTCCACGATCTCCCTAGATGTCAATAATCTATCCCTTTCATATTATGTTATATTTATTCTTCTGTCTATGATCTATATATCCCAAGTGAAATATGAACTTTTGAAAAGCAAGTTATTTAGTTTTTATGTTTAGTGCTTAGCAAAGTACCTTGCACATAGTAGTAGCTTAAAATGTGTATTTAATTGAATAGCAGATCTTATTATTTAGAACACAGAATAAAATAGCTACAACTTCTGGAGTAAACAGCCTGGGAAATGGAAATTTCACAAAGTGATGACTCAAATTTGGAAGTTGGTTGTATTGGTTTGTATTATGCTTTTTGGCTTGCTGCATAGACCATATGATTTGGCAATTTGTTCAACTCTCTACATTCTATAGTGTTTTATAGCCTTAACCATTTTAGGTTAACAAAGAAATAGCTACATGAGAAATAAAAAGTATATACTGACTTTCTTTTTCTTTCTTTCTTTTTTGCTTTTTGGAGGGCAATTGGGGTTAAGTGACTTGCCCAAGGTCACACGGCTAGTAAGTGTTAAGTGTCTGAGGTCGGTTTTGAACTCAGGTCCTCCTGACTCCAGGGCCAGTGCTCTATTCACTGTGCCATCTAGCCACCACTTATACTAACTTTCTGACATCTTTTTACTCTAGGTCTCAAAATCTATAGCAAAAGCAAGATCATATCAGAATTGATACCTGCATGCTAAAATAGATTATGTTTATATGTAACTTCTCTAATTCTGGGGATATAACTGTGCAAATAATGATACTGTATTCCTGAAAAGAAAAGAAAACCTTGTGTTTTCTGTATTCTGTGTCTAGTTTGAGTTGGATTCAGTTTGAAAGAAAGTAAAAAGAAAGTATTTATGTTTAAAATCCTGGCAACACAGAGTAGACAAAAACAAGACAAATCTATGACTTTACTATGTTACTTGACCAATTTTTCTACAACAATCTGAATGGGAATGTTAAATGGGAATGTTCTAATCTTAACTTACTTGACGATTCTTGCTCTGCAAATGATTCTTTTGTCATGCTATTTCAATTTTAAACACCACTCTAGAACACCAAGAATATGAAAAAATCCTCAAATATGCTTGTTTGTTTTGTTTTTTAGGAAAAATGGTCTTGAACAATATAAATCCTCAGGAATTTATATTTCCTTTTTTGATATTGTACTTATTCATGCTTTTTTCAAGAGAATGATAAGACCTACACTTAATACCTAAACAGTCACCCAAGTGGTCAGGCATACATTAAATCTAGATTTTTTAAAAATGAAAATCATAAAGAAGTTTTAACAAGAAATATAGTATCCTCTCTTTTGGTTTATTTTCTTTTTCAATTTGTATTGCATAAAAAAAATGTTTATGGAAAAACTTAGGTTAATTTCAATCAAATAAGTATTTTGTTAAATAAAAGTTATAGAAGTTACTATGTGCTATAATTGTTATAATAATAGAATGGGTAGTATATTATATTATTGTGGCTTATATTTTTTATCTTTACTATTTATAGAACACTTTCTTCATAAATCTCATAAGAGATGTGGCATTAGTATAATCATTCCTATTTTAGTGGTGCACAGGTTGAGTCTCAGAGATGTTCACAGATTCATAGGTTTATAATCAAAAAAGATTTTAGAAGTATCTATTCCAATTTTCAAGATCAGGAAAGTAAAATGGCTTGCCAGTGATTACATGGATAATAAGTGGAAGAGGTAGAATTTAAAACAAGGTGTTCTGACTCCAAATCTAACATACTTTCTACGATACCAGATTAAGTAATTTCTTCACAAACTCAGGGAAATTATATGTCACAGCCAAGATTTGAATCTATGTATTAGGATGGTAAGAGGCAGCTGGTGGCTCAATGAATAAAGCCCCAGGCCTGGACTCAGGAAAACCTGAGTTAAAATCCAGCCTTAGATTCTTACTAGTTGAGTGACCTTGAGCAAGTCACTTAACCTTTGTTTGCCTTAATTCACTGGAGAAGGAAATGGTAAACCAGTCCAGTATCTTTGCCAAGAAAACTCCATGGACACTGTGGTCCACAGGGTCATAAAGAGTCAGAAATTATGGAATGACTAAAACAATTATGATTCTAAGTCTAGAGTTCTTTCTATCATATCAGAATAATATGGGGACAAATACTTGAAAGAGGCAAGATATTCCCTTGGAGTCAATGATAATAAAGATCAAGAGGAAGTGAAGTCTATAGGGAAGACCCACAAAGGATCACATTTTAGTAGGATTTCAAAGAATTGATAAGATGTGAAAAGTCAGAAGAAAGAAGGAATATTCCTTGATCTCTTTAGCAAGAAGTATGGGCCCCTATTCTATCTGATCTCATGGAATTTCATTTGAATCTTATACTATTCAATTTTGCACAATTTTTACTTGTTTACATATACCCCCTCCCAGATTGCTAGCTCCTTAAAGGAAATAATCATACTATATTTTAAAAATCATTTTTAGTTTATTTGTTCCTCTCCATTCTGTAAGTACTCACTTTCCTATTTCTTAGATTTCCGAGATTCTTTAGAAATCAGTTGAAATCAGCTCTGGTATCTGGTTTGTTTTTTTTTTAAGATTACCCCCACTCAAATGCTAGTGCCCTCTCCCTGAAATTACCTTTTAATTTACTATATATTTTTTTGTTTGTGAATGCACTCACATATAGAGAGTGCAGCCTAGTGGATATGGTGCTGGCTTCAAAGCCTTTATAGCAATGATGTCTTAGATATAGCTGCTACTCATCCATGGTAGTAAAAATCTCCATTTTCACAATTTTAAATGCCCATTTTAAAGTAGATTCTAGTTGATAGAACCTTAACCCCAATCTTTAGCTACTTTTACTGATGTTGCCTTCTGAGGCCTTGAGTCTAGGGGTTTTAGTCCTTTTTTAAAAGGGAGATTAGCAGGTGTTACTGACATTTGAACCTAATTAAGACTCTATGGATATAACCCAAGGGAATGAAAGAGCATTGAAATGAGATAAGTTTGTAGAGAATATGGGCAGTTGTCCCAATCTTGTTTTCTCGGGAACAAATGCTCCTGATTTTGTCTATTAATAGGGATATCTAAACCCTTCCGGCACCAATGGCAAAAGTATTCTCCATTCAGAAATGACTTGTGTTTGCTTTTTTTGTTTGTTTCCTTCCCAGCTGAATAGGAAAGATTTTTAGAGAACTTTGGAGGTTTTTTTTGGAACTTTCTGTTTTCCTTATACTGCCTGGAGTATAGTACATTCACTTGTATATATTTACTGATTCACTTCTAATCTCAGATAGACAGGCACTCATCACCATATGTAGTACCTTGAGAAATATCCTTTGGACCATGTATCTATAATTCAGTTCAAAAGATCCAATGGAATGTGAATAAGACTGCATGCTAGAGATTAGACAGAAGTCCTAAAGGCTTTTTTTTTTTAACTTACTGAAACATGAACTAATTAGAGAATAGACATTAAATATTTCTCCATCAGCTTTCTTTTTATTAGTTTCATATATTTCTTACTAAACAGAAGGACAGATGTCTTATTGGACTTTCAAATTCATTTTCATTGTTTTTATGAATTCTAGTCATCAATATCCTTTTCTAACTCTCCATGGATTCTAGTTGAGTAGCTCTTCTCCAGTTCTGGCTTTTACCTGCCCTTTCATTCACCAAAATCAGGAATCTAATAACCACCTTCCTTGAGAATCGACTGACCCTTTTAAAGTCAGCCTTCTTGATAAGAAATGGAACATGTGTAGTTGAGCATTTATTCATAATATCTGCTGATTAAATGTTTATTGGATGAGAGAATGTGTGAGGATCTCTTATTTCCTGGTGCTCTCCATATACCAGGGCAATCTTCACCATTGGGAAGAACCATTGTCGGTGCATATGATACTTGGTGACTTATTCAATAATTGTGTCAGGGTGTCGAAGCTTCCAGTCCAATCCAACTGCCACCTTAAACATAGTTATGCCTTCAGGTTTTCTCCTTTTTTTCTATACCTTCTCTTTTGGTGATCACATTTATTCCCACAGGGAAAAAAAAAATATCTATCTATATATAACAACCTCTATATGTAATTGCTCCCAGCTCTCTAACTACATCCCTTATACCTAGATATAGATGTGCCTACAGCACTTTCAGCTCAACATGTAGAAAATACAAATTTTCATCTCCCTTTCAAACTTTTCTCTCAATCTTATTTCTATGGAGAACATACCTATTCTCTCCCCCACCCCCCACATTCATAATCTCAGTCATTGGCTTTTCTTGCTTACAATATCCCCTCATACATAGTCAAATTCACATACAACCCATCCATCCTCTCTAAGATCTCTGAGTCTATTCTTTCTCTTCATATTGTCCTTTACTTCTTCCACCTAGACTACTTTTTGGGTCTCCTAAATAGCCTGTCACCTCTCCACATTCCGCAGCTTTCAATACTGCTGATACCAATATACTACAACATAATAATGAGGTTGGTAAGCTTCAGGATTGGCCGGCGTTCAATTTAAGGAAGAAGAAATCAATATAAAATGGCTTGGAGATAACACAGGAAAAAGAAAAAAGTCCTTATGTTTATATACTTATAAATAAAAATTTATACCTTTTTACATCTTTAAAAACTTTTCATATGTAGCATGTCATATTGATAAAAGCACTTATTTTGCTCAATTTTCTATGACATTCGAAGATGTATATGAATATTCTATAATTCTTCATAGTGAAAGCATAATTTTATCTCAATTATATTAAAAATAACTTTGAGAGACAACCATTTTTTCTAAGCTCATCCTGAATTATATGTGCATATGTTTTCAAAAGAGATTTAAATCATCTTACTTCCCATGCTATGGAAGCATGCTAATTTCCATCTCTTGGATAAATTTCATAACTTTTGATGACATGTAATATAGTAAAAAACCCCATTGTAGTATTCAGTCTCCATTTAGGATTATCTCTAATTTCAGAACAATTCTACATAGTCTATCATCATAGTTATCAGGTTTCATCATTCTCTAAATAAAGTCAAGCCTTCCGGGCTCATTGAAAATAAAATCTCCCCAAAACATTTTTGGCTAAATGATTCTAATTAGATGAGGAGCCCAGATCTTCTTGTCTCTAGATTTGTAACAATGGTAATGGCATAGCATTGAATGTAAAAGTAACTTGAATCCACATGATTTCCATTTTCAAATCTTCAGTACTCAAGTCTTTCTAAAATCTTGCCTTTGAGGAACTCTTTTTAGTTTGATAATCTTAATTAGCATATTAAAAGAACTAATATTATTATCCTTCCATCTATAAGAACCCTCCCTCCTACTGTGGAGAATGTAGTTAACAATCTTTCTCACTGCCTTCTCCTTGTAAAGGATATCACTAAATTTACATGGATTGAAATAACAATTTTTCTGTTCTTAGCATTTCTTTTTTAGATTATTTTTCCTGTCTTTTAAAAATAATTATTTACTTATTTATTTTAAACATTATTTTGTTTTGAAATTTAATTTCAAATTCTCCCCTTTTCACCCCTCCCTCAACACTAAAAAGGGAAGCAAAATGATACATCCGTTATACATGTGAAATCATGCAAAACACATTTCCATAATAGCCATATTGTAAGAAAAGGAAAAAAAAGAAGAAAACAAGAAATTTATACGGCAGTTTGCATTTAGAGTTCATTACTTCTCCCTCTGGAGGTGTATAGCATTTTTTTTCATCATGAATCCCTTAGAGTTTTCTTAGGGTATCATACTGATCACAGTAGCCAAGCCTTTCAGGGTTTATTATCATTACAGCAATGCTGTTACTATGCACAATGATCTCCTAGTTCTTCTCACTTCATTTTGCATCATTCCATATAGGTCTTGTCATGTATTTTTAAACAATCTCTCTCATCATATTTTATAGCACAATAGTATTCCATCACAATAACAAACCACAATTTATTCAGCCATTCCCCGATTCATGAGCATTCCCCGATTCATGAGCATTCCCTCAATTTCTAATTCTTTGCCACCACAGAAAGATCCACTATAAATATTTTTTTAACAAATAATTCCTTTTCCTTCTCCTGATCTCTTTCAGCTACAGATCTAGTAGTAGTATTGCTGGGTCAAAGGGTATGCAAATTTGTAGAACTCTTTGAACATAGTTCCAAATTGTTCTCCAGAATAGTTGGACCACTTCACAACTCCATGAAAGGTTATTATTACATATTTTCCCTCATCCCCTCCAACATTTGTCACTTCAGAAAGCTGTAAGGTAACCTCACAGTTATTTTAAACTTCATCACTCTAATCAATAATGATTCAAAGAATTTTTCTCATGATATAGAAAGCTTTAATTTTTTTCTTTTAAAATTAACTTTTAATTTCCTTTGATTATTTAGTAATTGGATAA
>CM053590.1:57907005-57927662 GCA_028646515.1 Pseudochirops corinnae | reverse complement strand
AATAATTAATTATTATTATTTGTGCTCTGAAAATGTAAGTGCACATCCCATTTTGTAGGAGTCTTTTTTTAATCACAATATGCATTTGTATTAAGTTTTATTATAGCATGGAAGGTTGAGTTAAACACAAATTTGAAGAACTGCTGTTTCTAACAGTCAAGTGGACAGATAGAATAATAGGCCTGGAGTCAGGAAGACTTGTGTTCAAATCTGAGTAGAGAAATTTAATGAGGTGTGTGACTTTGAGCAAGTCATTTGTTTTCTGTCTGCCTCAGTTTCCTCATCTGTAAAATAGAGATGATAAAAGTGCCTGCCTCACAGGATTGTTGTGACGACTAAACAGACATATAATTGGCACTTAATAAATACATGTCCACCCCTCTTATCTCATGAAGTAGCCTTTTAAAAGTACAAAAGTACATTATTTTTTCTTTTTTCTCGAAGTTTTTTTTTTATGTTCCTCTTTCTCTCCTTCCCCCACTAAAACAGCAATAACTTTTGACAATTTCATCCTAGGGATCTTTATTATTATCTAAGCTAAATAGATTGCTTTATTAACATAAAACTGCTGCTTTGTAATGTTGCCGACCATATAACATCTTTAGTTTAACCATGAGAACTAGTCCCCAATAAGTGTCACATGTTACATCTGTAATCACATCACATGCATTTCTTTTCTTTTCTTTTTTTAATGTTCCTGTTTATATACTTTGACAGCTTACCTTTAGGGAATTTCTTTCATTTTTGTACAGTTGTACTATATTCGTTTATATATGTGTATATATATTACATATATATATATATGTATATGTGTAATATGGGATACTTGTTGGGAAATAATTTATGCAAATGACTATTTTTCTTTTTCTTGATGCATTTATTTAACCCATACAAAAACTTCCAAATGCATTGAAAACAAAATTTTATCTTTCATCTTGTATGACCATATCTATTTCCCATTCACTTAAGATTATTTTCCAGTCATAATTCTTCATGGAACTATCTTCTATTCTTCTTTCATTTATTTTCATTTTAAAAGGAGGTCACATTCATTTATAGCATGGTAGAGATCCATATTTGATTCTTTCTTTTTGTCAAAAATTCTTTCCAGTCTTCAGAACTGTTCTAAGCTATTACTCCTTATACCAGTAAAAAATATTTTTCTATATCCATTCTTTTCCTCCTTTCTTTCTTCCAAATGTATTTATTTTTAGTTTACAACATTCAATTCCACTGGTTTTTGGGCTCCAAATTTTTTTCTCTTTCCTCTCCTTTCCCCTCCCCAAGATGGCATGCAACCCAATATGAGTTCTATATATACCTTCATATTGAACATGTTTTCACAATAGTCAAGTTGTTAAGAAGAATTATAACCAATGGAATGAACCAGGAGAGAAAAGAAATGAAACAAAAAAGAGAGAGAGCAAATAGTTTGCTTCAAACTGCCTTCAGACTCTGTAATTCTCTGGATGTTGATAGCATTTTCCTTCATGAGCCTTTTAGAAATGTCTTAGAACATTGCATTGCTGAGAAGAGTCAAGTCTATCAAAGTTCTTCATCACAGACACAACGTGTCTATAATTGTGTACAATGTTCTCCTAGTTCTGCTCTCCTCACTCAGCATCATTTTATGTGTCTTTCCAAGTTACTATGAAGTCCATCTGCTCTTCATTTCTTATAGCAAAATAGTATTCTATTATATTCATATGCAACAATGTGTTTAACCATTCGCCAATTGATGGGCATCCTCTTGATTTTCAATTCTTTGCCACCACAAAAAAGCAGCCATCAAACCCACTTGGTAATGCCTAAGAAATGGAGTGGTGGATCAGTGGAATAGGTTAAGCACACAAGACACAGTAGTCAATGACTATAGTAATCTGCACAAAGATTCCAGCTTCTGGTATAAGAACTCACTACTTGAAAAAAAATGCTGAGAAAACTGGAAAATAGTATGGCAGAAATTGGACATAGACCAATATCTTAGACTGTATATCAAAATAAAGTCTAAATGGGTTTACAATTTAGATATAAAGGCTGATACTATAAACAATCTTGGAGAGCAAGGAATAGTTTACCCAGATTAATGGAGCAGGGAAGAATTTATGACCAAACAAGATATAGATAGCATTAAAAAATGCAAAAGGGAATTTTGATTACATCAAATTGAAAAGTTTTTGTACAAACAAAACCAATGCAACAAAGATTAGGAGGGGAATAGAAAATTGGAAAAATAATTTTTACAACCTGTGTCTCTGATAAAGACCTCATTTCTAAAACATATAAAGAACTGATTCAAATTTATATGAATACAAGTCATTCGCAGTTGATAAGTGGTTAAACTCCTGTAACAACATTGCCTGATTTATCAGATAGTTGTATACCAGAGTATGTTTGATTGCTTCTAGGATCTTGCTTCCCTGTTTTTTTTTATTGGATCAACATTTCTATTTCTAAAACATTTCTACAACATTTCTATCACTGTAACATAGTTTTAGTGATTATTGCTTTATATAATAGTGTGTCATTTGGCAAGCCCCACCCCCTTAATTACTACTTTTTTCTTCCATTATTACAAGAAGCTTTAGGGTTCTTGATTTGTTCTTAAATATTTTAACATTATTTTCCTTATGTTTATAAGGTAATCCCTTTGAATTTAGAACAGTGTGATATTAAATAAATTATTTAATATACTACCTGGTCATATTACTAATAATGGAACTCCTTCCAGTTATTTATGTCTTTTGTAGTTTTAGTCATATATTTCCTGAATGCTTCTCAGAAAATTAGAGATCAGATACTTTACATGTTTTTGGTTATAAAGATTCAAATTTTTCTTTGTAAAAATTTCCTTCTTATTTTGCTTATTGATTTAGAGAAAAGATTATGATTGTGTAGGCTCCTTTTAAATACTGCTACTATGTTGAAGTTACTAATTGGTCCTATTATTAACATGAATTTCTAAGATTCTTCTCCAACTATTAAGTTTATTATTTCTTTTCTTTCTTGATAAAATTTTCAATGACTTCATGAATGAGCAGACTGATAGACTATCAAAAAGTTAGAGGTGAGCTCATAGGTCATTTAGTTCAAAACAGTAGTAGAGAATATTAGGGGGCTTATGAAAATGATGTGTTACAGATATATTTTGCTCAGAGTAAATTTAATCAGTCTTCCCATCAATAAATAGAATATGAGAATGAGTCAAGAAATTCATCCTCATAAAATGCTCTATCTCCTAGTTATATGAAGGAATTTGGGACCAGAAAACCTGGTATAGGAAGTATCTAGTTAATAATAAGGAATATCGAACCTGGTTTACATATAATATTGGGTAATGGTGAAGGATTTACTCTCCAAAGAGAGAGTCTAAATCTAAAGACTGAACCTTTGTTGACTGATTTGGAAAAATAAAAGGAAAAGAGTACATTTACAGGGCTGTTACATCCCAAAGACTAGAGACAATTCTATATATCCTATGCAGTTCACAGGTTCAGAAATGGAGTCTCAAATATTTCCTTGAGTACATCTATTTCCCCCAGGAAAATGGAGAACTAAAATATTAACAAATGACAATGAGTCATTCCAGAGGCAAGCAGATTATCACAGTGATCAGAATTATATATATAGCAAATTGGGGGTAAGGAGTAAGGATTCCATTAATGTGGCCCACAGGTGTTTTCAAGAACAGCATTGCATAATGCATTAACGGGGATGTAGTAGAAAACATTTCATTAAAGTTTGGCTGTAATATAATATGCATTAACCCACATATGTTTTATTACCTTTACCTGATGATAATATCGATCTATAATTTTAGGAGATTGATCTCTTTCTTTAAATTGGAGACAGAAGGTAAAGGAGAATATAGTGACTACAATCCAAGCAAAAGTGGATAAGCCCTAACTCACACCTATGTTATTTCTAGTACAAAACTTCTAAGATGAATGCCACTTTTATGTATTGATGAGAATATGGCCATTGTGGATCACTGATGGTGCTACAGAAGACTGAGTATACCATGTGAAACTAGAGTCATTAGCAGTATAGAACCTAAGGAGAAACTGAAGCACATGTGGATGAGGAAACAAGTCACCATTGAAGACCACTTCCCACGGGGATCGGGGAGGGAAGCTAGCATAGAATGGAGATGTAGCAGTATGATCGCCACAAGGTAGAAAAATTTCAGTACGTTAAGGAACCACTGAACTGAGAACTGGAGCAAGGCCTAGAAATGAGGAGTAATGTAGCATGGAGACATGACAGAGAAAAGGAAATATGGGCCCTGCTTTTAGCTCATACTCCCAGTTCTGCATGCTATAAATCTAGAGGAGAGAGATGAGCTCTGTAATGATCTCAAACCACAAAGGGTAAAAGTATCATTTGTAATGATTGTCATAGAAGATACCTGTGTAATTGAGAGGCTCCTCTAATTCAGGTACAAGTTTTTCTTTTTGTTGGCTAAAAAGAACTTTATGTTTAACATCTTGATAAACTGAACATTTTTAGAGAAGCTGAGAGTTATGCTAGAGTAACAAATTGAGGCTTTTTTTTGAAGTTACATGAGTCTTCCTGAGTAGGAGCATGAGCCAGAAAGATTTTATGAGAACAATTCCCAAAATTGTACATCCTGTCAGGAGGGATGTTCTAACAGCAGTGGAACATGGGCAGTGTCTCCTTTCTGGTCTTTTCTCTATTTTAGGACTTGTTTTCTGAAAGGAGAAAGTACAGGGATGGTTGGTTTATTTTAATGAAATGGGATTATTTAAACTTGTTTATTTGAAACTCTGTATACATTTTAAATCAATTCCATTTATCACTAGCCCCATTAGTATTAAGCGTATATGCTTTTCAGGGATTTCACCACTGATAGTCTCATTGGATCTATGCTAATTTAACATCTGCTGTTTTTCTATAATACTCTAGAGTAGGCCCATGTACCTAATGATATCTCCCAGTTTTATGACCTTCACTTTACTAGTTAGATATTAGACAAAAGCAAGAAAACTAGATTCCTCTGCTTTCCTCTGTATCATGACTTCTCTTTAAACCAAACATAGTGGTTGGTATTGATTCCAGATCTGACATCTGGAGAAAGTCACCATTTTTATGGAAAATTACACAATCCACAACAAAGTATTACACAGTTTAAACTTTAAACTCATTTTTTATTTGCAATCCTCACTCAATACTTTTTAAAAATGATATATGTTATTGATAGAAATTCATTCTTTTGACAAATAATTTTCCCATGGTTAGTATGGAAAGAAGTAATAATTAAGCTCATTTACAAAGTAATTTTTCCTAAGCAGTTCATAATTTTAAGTACTCACTTTAGACAAGATGATGTCTACATTATACTTAACAGCTGTTTCTATTCAAACATTACCTTTAGAATCAATTTAAGAATACTTAGAGTGTTAAAATGAATAGTGAAACCCAGAGTATTATGTACAAGGAAGAACATTTACTAACTAAAGAAATGTTAGATATTCTGGAATTACTCCTTGGTAAATTTAGATTTCTTTCAACTAATGGTAAAATGGTCTCTTCTCAATCTTTTTCTTTTTCAACATTTTGACTAAAAGCATTTCTAGTCCCATCATTTTGGACAGAGACATGGTTTTTCTCTTCATCTGCAGCCAAAATGCAAGTTAACTTTGTTGGCTATTAAAATATTTGGCAGATGATAAACTTATCCTTAAATATATTTTATGAAATTGCACTCACCATCATATATATGAAAAATTAAATTTACCCATATGCTGACTTTCTCATAATTTCTTATAAACAATGCAGAGATAATTTTTTGTTTGTCATTAGAGTGACTAAAATGGTTAAATACAGAGTTATGGGGTGAAGGTGTTTAGTGTCATCTTGGGCAGTTTGGGACTATTCTAACAAATGGGTTTTGTCCAAAATTGACAAGCTTAGAGACAATCTAGGGAAGAGGACAGGTAGAAGTGGAGGCAGGTATGATCAAATATGCAAAGATGGCTAAAGTATAGATAACCTTGAAACCAGAATTTGGGGTATCAGAGAAAATAGAATTGTATGCTAACTTTCTCATATTCTGCATCTGGTAGTTACTTGGTTAAAAATTGAAATAAATGAAATGTATTTTGAATGGTTTCCTTTTTTGTGGTCTTACATTTTATTACGGTGATAACATTATTAAATGTTAGCTTGGTGTCTAGGTCTGTAACATTTTCTGTGTAAAAGGAGACTCCAAACTGGTGAAGGGGATTCTTTCTTGAAGCAGCATGTCTACCTGAGGATAGACTATGCCAGGGTTCCTTGCAAGAGATTCATGTATCATTCCAGACTCTCACCAAAATCAACTCCAATGAGGAGAGAAAGACTTTGGAACCTGAAAACATTTAAATGAAGACTTTTTGATATTTCCCAAATTCTAGCTTGCCTCCCTAGCAATTTCATAGATTTTCCCCTTGTACAAAATAGGCTCCTATTTTTTTTTGGGGGGGGGGGAACAGTTGAACTGAAATCTCAACTTACTCCCAGAAAAAAACTCCACTAATTTCCCTTTCTATATTTTCTTATAGGTTCTGATCTGTAGTAATTCTTAAATTTCTATTGATGTTTTATTGGATAAATGGGTTACTCATCATCCAACTGGTATGCACCCACTCCCTGGTCATCACCTGAAAACCATTTAGGCAGCCAGATTATAGTAGCTTTTTAGGAAGGGGTATTTATTAAGGTAGAGCAGCATGCACAATTGGTATAAAATACAGTTCCAAAAGCTTGTGACATAATCACACACAAATACATAAAAAGTCTAGGAAGAAGTGGGCTTAAGCATAGCAAACCTATATGGTACAGGAGTCATTAACATTTCTTGGTGATTGAAAACTCTTTTACAATTCCTGGGATCCTCAAAAGTTACCTTCAAGTACAGAAAATGAGTCCATCTGTTCTTGTCTTTTGATGTAAACACTGATATCATCAAATCTGGGGATACCCCTATGACACAGATGAGATATAATGGGAAGCCTAACATCTTCCTGATCTTTTGAAAATTTCAAGGTCCTTTTTTGTCCAAAGTGATGTTGGAGGAGAGGAAGCCTGGTTGAATACCAAATCCGAAGACTTTTCTCCTTTCTCCAGTACTCCACTCCACCAAAGAAAATCACGCTACTCAGTGGTGGGCTAGAACTATGTACTTAAATCCATTTCTGGAATTCTCTCAATCTAACCAACTCAGTTTTAAAATAAAATTCCCAGAGGATATGATGCAATCCCCCAACACATCAGAACAGTATTCTATTCTGTCTTCATTGCATTAATTCACATGGCTTTCAAAGACTTTTCAGATTTTTTTCGGAGGCCTGTGATTGAAATTGAGCAATTGGGTAGCATCACTTTTAATATGGTGTAGTTGAGTAAATTGATCAATATCATCCTTACATATATGCTCATAACATGCTTTGGTATCACCTAATCATCCACTACAACAGAAACAAATGTGAACATCTGGGATGGGATGAGATAGGATAGGATAGGATGGGATGAGATGGGATGGGATGGGATGGGATGGGACAGGAGAGGATAGGATAGAATTCCATGAGCTATATCCCACCCCCCCCGTTTTTTTTGAATAGGGAACATTAGCTGTGTTTCTTGCTGATTTCCTTCCCCCCGACCCCAGGTATGACTATGGAGAGGAATCATAGAATAGTGAGTACAGCTCTGAACTTGAAGTCAGGAAGACACGAATTCAAATTTAAACTGAAACAGTTATTAGCTGTATGACCATAAACACCACGGCTAACATTTACTAATCTGATTTTATCCTTACAACAATTCTGAAAGGGAGATGTTATTATTATCCTTATTTTACAGATGAAGAAACAGACAGAAATTAAGTAGCTTTCCTAGACAAAAACTCAAAATTTTCTCTGTCAATACTGGCTCTGGAGTGGGCATTCTCATCTCTCTCATCCTCAGTTTCTTCACTTCCCAAAGGAAGTGATTGGTCTTAATGATTCTTTCTCATTCAAAATCTATAATGCTATATTATCAATTTCTATTTTTGGAAATATTTTATTCAAAATCCTCAAATCAGAACAATCCATAGACAATACCCTTGTGCACTTTTTGATGTTCTTCTTTAGATATTTAATAAACATTTCTTTTTTCTTCCCCCCTCCTCTCAAAGACTTCTGTACCACCTTGTGCTGGCATGTGATGAAATATATCCTAAGAAAGTCAATTGGTTTTTTTTTGCCATAATAGCACCTAATTTATCTGATATCAACATAAAATGAGACATTCTACATAATTTTCTATTAAACTGACTCTTGCTTCTTAAGTACCACATTCATAAAAAGTTTTAACCATCATCTGAAATGGGAATCTTAAAACATAGGAAACAATCTCCTCCTTTTTAAATAGATTGTACCTAATTCAAAACATCAATGATTTTATTTGTGTGGTCTGTCTTTCCACCACACAAATTATTCCCCTTCTTCACATTGGGCAAACATTCTTTATCCGTTGTGGTCAAATGATTCAGTTCTTGTTGGCTAAGTTCACAGTGTTGTACATCTTATAAGTTTGCTGCACCCTCAACATGCATATATGCATCATGTCTTGGCAGGTTGAAACCTGGAATTGAATTGAAGCCTCCCACAATGATAGGCATTGTTGGATTTTGTGTTACATTTGTAATTGTCTCTGAATACATGGGGTCACTCTCTCTTTATCATGAGAATAACGTTCATAGAAAAAAACAGATGGTAATGACAACTTTCTAGAATTATCAAAAAAGTCAGCCTCCATAATAGGAATTTTTATTGTTTTTTTTTTTATCCTTTGGTACCTCCAGGAGCTGGTGAAGAGTGTAGAACTGTTGACCCTTTAATCAAAATGGTCCCATCCTGCTTTGCTTTTGAGTTCTACTATTGTTCTTTGAATAGAATTCCTGTGTTTTCCTTTATTGTCAAAATACCAGCTACCATCTGATGTCAATGGGTACGCTTGATTTTAATACTTCACAAAGTTATGGGTCTCAAGATGCAAAAAAGAAAAGTTTCCTCCACTATAACCCTCAATGTACATGTTAGTCAGACCCATTCGATCAATGCAAATGATGCTAAAGAAGATGAATATATTTTCTGCTTTGCTACTTCACCCTAAGGGGCACTGGTCCTTCCCATGTGCTCTGCAGCTGCACCTCTTATTAGAATGTGAGATCTTTAAAAGTAAGGACTATCACCACTTTTCCATTAGTTTTCCAAACCCTTAGCACATTGATTGGCATATTGTTAAGTGCAAATGGATTTTTAATGCTTTTCAGCATATAGACATTAGGGACCTCTGACTGTACTGATTAAAAATTAGTCATAGTAGAGTAGTTTCTTCATCCTAGATTCCTATTTTTGAAAACTTTCTATCTTTTTATTTTGTTTTGTTTTAAATAGTTGTATAGCTAATGAGCATCTCTAAATTGGATGTGTTGGACTACATATTTCTAAGTTCCTTTCTACCTCCAAATTATTTTCTAAATTTATATTATAAATTTATACAATTATTTATCTATTTATCTTAGATGCAGAAGTAAAAGGGATCACAGAAACAATCTAGTTGAACCAAGTCATTTTACAGGAGAGGAAACTCAGCTAGATAGTATAATTGATGTTATTAAATATGTAATGGAGTCAGGAAGACCTAAGTTTCAAGTATTTTTTAAATATCTGCTATGTTTGGAATGCTGGACAAGTTACTACCTCTCATCTTCAGTGTTTTTATCCATAAAATCATGATATCAAAAATATCTGTCTTATAGGATTGCTATGAGGATTGAATGAGAGTAAATATAGTTATTTCTAAATCTTGAAGTATTATATAAATGATAGTTATTATTTTTACCACTAATATTATGAGATTTGGATAAATCAATTACTATTATTGAGTGGTTTAATACATACCTAGTAAAAATTAGAAGTTTGACTATAATCCAATTCCTCCATCTCCAGAACCAGCATCGTCCCCTCACTATACCCTGTTATCTTCCATTTTTTGAAGAAAGTAAGAATTAGTAATCACTCTTTTTGTCATCTTCGCAGTATGTATGATTGAGCAGCCTCTCACTTTTAATTTGTTTACTCTAATCTGTTATAGACAAATAGCATATAACCAAATGTGTTATAATCATTTATAAAATAAAGGTCAAGAGATATGATAAGGGGCTTAAAGAACTCTTCTATGAAGTTATGTACACAAGCTTTCATATATAAATACATACATACATATATATATATATATAGATAGATATATATATAGATAGATATATAAAGACAACATATATCTTTTGTGTTGTCTACTATGTTTGCTCAATTGCATTTATTTTGAAATTCTTGGACATGTTTCAGATCAGCTAATCACTGAGCTCTGGTTAATTGAAATGTTACTATAAGAGCCAAAGCCAGAAGTATTAGGAGAATAAAACTATTGATGTGTTTATTAAACATTTCTAGGTCAAATGATTTGTATTGCACCCTATTTTTCATTGTGTCCTCCCCTCCATTAACACAGATAATCAGGAATTGACTGAACTATATTCATAACCCATGCTGACCATTAACCACTCTTGTCATTACAAGTAGCTGTGCTTAATCTCCAAGGGACATTTATATTTATATACTGACTTCACTGGGGTTGAGGATGAGAAAGGCATGGTCACAATCTGAAGTGTGAAAAAACATAATAATCTAAAGTTCACTAATATCTAGAGACAGCTGCAATACATTTGAATTGAATTAGATTTCTTTGCAAAATTTTGCCATTGAATTATGTCTACATTTGACCAATTCAATTTAACTTATTCTGGATTCCCAAGCACAATGAGTTAATCATTAAGTGTGAGTAAGGAGCATGTGGTTGACTGCCAATACGCTCTTCTTCCTTAGCAACTCCACGTGTTTTGGGTTGGTTCCTATAATGACAACGATAACAATAATAACAACAACAATGGCAACAATGATGATGACGATGATGATAGCTAACACTTATATAGTGCTTAAATACCAGGCACAGTGTTAAGTACTTTACATTGATCTCCTTTGATTCTCAAAACTACCCTGGAAAATAGGTACTGTTACTATCTTCATTTTAAAGAAGGAAACTGAGGCAAAGAGAAATGAAGTGATTTGTCCAGGTGACGCAGTTAGAAATTATATGGAGCTGGATTTAAACTCAGATCTTCTTCACTCTAGGTCTAGTGTTCTATCCACTCTTTCCCTTGTGGTTCACTGCCTCTTACAACAGAAATGTTGGAAAGGCTCTGGAAACAAGGTGTAAAGATGCTTTGATCTTCTAGGTTCAGTGTCTTTCTGATTCCTCAATAGTATTCTCCACTCATGGCATCTACCATTAATCATTATTAAATCAAGAGTATGTATTACATAAGTGGTAGTTATGCACCCATTTCATAATCCCAGGAGAATTTGGGATTACTTTTTTGTTTGTTATTATTATTTTTTCGCAATTTGGATTAAGTGAATTGCCCAAGGTCACACAGCTAGTAAGAGTCTGAGGATGAATTTGAACTCAGATCCTCCTGGTACTGGTGCTCTGTATACTGCACCATCTAGCTGCCCTGCTAGCACATGATTGGCTTAATTTACTGCAATTTAGACACCCAGATTCAGGAATAACACTAGTGTCAGTCTTCATGGTAGCAGAGATTACAGGTGTGCACCCTTATGCCAAACTAGAAATATTTCCTCTATTCCTTCTAATTCTGCAGGCCCTCCTTCCTCCTTACCCCAATCACAAATCTTCTACTTCTCCCGGTACTTTAAGATCCATCTCAGGTAAGGCCTTAGCCATCGTTGTTGTCGTTGTTGTTTTTCCTGATCCTAATTAGTTCTGAGGAATCATTCTGGTCCTGGAACAGGCATTGTTCTTTGTGATCCACCTATGGATTTCTCACAATCTGTTTTGTATTGCCTGTGTCCCTATCTGAGCACCTTGAAATCAGTAATTGTAAATTACTCATGTTTAGATCCTTATAGCCTGGCAAGGCCCTTAAGGAATTGTTGCATTAGATACTTGAGAAATATTTGCTGAACTGGATGATAACTGAAGCTATTTGTTTTCTGTAAAATGAAACTATCAGTTTTCTGAGACCTTCTGTCCTTATTTCTAAATGCCCTTCAACTTTAGCAGTCAGACTGAATAAGTTGCTAAAATAAAGTGCCTTTAGCACTTGCTGTCAAGATTTAGTAACTTAATCTGAATCCCTGCTATGCCACCAATGGCAGTGAAACACTGACGTAGTGCTCTGAGGTCTCATTGCCTGGAGCTAAATATATACAGATTATGGGAATAACAGTAAGATGCCAGGCATCCCACCAAACTAATAGACCATCACAATGTTAACTCAGACACTTGACATGAAGAGCTGATCACCAAATTAACCTTCCATTTTGTAACTATTTTTCCAAAAAATGATTGATTGTTCAAGATGCAAGTTTTTCAAGGGGCATGAAAACTGGTAGGTTACAACAAGGCATCTAATCAGCTAAGATCTAAATAAGAATTCCCGAAAGGGTAAAAAGCACATCAGATAACCAAAGAGAGAAGTGAAGAAACAATGGACGTTTTGAAGAGCAGCAAATCCAAAGACCAACATAAGGGGACAGACAGATGTATGTATCCTTTAGACACATAATTTTGGGATAGTTATTGCAGTATGTCACATTCAGAGCAGGTATCAAACACAAATTGAAAATGAGTCTGTAGTCCTGGAGAAACTTATAAAAAGATAGTGGGATGTTGACATCATTGTACCATTATTAAATTGTTCTAATCTTTTGTATATATTTAGCACCAGCTAGCTTCATACTGGACTGGTACACATAGATTTGTTTTTTCAAAGTTTAGGAGAGTTGGACAATATGAATAAGATCTAAGCTGAGTAAAGTATATGATTGAAGACTATGAAATGGACTTTTAGGGAAGGCTAAAGGACTTAGAATTATTAAGCCTAGAGAAAAGAAATTGAAAGAGTAGTATAATAACAGTCTTCAAGTACAATAAAGGTTTATTGTTCAGAGGATGGCAGCCAGCTGTCCTTCATTTCCACAGAGGACTGAATGAGAGGAAATGGGCTTAAATGGGAGAAGGAGGAATTTAAATTAGGTATAAGGGAGAGCTTTTTTTGATAGAGAAGGCTGTAAAAACACTGGATTTGCTGGGCCCTGAACATCTGTTAATAAAGAATAGATAACCACTTGTCTGGGATGGGTTAAGTAGAGTCCTGCCTTAGGGCCTAGCATTTATGTTAGGAAAAAAAACATGAGGCAGTAGAAAGAGCACTGGGACAGAATACAGCAGATAGGAATTCCACTCTTGACTCTCCCAGCAACCAACTGTGTTACTTTGGGGAAATTTAACCTGTCTGACCTCAGTTCCCTTGCCCATAAATTGAAGTTATTAGAATAGAAGACCCCCTTATTCTAATATTCTCCAATTTTAAACACCTTCAGGGTCCTTTTCATTTACTACTATGAAATACATATTAATTGAAATTAATGTTAGTTTAAATAGAAAGAAAGATTAGTTCAAGAGTAAACTGGTTATGGTCCTAGAAGTCAACCTAAACGGCCCTCCAACTACAGCAGAGATCTGAACAAATTTTGGCTTAGATGGTCAGACCTAGAACTAGTTTTCATAAGATTTAGGGACTAGCAGTCTCATTTTTGCAGATCTTTGTTCCCAGTCTGTCTGAGAATAGTGATATGGGTATAATAGACATGACCTAAATGATAGTTCAGTTAACATATGTATAGAATTAATTAATACAAACATAGACCTCCCATTAGATTCCTATTTCAATGGGTCAAAGACTTGCTTTGTTCTCCCTAATCTTACTGCCCATTTTTACCCAATTTTCACTTTTTATTTGACTTTCCCTCTCAAAAAGAGAAATGAAGTGATGACTGATCCCAGTATTCTGCATTCTAGTTTAAGTTTCTATCTGGAGTTATGACCCAGGAATTTATTGTTTGTGGGTGATCACAGATGAGGAGGGCATAAAGAATGGTTATAGTTTTCCATTATGTACCTGACTCTAAACTGGTATGCTCTCTGCTGACTTGGATCCGGGACAGAGCATGTTGACCAGAAAGATGCAGCAACTCTCTTACTAAGACTAAAGTTCTGTAACATAAAGGCGACTAATGTGAAGCACAGAAAACAGCAGTTCCTCTCAATTCTAGTGTCTGTCCTTGATTGATTAATTTCTATTTATCCTATTTATAGTTTGTTTGTATATATGTGTTTATTTTCTCCCCCATTAGGTAGATAATAAATTCCTGATGGCTGGGACTTATTTTACTATTATTTTAGCCCCAGTGCTTAGTAGAGTGTCTGGAATATAGTGTTATTCATACATCCTTATTGATCAAATGACTTTTACCAGCATTTCAGTTATATGCCATCAAAATATGGATATAAACTCTGATTACTTCCTCTCCCTCATCATACACATTCAGACAGTCATCAAGTCCTATTGATTCTATCTCTAAAATATCTCTTATAATCAATTTCTTTTCATTTTCAGTGTCACTGTCTTTGTGTAGGTAGATTCTTCTTTTCTCATATCTTGATGTCACAATAGCTTCCTTAAAAGACTCCCTGTCTCTAGGTTAGCCTCACATTGATATTGTTTCCACACTGCTGCAAAATTAATTTATTTAATTTGGCCCTAGAATCCTGCTTCTTCATTGATTCAAGGATTAAAATTGCCTATTGAATGAAGTCCAAACTTTTCACTTACCATTCAAGACCCTTGGCAATCTGAATGCATCATACATTTCTAGACTTTTCTTGTCCTTCACTCACATGTACTCTAAACATTTTCCACACATTCCTGTTTTGTCTTTGTTCGCACTATTCTCTATGCCTGGGATGTCCTTTTATTCTCTTCTAATAAGTTTAAAGGCTACCTCCTCCATGAAATCTTCTTTGATGATTCCCACCTATTAGTGATCTCTTTGTAATTTTTGTCTGATAAATACATTTTTGTCCTTTTATGCACTTATTAGAATCTACTTTGTTTAGCATTTATTTTTTTCTACAATCATCTCTACTGAATTGTAATACCCATGAAGACTGAAACTGCATTTTTTTCTCCAACAAAACTTTACAAAATGTTCAGCACATAGTGTAACACTAAGACATATCTGTTGAATGAGTGAGTGAATGAATGAATGAATGATGAAAACTATTTTAAATCAAATATCTTTGTTGAAAACATGTCATATTCAGTGTTAGCATTTTGCCTATGATATGTGACATTTTCTAAAGGAACACTCCTAATAAATACTCTTGGGTCAATCACATACAACAATTTTTAAAAGGAATAAAAAACCAAATGGAGTAACTATGTGGAAGCAATAATGTGGATAGCTAGCAAAGATAAGGTCAGCAATGGGCATGGGGCAGTACAACTACATCCTGACCACTTTAGGGACTGACATATAAAAGTTAGGGAAAGATATATTAATCTAGAAAAGGAATAAGAAAATCTGATTCTGGAATGTAGTTCAACAAGTAAAGAATTAGTCTCAGAGTGAAAGGTAAGTGGAATGTGAGCATGAGAGATAGACATGCAAGTAGAACATCCTCTTGATCATCAAGTATGGACTTGCAATTCATGATGAATATACTGTTTGTATCAGCAAGCACCCTACCATAACCCGGATGACTGCTAGCACAGGTTCTTAGATTTGCTTTTCTAAAGGAAAGCAACTCAAAATGGGTTAACAATCTTACTTTAATCAATCAAATATCATTTACCTAGTTCAGGGGGAAAAGTCAGCACCCTGAACTTCAGAGAATGCAAACAGAAGTTACAAACACAAGTTACAAGCAAACAAAGAAACGGATCAGCAGATGGGCTTCCAGCATCTGACTGTTACTTCCACACCTATTCAGTTACCAGAGAGGGAAGCACAAACATCTGGGTTTTTCAAAGCCGGGGGGCTCAACGGCTGCCCAGAGTCTCGTCTGGCCAAATCACACAACTTTTCTCACAGTGAGCCCCAAAGCAAAACCTCACATCAGGGATATATATATAGCCTTCTCTTGGCTCAGAGAATATCACAGCCCTCTTGACCCACTGCCCAATCACAAAGCTACAAGGCGCGGGCATTCCTGAAAAACAAGCCTGGCGCCACAGGCTCCACGTGACCACATCCAGCCTATTAGGGCACAGAGTATACTTTCAAATAGGGGAAGGTTCTCAGAGTCACTTAGCCACTTTAGCTAGAGGCAGGGAAGATCTTCAGATTCCCATAACACTGTTTTAAAAAGATCATTTGATCGAAAGAAGTTCATACAAATGACAGTTTTTTTTTTAATTTCTAGCAGGTCAGCTGACTTCACATTAGTGCAAACAGATAAACAACATCACACTCATCTATCCACCAGACCTTCATATCACCATGGAAAATGGAATGCATGCAGAGGTGGGCAGCAAGAATAGTACAGGAATGAAAAGCCCAGGTGGATAATAGTTATTATTATTTTTTCACTTTTTTTTGGAGGGGGAAGGCAAGGCAATCATGTTTAAGTGACTTGCCCAAGGTCACATGGCTAGTAAATGTGACCAAATGACTGAGGCCAAATTTGAACTCAGGTCCTGCTGACTCCAGGGTCAGTGCTCTATTCACTGCACCACCTAGCCACCCTGGGTAATAGTTATTTCAAAGAAATAATGATGTTTAACCTGGAGAAGAAAATAAAACTAGGTGGGGATGTGATGGCCTCGCATGTAACAAAAAGTGATTAATCTTATTCTGGGAATCTCCAAAGTGTAGTTCATTGAATCAATGAGTGAAATTTATAGGAAAAATAAGGAATTATATTTTCTGATATTTTGAACTGTCAAACAGTGCAATGGGAGTTTTGTCTTTCCTTTCTAACATGTACCCTCAACCTCTTTTTGCCATGGCCCATATCTTCATTCTGAGGTAACCCCAGAATGTGAATTCACAATTAGAATTATCTTCCTTACCTTTAATCCTCTCCCCCTGATAAGAAGACTCTTCCCAGAATCTCCTTTTAAGGAGAACATCCAATCAGCCATATATAATTCCTCTTCAGATTGCACTCCAGACTCTCTCTACCATGCCTCTATGCTGGGTACCTTTGTCTTACTTATCCCCTGTCAACCTCTTTTTACTTATTATCTTCCCACATTAGAACCAAGTTCCTACTGGGTGTGGACTGTGTTTCTACTTATAGTTTATACCCATCATTTAGCACAGTACCACACTTACAGATATACAATAAGAGATTAATAAATGCTTGTTGCTTGAATGCCTTTTGAATAGGAAAAGAATAAAGGTGACTTGACTTGGTGTTGTCAAAAGAATATTGGTCTTAGAATCAGGAGAACCGTATTTGAATATAGACCTCTGCCCTCTGTAACTATGTTACACTGGGTAAGTCACTTGCTATTTCTAACTATAGGTTTTTCCATCCATAAAATGGAGGTGGGTGGATCAGTGATAACATTTATTTGTGCATAGCACCTATCTCACATAGTTGTTAGAACCTTACTTTGCAAATCTTAATGTGCAACAGAACTATAAGTTCTTATTGTTGCTAGTGAAGGAAAAGGAAGAGGAGAGAATAGCCTGAAAGAAGAAAATATGTGGTTTGAAATGTAGACATTTTTCTCTGAATATTGTGCAAAAGTGAACATTGTCAATCATATTCCTTCTCGCTTCCCTATTTCTCCCTCCTAGTCTCTCTGACTTTGTCACACTCTCTCACTCTTTTTCTCTCTGTGTGTCTTTGTGTTGGTCTCTGTTCCTCACTGAATCTTCCCTTCCCCTCCAAGGTATTTGATTCAAAAAATAAAGAGAACTCCTCAAATGAAAACACAGCACACTGCTGCAGATCTCCAACCAAATGTAATATAGTCTTTGAAAGTTCCTGGGAGACTTGCCCAGGATCATGCATCTAGCATATAGAGTTGTGTAGGACTTGATCCAGCTCTTAATGCTTTCAATGCAAGGCCTTTGACCATTCTTCTCCATCCTAAATATTTAAAAGAGTTTAAAAAATAATACCAATAGGAATGTTTTTTGCAAAAAATTAAATTAAGAATCAATGTCAAAGATAAAATAGTTTTTGTGGTGATGAATGGAGGACTATGTAGGATTAATGGAAGAAAATATCAACTATTTGTTCCAGAAGGTAGAAAGCCTGAAAACCAGAATTTAAGTAACACAGTAGGAAAGTAAAGTGTAAAAAAGCAAAGGGATTTTTTTTAAAGAAGAAAAATCGAAGAGACAGAAGAGAATAGGTAAAGTAGGACAATTCTCTGAAGAATTTTAAAACAAGATTGAACTGGTCTAGAAAGGAATGAGGAATGACAAGTAGTTAGGATGAAAAAAGGACTTATACTGGGTGTATACTCAGCAAGCATCAATATTTGAAGAGCTGGTGCTTAGAGAGGAATATTATTGAAAGGAATTAATTATAATGGAAGTAATAGAAGATGAGAACAATGATCATAGTCTTAGCTGAAAGAAATTTAAGAAGGCTGATATATCATCTAGAAATTCAATTCCTGGAATCATTTTGATAATTTTTTTTTTGTATGATGCTGTCACTAGGTAGCAATAGAGATGGTTTTTAAGTCCAAGAATATTTTGTTTTTGTGGAAGCAAATATACATGCTTCTTTGGTTCTGAGAAAATCGGGGAACCTAGAATAGGAAATATATAGAGTTGCTAAAGCTTAAGGACAACATTTAAGCATAAACCAGTAAAACAGTTAGAGAAAATTATACTCTCACAAAATGGCATATATAATTAATTCAGAGTAACATAGTAAGATGTGGAACCAGAAAAATAATATCCAGAATTCTAATCATAATGTAAATGAAAACAACACCTAAAAGCAGTTGAATTCTGATAAATTATAATGACCAGTCTCAATCTTGGTTAACAAATGATGAAACAAAGGAATCAATGTAATGTCAAACTTTTAAAAAAATAATTGATACAAATGAAAATTTAAGTTTGGTGGGGTGAACTCAAGGGTATATAGTAATAATGTAAAAGCAAAATGCACTAATAAAACATTTTTTCTAATCCATAATTTTACAAATATGTAAACGTAGACACAGAGAGATGAAGTGATGACCAAGGTCAGTGTAATGCCATGCACGAGCAGTTTCCCAAAAGAATGCTACTGTGAACAGCTTGTAAGGTTCTGATTACACAATGTAGTGAACACTCCATTTATTCCAGAACAAATGAAGGCAAATATTCACAACAAATCACAATATAGTATTCACAATTTTATGTCTTATCACAGAAAATCACAATATAGTGTTCATAACAGCTTAACATTAAAATGGTCACATAGTTTTCACCAAAGTGGTCATAGTATTTAGAACAAAGAACAAAAGAATAATCATCTGGAATACCTAAGGAGGTTTGCCTCCTTACTCAGTCATTCAGGTGTCTCAAAATACAATAGTCAGCCTTCCACCCATGGGTCAATTATAGATTAACTTAGTCATTTATCTAGCAATCAGTCACTAAGTATCTCACTAAAAACAATCATTACAAAATTACACAAACTCTCCACCCCTTGGGTCTCTAGTAAACTTCAATTTCATTGCTGCATTCAATATCCAAAGAGAGGCCTTTTCTTCATCTTGACTTGGGGTGGTCTCTCAGATTCCCTGGATCCCCTTCCATGGTCCCAACTTCTACCTGAATCCACCAAATGGTCACCTGGATTCAGAGGCAGAAAGCTCCCAAGTTCTTGTCCATTCCTCTGGGCAGTTCCTGCCACACACTGAAGTTTACAGGGTCCAGCATATCTGGAAACCTCCATAATTCCTGTTCCTGGGAACTCAAGTATCAACCAAGCCACAAACAAAATCTTATCTGGGTTATGCTTCTTCAGTCCTCCAGCAGTTTGGCTGGTCCTAGAACCCAGAAGAAATCTCAGCCTTCAAGGTGGTCTTCTTGGCAGCAACTTTAGCCTTCATCAGATTCAGGTCTATGCCTCAAGTCTCAGTCTAGCAAATAGCAGCCCAACTTTCAGATGCTGGGAAAATTCTGCGCTCTCTCTGGGGCTCTTCTTACACACACACACACACACACACACACACACACACACACACACACACTGGCTTCCTGTTTCATCCAAACCCTTCCTGTTGTATCAGCAACAGGACACAGAGTTCACACCCTCTGCTTCTTAGCCAAAAAGTTTTGAGTAGTTAATAAAGGCTAAGTATCTGCTTACTTGACCTAACAAAAAGGGGTCTTCAAATTTAAATTAATTACCATTACAGTCACATAAGTAGAAAGTGATGGAAGGCGGAGCCAAGATGGCGGCGAAGCAGCAGCAACATATCGCAGCTCTCACATAGCCACCCCAAAATACCCATAAAATAGGACTCTAAACCAATCCTAGAAGTCCAAAATGCACACAAAGATACTTCCCACTAAAGTCAGCTTGGCTACGAGGAACCATATCAGCACAGCAAGCTGAAACCAGCCTGGCCTGAAGCTGCAGCTGTGCCCCGGACCAGCTGGATGGGAAGAGTAGAGGAGTCTCTCTGGTGAGCGGATTAGCAGCAGCTGCCAGCA
>CM053590.1:57888947-57906505 GCA_028646515.1 Pseudochirops corinnae | reverse complement strand
AATTGTCTCCCCTAGATCTATTTTCCAGGTCAGTACTTTTTTTCAAGGAGATATTTCACATTGCCTTCTATTTTTTTCATTTGTTTGGATCTGTTTAATAGTATCTTTATTTCTCATAAAGTCATTTACTTCCATTTGCTCCACTCTAACTCTGAAGGAATTATTCTCTTCAGAAATCTTTTGAGATTCTTTTTCCATTTGGCAAATTCAACTTTTTAAGGCATTCTTCTCCTCATTGGCTTTTTGGGCCTCTTTTGCCAGTTGAGTTGGTCTATTTTTTAAGGTGTTATTTTCTTCAGTCAGTTTGTTGACTCTCTTTTCATGATTTTCTTGCATCATTTTCATTTCTCTTCCCAATTTTTCCTTCATTTCTCTTATTTGCTTTTCAAAATCCTTCTTAAGCTGATCTATAGCTTATAGGAAGTCTACATGTTTCTTGGAAGCTCTTGGTGCAGGAGTTCTGACTGTGTTGTCTTCCTTTCATTTGATGCTTTGATCCTTTTTGTCCCCAAAGAAGGAATCTAGGGTTTGGTTGCTGTTCTTTCTTTGCTTTGTTTGCCTCCTCATGTTGTTGTCAATTACTTGACTTTTTAGCTGTGTGGAACTCTGCTTTCAGAGGGGAAACTCTGCCCCAAATTGGTGGGGTTTTCACAGCTGCCAGAGCTATTAAGAACCTGCTGTAGCCCCCACAAGCTTTGGCTCACTGAAAACGTACCCCAGGACTACCACGCGAGACCATGATCCAGAACCAGGCAGCTCAACACAAGAGCACTTAGCGTCTGAATGATTGCTTGGCTCCCCTGCAGTCTGCAGGCCAGGAGCTTCTGAAGCAGCCATGTGGAAGCAGCTGCTGGGCTGCTGCTTATGCTGCTTCCTTGGCCTGGAGGCAATTTGGCCAGACCACTTTTCTCCCCCAAAATTAGCTGAGTTCCACTGACCTTTCACTTTGTCCTTGTTTATTATGAGTTGATAGTTCTGGAAACTGCCACAACTACAGGTGATCCATTCTCCTGAGGGCTTCAGCTGAGGCTCTTCCTGGCCACCTGGGGCCAAGCCATGGTTTTGAGCTGGGCTTGTTTTGGCTCCCAGCATGCTGTGATGAGCCCTTCCTGCTGAGCTGCCTTCAGGGGGAGGTGTGTTTTTCTGTACTTTTTGAGTTCTTGAGCCTTCAAATTTGTTTTGAGGCATATTTTATGGGTATTTGTGGTGAGTATGTGGGAGCTGTGGTGTTTTCCTCCTTATACGCCACCATCTTGGCTCTGCCCCCTATATTGCTTTACTTTGTCATGAAATGCTTAGGAAGTTAGCTTTGATCAGGTAGTAGTCCAGGTATGCCAACAAAGTAAATGGAACCAAGGCCATAGGGCATACTCTCTAGTCAAAAAATTAAAGATTTCATTTATCTTTCTGCAGACTTGGGAATTCTAAGAAGAAATATACTTTGAATGTAGAAATTCTCAGAAATGCATATACTCTCTTACCATGAATTTTTTTTTTCTTATCAGATAGTGCTGGGATGAGGAGGGCAAAGGGGAGAAAGTTGATGAAATGAGAGAAAGAAGAAGCCACTTACTAATGCTTCTTTCAAAACTTTGGATATTTCAATTACTAGAGTTACAGAGGAGTATGCCCCAAGTAAGTAGCTAGGGAGAATAAAAAAATATAGGTATACAAAGTGCTTTACCCTTAAATCAAAACAAAACAAAACAAATACCTTTGTATGGTAGATGCTACTATTATCCTCAATTTTCAACAGGGGAAACTCTGGGTGAAAGAAGTCAAATGACTTGCCTAGCATCCCAAAGCCAGAAAATATCTGAGGCAGGGTTAGAAGTCAAACTTTCATGACTCTAAACACTATCTACCAAACTAATGAGCTTCCTAATTATATTAACTTAGAAAATTTCTGCAAGCTGGACTTCTGCTGTCCAAACTAAGACACTAATTTGATAGATAAATAGTTAGATGTGATATTGATATATCTATCCATCTATGTCTGTATAGACATCTAAATAACATTTATTAAGCACTTACTGTATACTTCATTTTCTTAAGGATTGAGAATACAAATTAAATCAGAAAAGATATTTCCTGTCCTTCAGGAGCTTATATTCTAATTGGAGAGTCAAAATATATGTGATCATGAGGAGAGGCATGGGGACAGCCACTGGCAAACAGTTGCAAAAGTCTAAAGAGTATAGTTAAGTGAATGTGGTCCAGGTATCTCAGGAAATGGTTGTTGGGGTCAGAGATTCATTAAGAGAAGAGAAGACAAATGGGTTCTTAATATGAATTAATTAACTTCATACCTGAAATTAGCAACTAGCTATTTTAAGAAACCCATGTAGTGTTTTGTGGTCGTTGTCCTTTGCTTATGAGGAAGACCAAAATGGTATCGCTATGTTAGAGCTCATTTACAGTGAGTCTGAGTGTGACTGATTAGACCAATATGATCTCAGAATGCTTTACCACAGGTTGGGCACAATCAGTCCATGTGAACATTTGGGGAGGATTCCCCAAAGTTGTGCATCTCACATTTCTTTTGAGCTACTTTAATTCTGCTTTGCTCATACAGCATAGCACCTTCCTTAATGAGGGCATGTCATACCAGATGGCCCTGTGCCAGTATCTCCCATGTCATACAATCACTTCCAGAAGTATTAAAGAAACCTTAAGATTATCCCTGTATTGGTTCTTCTGACCCATATGAGAGTGCTTTCCTTATGTGAGTTCTGCATAAAATGGTCTTTTAGGCAACCATGTGTTTGTCATTTTGAACATGACTGTTGAGGACCACAAGCCAGTGGGACTCTGACCCTGATGGCTGAACAAGTCCTGTCAGGTGTTTGGCTGGCTGATGGACCTGGATCAGTTTCCCATCCCTTAGGAAAGTGCTCAAACATACAGCTGTGAGGATTAGGTCCTCAAGATGAGCATCACAAACGCACCCATAGTCTGGGAACATAGAAGTGCACAATGTCCACAATGTCCGCAGGGGAAGACAATTAGGGAGGAAGATTATGGCTCTATAAAGCTGTGCCTGGAACAATAAACAGTCCTGTCTCTTTTATGCACCCACTAGCAGCCTCTGGGTCAGTGACACTTTCTCAGCCCTGCCTAGGGATGGCATAGCTCCCACACTTTCTCAGTCCTGCTGTGGGACAACAGAGCTCCCCAAACTTGGCTCCTCACACATGACCAGCCCATCTGAGTTGTGCTTTCTATAGTTGAGTGTGAATACTTGGAAATATAGTTTGAGAAAGAGCCTCAGTGTCTGGTAGCTTATCCTGCCAGGTGATCTTCAGAATCTTCCTAAGACAATTCAGAAGGAAGTGATTCGGTTTCCTAGCATGGCACTGATATACTGTCCAGGTTTCATAGGCATACAACAATGAGGTCAGCAACATGGCACCAAAGAACTTCAGTTTTGTAGTCACTCTAACACTTCTCTCCCACACTTTCCTTCAGAGCCTCCCAAACACTGAGTTATCTCTAGTAATGGGTATATCAACCTCATTGTCAATGTGTACATCCCTAGAAATTACACTGCCAAGGTAAGTGAACTTATCAACAGTATGCACAACTTCTCCATTTGCTGTAAGCAATGGTTCTATATTTGGATGGTGTGATACTGGTTGATGAAGCACCTGGATTTTCTTGGTGTTAATTGTTAGCACAAGCAGTAGGAAATAGATTGATACATTGTTGCATCTCAGTTTCAGAGGCTGCGTTGAACACACAATCATTTTGCAAACTATAAATCATGCACAAATTCTCCCTCTACTTTAGTTTTGGCTTGTAGCCTTTTCAAGTTAAATAATTTATCATCAATGCAATAACTGACTTTGAAGTAGTGCTTGTCCTCATTGAAGGAATCTGTCAATATAACTGAAAATATTATGGGACAATGATCTTCCAGGAGCCAAGGTGGTAGAGGAAGTATTAAATCACCATTAACTCTTCCATATTCATTTCCAAAAAACCCTAAAATAGTGCCCCAAAACAAATCCTGATACAACAGAATCAGCAAAAAGATGGGGTAAAACAATCTTGGAAGATCAGCAATAAATGTCTATCTTACTCAGGTTAAAAGAGGAGCATGGTATAGAAAAGTACACTTGCCAGCAAGCCTGCTTCAAGTACCTGCTTACTTGCCAATACAAAGGGGCGTGGAAGATCTTGAGATTCCATTAATGCTACAGCTGAGTATGGTGGGAGATGAAGAGTGAGTTTAACTTTCAAGGAGAAAAATTTCAGCACAATGTAAGGAGCTTTTGAGAGGGAGCTTAGCTTATAGCATGCTGACCCTAGACACCTGCTAGCTATAAGAATATGGGCAAGTTACTTAAACTATAAGTGTCATAGTCTAGTGTTCTCCAAAATACTGTGACAGTGTACCATTATAAAAATGTTTCCATATAAAATATATGTACATATTACTTTAGGAATATGATAGATTATGAAACATCCCAAAATATTCATTAAAAAAGAGAAGAAAAAGCAATAAAGCATTTAAAATATACTTAATGATGCAAACCCTTTTTGCTCTCACTAAAATATGAACTCTAGAGAGAAGAGTGTGATTAAATATCCTTTATTATTTTAAAAAATTATATCTTGATAGGGTAAACAGAAATAATTATCATTTTAATAGTGAAATATACAGTTAATTTGATGTATGTAGTTAGCCAACCATTTTAACATACTTTACTAAAAGATATATAAGAATAATAAATAACAAATTGTGTTATTTAACATTTTTATATTAATCAGAAAAATTACTCTTTAGTTAGGTACTATATTTATGATTTTATTGGTATGGGAGCTCCAAGCTTAAGAAATTCCCTCTATCAACACAGGCTTATGTCTTCTTTGAAATTTATACACTTAGACAGTTACTTAGAATGCTGAGAGATTTTGACTTGTTCAAGGTCATACAACCTGTATCTGTTGGAGGCAGTATTTAAAATCCAAGTCTTCCTATGACAATAAAGAGGATATATATGTAGCAAATGTGCTCATATTATGATGTAAAGGAATTTAAAAAAATATTTTCCCCTTTTTCTCTCTTGTCCAGCATTTCACTCCTACAGTCACTGGACAATTTGTCCTTCACAAAACAAATAGAAAATTAAGTATTATTATTTGGATTTGAATTTCCTAAGTTAAAAATAGTTCTTTGCTTATTTTAGCTAAGCTTAGAAAACCTGGAAAACTGTTTCCTCCTTCTGGCAAAAGGCTTAGAAGATTTCTTCTTAGGGTCAGTCATCTGTGAGCTTTCTTCTTTCTTTTCTGTCCAGTGCTTATTGTACAAACGACTGATAGTGGTTGGAAAGGCCTGTTAATTATCCAGAACTCCCCTCTGCCCAGCAGAAACAATTGATGTAGCCCTAACATCTTCTCAGTTTATACTATGAAAGGGAATACTTCAATTCTTCAATATTTCAAAGAAACTATCCATTCAGAGGTATTTTTTTTCATTTACTCCATAAAGCTCTTTTAAGCAAATTACAGAAGACAAAGTTTTATCTTCTGGCTGAAAATACTAAGTAGCTTAAGTTAATGGAGCTCTGTGCTTGAATCAGTTCCACTGATCAAAGAATAATAACCATAGTGGATCTTGATTATTCCTTATTATGCAAGCAACTGTCAAGTTTTTCATATTTGGAGGCTTACAACACATTTAAATTTATACTTTATGAAACTACTGATACAAAATTGATAAGAATATAAGATGGAAAGAGCAGAGCCAAATTAATTTCATAATAATCAAATTCTCAGCAATACTCAATCACATATTTATCTGATCCCTGCAGCTGAAGATATTATTTTAATTCAGGAAAATCCCAAAGTATATTATGTCTCTCTTTCAAATTAAAACACTATTGTAGGTTTTTGTACAAATATATCATTGGAGTTTTAAGTAGTCATCCAATGTGGAGTAGGGAGAGCATTAGACTTGGATTCGGAGATCTGAGGTTGGGTCATTTGGAGTAAGTGCTTTAACTTTTGCAACTGTCTATTTTCTAATATATAAAATTTGGAATTTAACCCAATATGCATTTATTAAGTACTTATTGTATTCAAACATTGTGCTAAGGGCTCAGGATATAAAAACAAAGAAGGAGCTTATGTTCTACTGGGTGTATACAAAGTACATATACATGATGAATTGAGGAGAAGGGAAAGAATACTCACAATTAAGGCATTCGAAAAGGCTTCTTATTGGAAAAGGTCCATGAGCCAAGATTTTAGAAACTGCATTTTTTAGTAAACTAGTAATTCTAAGAGGATAATATTATTTAAATAATTTACCTTGTCAAGTATTTGGGAACATGCAATCAGAAAATGTTGAGGGGCAGCAAAGTGGTGCAGTGAATGGAGCACTGACCCTGGAGTCAGGAGGACCTGAGTTCAAATCCGACCTCAGACACTTAATACTCACTAATTGTGTGACCTTAGGCAAGTCACTTAAACCCAATTGCCCTTCTTTCCCCCTCCAAAAAGTGAAAGAAGAAGAAGAGAAAGAGGAAGAAGAAAAGAAGAAGAAGAAGAAGCAGAAGAAACAGAAGAAGCAGAAGGAATTTTTCTGTCAGGATCTATCCCTAGAAAATAACTTTCTGATCACACAGTCTGAGATGGTAAATAATTTGTGCAGTGTCACACTGATATGATACTAACACGTTTCAGGTCTAGAACTGAAATCCAGATTTTTTTCGGATTCAAAATCTAGTGTTCTTTCAAATTTATATATAGCCCATATAAAGTCTATATACACAATGACACTTTACCATCATTTAACATCATGTATTGCTCACCCTCATCCCCCTGTGTATCTTATCTAGGTGATCAGTGACTATTTGTAGAATGAAGAATGAAAATCATGTGCTCAAATTGAAACACAAAGAAAAATATGCAATAGAGATAAATGAAGGTCAGGTTTCATGATACAGAAATTCTTTGAGAGCTTTTTTTTTCCTATTGTAGAATAACATTGGTGGTGGGGAATAGGCATTCCAACAGAGTCACATTTAGATTCTTGCTTTTAGGTTACATAATCATGATCAGTGTGAATTAAATAGTCAACAAAATTTATATGTAGGTTAAGTCAATAAAGTGAGGATAAAAAAGTCTTTTATTCTTTCTTTTTTTTGATGTAAAGCTATTGCATAACTCTTAGCCGTACCCTCACACACGAGGAAACTGCAGAATATTACTTATCTGAATGGTGCATATATGCATGTGTATTTGATCATATACAATAGACCAAAGCCCAAACTCCCGCTAAGTACATGGAGAGAAAGAACAATTAGCAAATTTGTGAATGACAGAACTCTGTTCTCAAGATAACTTGTTTTATTTATTTACATTAAAAGATGGCAGACATACATAGAAGTGCTGGTCAAACTTGGTTTCATATATAATATACAAGCTTTATAGGAAGTTAAATATGCTTACTGAATGTAGTAGAATTGTGTTTTCCTTTATTCATTACTATTATCAAGGCAGAGTCTCTGACTTAAACACTTAACTTTGGGACCAAGATTGTGAAGAGAAATGAATTAAATGGATTTACTGTTCATCCTTGCTGCTGGACATTAATTTGCAATTTATATTTAGCTTTGATAAGGTAAAAAGAGGATGAAAATAGGAAGGAAAACATCTTAATTAAGTGTTCACATATTCTCAATTGTCCTTCCCTCTGGCACAAACTTTTTCATAATCTTCTCCTGAGGCCCTTCAGTAGGTAACACTGTTAAAGGCTTCATTTTGACACATTTCATGAATCTATTCCAAATCCATGGAATGAGATAAAACAAATTTAAAATATACTTTTCTGCTTACCTGTTAACCTCTGTCTCATATAATATGCATATACATTTATATATTATGATTCAGTAATTATATGCCATGAATATTCATAATATATTATTCTAATAATACTGGGCAGACTTTATGTTGATAAAGATAAATATGAGCTATGTTCCTTAAATAGTAACTTTAAAACCCTCTAGGTTGCCCTACCAGTATTGTCATTGAGATATGACATTGAACCAATCAATCCACAATGAGTAGAATAAAACCTTTGAGTAATTTTTCTATTAGTGTATAGACTTCTACAATGCTCCATCCATTTCACATTCTTCCCCTTATTAACAATTACAACCTATAAAAAGTGAATGATTAGGGCATAGAACCGTGATGGAGAGTAAAAGGAGCATTTCTCTTCAGCTCTCTCAATATTCCTCTCTAAACAATTTTTAGAAGTGTATAAAGTTGAATTCTAAGGGGTATGACTAACAAAAAATCAATGACAACACTTTTTTCCAGTTCAAGACAACTTAGGAGGACCAAGAGGTTAGGGATATTTGAGAGTGCAGGAAGATGCAAACACATGATCTATATGACTTGGAGGCATGGCAGCAGCACAAGCAATGGTAAAAAGAATATTCAATGCCCAGAGATGGTACCATGATTGCATATCTGGTTCGAAAAATGTTACAAAGTTATTGTGCTACACAAGGTGCATGGCCATAGGCTTTTTGGAAACTCCAGTAGCAATTACCCAGTTCCAGATCTCAGTTTTAGGGTGGTGAGGAGCACTTCCAGCGATAAAGATAAGGGATCTCTACCTGTATAAGGACCAGAGCAGAGAACAGAAGAACAATAACTACATCTCTCCCTGCCACACCACCTTAGAGGCACCAAAAATTACAGATTCCCAGAACTGGTTGTGAAAACATTAAAATGTGAAAGATTAAAGATCAGAACATTCACCTTCCCAACTCTATCACTGAAGGAAAGCAAAAAACAACGCTATTATAGAGTTCACAGTAAAGAAAAAGGCTGGGGAAATGAACAAACAACAAAAGAGAATCTGATCATAGAATGTTGCTTGGATTGCACGGAAGCTCAAGACATAAACTGAGAAGACAAAGATTTGAAATTATACAAAAAAAGAGCAGAAATAATTTTCAGAATCAAATTAGAATTGTAAAGGAAAAACTTGGAAAAGAAATTAGGGTAATGCAAAAAATATGAAAAGAGGATTAAGAGCTTGGTTAAAAGAAATACAAAACCTCACTGAAGAAAATAACTTCTCAAAATTCAGAACAGGACAAATGATAAACAAAATCTAAAACTTCAATGAAGGAAATAAGTCTTTAAAACTTAGAATTGTTCAAACAGAAGAAAAACAACTGACCTAGAAAATAGATTAAGAAGAAAAAAGTTAAGAATTATAAAACTACCTAAAATATGTGATAAAAACAGAGCCTAGAAATCATATTTCAATAAATTATAAAGGAAAAATTTCTAGATGTCCTAGGAGCAGATGGTGAAATAGAAATAAAAAGAATTGACTGATACCTCCTGAAAATTCTCAACTGAAAATTCCCAAGAATATGATGACAAAGCTCTAAAGCTCCAATTTAAGAGAGAAATTACTTCCAGAGACCAAAATATCAGAGCCAGTCAGTATCACACAAGATTTATCATGGTTCACATTAAAGGGGCAGAGGCCTTAAAAAATGATAGTCCAGATGGTAAAGGAGCTAGGATTACAAACAACAGTAGCTTTCTCAGCAAAAGTGAGTATAATCCTTCAGGGGAAAATGGACATTCAATGAAACAGAGAATTTTCAAGCATTCCTGTTGAAAAGACCAGAGCTGAATAGAAAATGTCACATTAAGACATAAGACTCAAGAGAAGTAAAGGTATCCATGAAAGAGAAATTATAAGGGTTTCAATAAGGTCAAACTATTTACATTCCTTAGAATTTAATCATCATCAGGGGTTAGAATATGTGATTCCAGAAGGCAAAAAAGCTAGGATTTTTATCAAAGAAAACCAGAAAGGAACTGAGTATAACCCAAAGGGGAGAAAAGTATACTAGTAAAATAGAGGAATTTCAGGAATTCCTGAGGGAAAAAAAATAAATGACTTAAATAGAAAATTTGATGTCCAGACAGAAGTCTCAAGAGGAATACAAGGGTAAACATGAATGAGAAATGATGATGAAACAAGGTGGGTTAATTTGTTTACATTTCTATATGGGAAAATCAACTGTGTAACCTCTTAGAGCTTTATCAACATTAGGGCTGTATGCATGAGTTTACTTAAATAGAAGGCATAGGTTTTGTCCTATTATGTTGGGGTTATTTCCAAAGAAAAATATAAGATGGAGAAAAGGAATTTGCTGGAAGAAGGGAAGAGGAAGAAGATTGAGGACAATTATTGCACAGGAAGAGAAGCATGTAAGGAGTTTTTACAAAGTAAGGGTAAATGGATATAAGTAATATTTGAAACACTCTAATATGTACTGTTAAAAGAAGGAAAATACATTTATATACAGACACAACTGGATTTCTAAATTCATCTTACCTAACAGGGAAATAAAAGGGAAAGTGGGATAAAAGAAATGTGGGAGATGAAAAGAGCAAGGGCAGATTAAAAACAGGTTTGGTCAGAAGCAAAACTGACTTTGGATGAATAGACAATTAAAAAGAAGAATTAAGGAAAATAAGATGGAAGGAAATGTATAATTAGTAATCATAACTGTGAATAGAAATGGAATGGACTCATTCTTAAAAGAGAAAAAGAACATAAAATGGATTAGAATCCAGACTCCAACAATATGTTGTTTACAAGAGAAACACTTCATAAAGAAAAGCAGAAAAATAAGGGACTGGAGCAGAATAGCTAATGCTCTCACTGAAGTAAAAAAAAAACAGTCAGGGTCTCAGACAAAGCAAAATAAAAGAGGATAATTGACACTGTCTAGATGGTAAAATAAAAGCTGGGGCTTACCTGGAGTCTCCCAAATTCCCCTCCAAATGCTTTGAAAAACACCTGAAAAAAGAGTGGCAAAAACAATGAAAGGAATGACTGAAACAATATTCTAGTCCAAGACAACTTAGAAGGTCTTCAGGAAAGGTCTGTGTCACTAGAGTAAGAGTAGAGCATAGTCAAGCACACCTCATATCCTGGCAAGACAGAAGCAGGAACAGGTGACTGAACCAATGGCAACTGCCAAATCTCCCAGACCACAGATGATACAGGAGTCAGACAATTGCTCAGAAAAAGAATCCAGGGAAACTTTTACTGGCACTGAGAGCAGGACTCTGTTTCATGGTCAATAAAGAGTTCCATGTTGCAATCACAAGGAGAGAAAGAGGAGCAGCGCACAGGAACATGTGACCATAAGTGAGCAGGACCCTGGTTACAATTCCAGAGCAGAAAATAGTCTTTCTAGTCACTCATGGAACAAAGCACAGGCCAGGAGAGAAGTGACCACAACTGTGGTCTGCACAAGCAGCAGAATCAATTCATACTTTGCTGCATCTCAGCTTCAGAGGCTGCATTGGATGCACAATCATCTGTAAACAGAAAATCATGTTCCAACACTCTCTCCACTCTCAGGGTCTCTCTTAAGAACTTTGCAATTGATTGTGTGACATGGGAAAAACTGACACAGGACTGCCCAGCATGGTGTCCCCGCATCAGAGAAGGTCCTTTGCTCCCTGAGCAAAACAGAATTAAAATAGTTAAAAAAAATGTGAATGTGCAAATTTGGGGAATATATACAACCTGCGATAGAGCATTCCAAGTTCATATTTGTCTGATCAGCCACCACTGGACACACTGAAACTTGACTCTAACAGTAATGCCATTTTGGTTGGTATATGTTGTCCTTCATTCTTTCTCTTTCTCCAGCCTTTATTCTTCTAGTATTCCTTTAGGTTCTTAGAGTAGGTAACTATGAAGCTGGGTAGAAGAGAATGGGGTATTGGATCTGGAGTTAGGAAAACCTGAGATGAACTCCTTCCTCAGGCACTTAGTCACTTTGTGACCCTGGGTAAGTTCACCTTCTTCATCCTCTATAGTCTCTTCTATTAGGTAAGGATAATAACAGTACTTACCTCCCAGAGTTGCTATGAGAATAAAATGAAATAACATATGTAAAGCACTTTGCAAATTTTAAAACACTTCATAAATGATAAGTATTATCATTACTTTTGGGGACAGAGCTAACAAATTTGGTTACCTAATTCCTCAACTCATGGAGATTAGAAGCTGTGAATTACAAAAGATATGAGGTCTTGCTAACCCCAAAAGGCAAACAGCGGCAGCTGGTAGCCTGATAGTAAGGGAAAAAGCAGAATTTACACCAAAAAAAAACCACTTTAAAAAGTCTGGTGCCATCTAATACAGAAGCAAATAGACCTACAAACTTCAATTTCATTTAATGTTTCTTCAGATCAAATAAGAAAAAATAATTAGTAACTCAGTAATCTGAGATTTATATAATCTGAAATCAGCCCTTATTCTTCAGTATTCATCTTCACCTTTAGAAAAACAAAGAAACAAATGTAAAGCACTTGAAAGAATGAATATCTCCTAGCTATTAATTTGGTTAATAAAATTTGAGTGGTAAATTTTTCAAGACAGAGATATTTTAATTTCCATTTTTGTAACTCCAGAATCTAGCATAATTTTTGTAATGAATAAAAATTAAGCTTCACAATAATATTGTGGTTTAATTGGTGCAATTAGTTTTTAATATTAGTGGAGACAAAACCATAATTTTGCCACAGTCACATTTACTAAGTGCAAAGTAAGATTTTATTTCAGGTCTTGTGACTTAGTTTGAGGTTCTTTATAGTAGAGTAGTCTTAATTTCTGCCACTAGTGACAAATTAAATGCATTTTTATACCTTTTCCCCTATTTTCCTCAAACATTATCTATATTTACCAAATCACTTGCAAAGAAAAGATTTTTAAAAAGTTTTGGGGATAACAAAATGAATGAATAAATCAACAAATTGATCAAGGAATAACATAACATTTATTAAGTATTTACAATGTGCCAAACAATGAATTAAGCCCTGGAGATATTTATGGAAATAGGAGACAATGGTTGCTCTCAAAGAACTCACACTCTACTTGGAGAAGAAACCATATATAGGAAAGTTCAGTGTATCAGCAAGCACCCTAGCATACCCAGGGTGGCTGCTGGCACAGGTTCTTAGATCTGCTTTTCTAAAGGAAAGCAACTCAAAATGGGTTAACAGTCTCACTTTAACAAATCAAACACATATCATTTACCTAATTCAGGGGGAAAAATCAGCACCCTGAACTTCAGAGAATACAAACAGAATACAAAACACAACTTACAAGCAGATAGAGAAACAGATCAGCAGATGGGCTTCCAATAATCTGACCATTACATCCTTACCTATTCAGTTACCCGAGAGGGAAGCATCAACATCTGGGTTTTCAAAGCAGGAGGGGTGGGGGGAAGGGTCTTCTTCTCAAAGTGAGCCCTAAACCAAAAACTCACATCAGGGCATATATATATAGTCTTATCCTGGATCAGGGAATGTCACAGCCCTCTTTACCCACTGTCCAATCACAAAGCAACAAGGCGTGGGCATTCCCAAAAAACAAGCCTCCTGCCACAGGCTCCATGTGACCACATTCAGCCTATTAGGGGGCAGAGTATACTTTCAAATAGGGGAAGGTTCTCAGAGCCACTTAAGCCACTTAAGCAAAGGGCATAGGGGCAGGGAAGATCTTCAGATTCCCATAACATTCAGCTAAGGAAGCCAAGGATTCCAAGAATCTTTAGGAAACTTGGAGTGGCTTCCCTGGAGTAAAGCACCTGGAAGGTAGTGTTCTACCATCATTTAGAAAGGGAAAACTGATCTAAAGGTCAGAGTGAAAAAGGGATACTGAGTTTTATTCAGCAGGGGTTGGGATAAGGGATCAATATCTGACTCTGACAAGAAAAGGAGAAGGGGGAAATAATTATTAGGCCAGGGTGGGGGGAAGCAGGTAGGGAGCATCTGGGGTAGCCTAAGTGGAAAGGAAGAGGAAAGTCAACATCTTCTGTTGACATGAGCTCTAGCTTGTATCCTCAAGGCACCTGTGATGGAGTCTAACAGAGTGCAGAGTAAGAAAGATGGAAAAATTGAGAGAAAAATTTTATGCTCTCTAAATTTGTTCTATTGGCATTCTAGAACTGTTGCTTTGATCTTTTTCTCGTTATGTTACTCCAGGGCATCATTTTTTTAAGCTGCTCCATAATTAGGCTACATTGTTTTGTGATGGTTAGCTACAATGATCCAGAACTTTTTTTCTCCCAGCACTTAGTTACTTAGGCCACTTAGATGACCATTACTAATCATATTTCCTTCCTTTGTTTATTTCAATTTATCTAATTGTACATTGGTAAAAAATATGTAGAAATTTGAAAATCATAACCACTACTAAAGTTATTGGAAAAATTAGCAAACAGGTTATCTAAAATGTGAATTTGTAGCAATAGCCTGAATAGTTTGGGTTTTGTAGCTGCACAAAAAACTTTCCTATTGGGCAAAGTCTTAGTCTTTCATTATTAGGTCACTGTTTAATAATAAGCACTTCCTGAGACAGCCTAAGGCTATATCTTTGATTACAACTATCTACCCAAGATTCTATTTTATCAGACTAATGGGTATAGATTTTAAGATCATAAATTTAGAGATGGAATGGACTTATAGGTCATCAAGGTCCAGGCGAATCTCTCTAAATCTCTCATTTGATAGATGAGGAAACTGAGACACAGAGAATTTAAGTGACTTTCCCAGTAGCTAGTAACTGTCTGATGCATAAGTTGCAATCAGGTTTTCTTGATTCCACATCTTTTATCTCATTTAAAACTACGTGATGCTACACACTTGAAAATACTAGACATTAGAGTATAAACTGACCCCATGGATTCAAATCCTCTGAATATCTTAATTAAAGGACCAGAAGAGATTGTTCACATGCATGAACAGCAACTGTATGATCTACAAAGTGTTCGTTAAAGGGCAATGTTATAGTAGAATTGAGAAATTATATTATTACGGCATTCACTCCAGGCTTGCAAGCTACTATAAAACTACTACAATATTTACCACTCTGATATAACCAGTCACATTTAAGTAAAGAAGTAGTCTTTGAGGGTCAGTATGAATTATCATTCAAAATAAAATTTCTCATTTTCATGACAGATAAATGACTAGTAGTGCTAATGACAAGGAATTTTGGAAGAGTTACTATAGATTAGTTGTTTCCTTTTATCAAAGAGGGAAGTCCCCTTTGGGGAGGGTAATTAAAAGACAATTTACTATATTAATTTTATTCAAATATTCATAGCAGATATATGATGCTGTGAATACTATGTTAATATTACAGTAAACAGGCCAGTCACTAATTGCCTATATCAATGCATTTTGCATATCAGCGAGGAAGAGACAGTGATGATAGAGACATGTAGGGAAGGGTTAAATTAAGGTTTAAAAATTCAAGTTAATTTCTAAACACTTGATCAAGAGGAAAGATAATTTTTTTTTTTACTTCTAGTTGACTGGATTGGTGAAGGAAGTAGACCTAGAATGAGAAAAATAGGGAAGATGTGGGACAAGTTAAAATAAAAAAATAAAAAAAAAATCAGAACAATAATATCGACAATGATGATAGCTAACATATAGCTCTTGCTATTTTCCAGGTACTGTAAGCGATTTATAATTATTATCTCATTTAAGCCTCACAACAACCCTGCTAGGCAGGCAGTTATCTTCATTTTCAAGTGAGGAAATTAAAACAGAGTTTAAGTGATTTACCCAGTGTAACAATTATTAAGTCTCTGAATTTAGATTTGAACTCAGGTCTTTTTAATTCTAGGTCCAATGCTTCACACAATGATCTAATTAGTTGCTATTAGACATACGTAATCTTGTAGGCTCCCAGAGTTTCACAAATATAATTATTTTTTTTTTCATTGTAAGTGCACAGCCAATGGAATGAAGGGTTTAAAAAAGAAATTTCTATTGGGGACTAGTAGGGTCAATTTGTTTTGCCCCTTTCTGGAATACATTTTCCTCATCTGTAAAATGGGAAGGATGGGATAGATGACCTCTAAGCCCCCTTGTATTTCTGATGATTCTTTTTAAGTCAGTTATATAGAGGAAGGAAGAAGCAATAGTGTAATGTGTTGACCCTTTTGGTAGCTCTCTAGGTTTCAAAAGACATATTTTGTTTGACCTGATGACTAGCACCATGGTTTGAAAATATCCCCAGATTTGAGCACTGTACATCAAAGAATAGAAGAACTGTCACAGATTTAGAACTCAAAGGGATTTTAGAGACCATGTAGTCCAACTCCATTAGCTGATAAATAAATAAAAAGAAGCCCAGGTTATTTAAGGGAAGCAAGTGGAGGAACATAGAACCTGTTGCTCCTAATGAATAATATTTTCCACTTTATCATACTGTCTCCTTTATTATAGTTTTGAGGAAAGTTTGACCTATGAGGGATCAACATCAACTCCCCTAATTAATAGAGAAATACCACATTGATTATGGCAGATTACTCCTCAAGGATATGAACATCGGGTCCCACATTTCAAGTTTTAACTTTATACTAAGTGATCTGCCTACATTTACTTCTAATTCTGGTCATTTTACATGGGACCCTTAATTTGTCTTCGTATTATGGAGACACCTTCAAAAGAAAATAGTGAGTTACTATTTACCATGCTTACTGCCTGAAAGGCAGTGGTTCAGCAGAGGATATTAAGGACATTAAACAGTATTTATATTGTTATTGACGTGGACACATTGTCACATATATTTCAGTGATTTATTCATCAAGTTCTATGTTTGCATATTAGTCCTTGGATAGATACTCTCTTTTCTTACCAATAACTCAGAACTATACCTGCTAGGCTTTTTTGTTTGTTTTTTATTTTTTTTTTGTCTTAAAAATATTTTCTATTAGTTCACAACATTCAGTTCCACAAGTTTTCGAGTTTCAAATTTTATACCCTCCCCTCCTCATTCTCTCCCCCCACCCCACCATGTGTATCAGCAAGCACCCTAGCATACCCAGGGCAGCTGCTAGCACAGGTTCTTAGATCTGCTTTTCTAAAGGAAAGCAACTCAAAATGGGTTAACAATTTTACTTTAATCAAACATATCATTTACCTAGTTCAGGGGGAAAAGTCAGCACCCTGAACTTCAGAGAATACAAACAGAAGTTACAAACAAACAGAAAAACAGATCAGCACACAGACGGCTTCCTGAGTCTGACCATTACATCAGTTACCAGAGAGGGAAGCACCAACATCTGGTGAGGAAATTAAAACAGAGTTTAAGTGATTTACCCAGTGTAATAATTATTAAGTCTCTGAATTTAGATTTGAAATCAGGTCTTTTTAATTCTAGGTCCAATGCTTCACACAATGATCTAATTAGTTGCTATTAGACATACGTAATCTTGTAGGCTCCTAGAGTTTCACAAATATAATTATTTTTAATTACTATTTCACAGCCGGGGGGCTCAACGGCTGCCCAGAGTCTCTTCTGGCCAAATCACACAACTCTTCTCAAAGTGAGCCCCAAACCAAAACCTCACATCAGGGCGTATATATAGCCTTCTCCTGGCTAGGAGAATGTCACAGCCCTCTAGAGCCACTGCCCAATCACAAAGCTACAAGGCACGGGCATTCCTGGAAAACAAGCCTGGCGC
>CM053590.1:57878415-57888847 GCA_028646515.1 Pseudochirops corinnae | reverse complement strand
ACATATACTGTCACATTAAACATTAGCCAAGTTGTAAAGAAGAATTATAATTGATGGAATGAATAATGAGAAAGAAGCAACAAGACAAAAGAGAGAGTAAGTAGTTTGTTTCAATCTGCATTCAGACTCCAAAATTCTTTTCATGGATGTGGATAGCCTTTTCAATCATGAATCCTTTGGAGTTGTCTTATAAACTTGCATTGCTGAGGGAAGCCCAGTCTATCAAAGTCAGTCATCACAGATATGATGTGTCTGTAATTGTGTACAATGTTTTCGTGATTCTGCTCCCCTCACTCAGCATTGATTTATATAAGTCTCTTTAGGTTATTATGAAATGTGTCTGCTCATCATTCTTTATGGCGCAATAGTATTTAATTACATTCATATAATATAACTTGTTTAGCCATTCCCCAATTGATGGGCATCCTCTTAATTTCCAATCCTTTGCCACCACAAAAAGAGCTACTATAAAAATTTTTGTATATACAGGTCCTTTTCCCACTTGTAAGATCTGTTTGGGATAAAGCCCTAGAAGTGGTTTTGCTGAGTCAAGGGCTATGTACATTTTTATAGCCCTTTGGGCATAGTTCCAAATTGCTCTCCAGAATGGTTGGATAAGTTCACAACTCTAACAACAACGCATTAGTGTTCCAATTTTTCCACATCTTCTCCAGTATTTATCATTTTCCTGTTGTGTCATGTTAGCCAATCTGACTGGCAAGATATGGTACCTAAAGTTGTTTTGATTTGTCTTTCTCTGATCAATAATGATTTAGAGGATTTTTTCATATGCTTACAGATATCTTTAATTTCTTCCTCTGAAAACTGCCTATTTATATCCTTTCACCATTTATCAATTGGGGAATGACTTTTATTCTTATGAATTTGACTCAGTTCTCAGTATATTTTAGAAATGAGACCTTTTTTAGAGACACTAGTTGTAAACCTCCATTCTGAATTTTCTGCTTCCCTCCTAATCTTGATTATGTTGGTTTTGTCTGTATAAAACCTTTTCAATTTAATATAATCAAGATTATCTATTTTACTTTTCATAATGCTCTGTTTCTCTTGTTTGGTCAAAAATTCTTCCTTTCTCCATAAATCTGACAGGTAAACTACTCCTTGTTCTCCCAGATTGCTTACAGCATCAGCCTTTATATCTAAATTGTGAACTGATATAGACTTCATTTTGGTATACAGTGTAAGATCTTGGTCTATGCTAGCTTTTGCCTTACTATTTTCCAGTTTTCCCAGCAGTTTTTGTGAAATAGTGAATACTTATTCCAAGAGCTAGAGTCTTTGGATTTATTACACAGCAGATTGCTATAGTCATGGACTACCATGTCTTGAGTATCTATTCTATTTCAGTGATCAATCACTTTATTCCTCAACCAGTATTAAGTAGATTTAATGACTGATACTCTATAACACAGTTTAAAATCTGGTATTGCTAGGCCACCTTCCTTAGCATTCCTTTTCATTAATTCCCTTGATACTTTGGCTCTTCCAGTTGAATTTTTTTGCTATTTTTTCTAGCTCTATAATTTTTTTTGGTAGTTTGAATGGTATGGCACTAAATAGGTAAATTAATTTAACTAAAATTGACTTTTTTATTATATTAGCTCCGTCTAACCATGAACAACTGATATTCTTCCAATTATTTAGATCTGACATTATTTTGTGTAAAAAAGTTTTTTGTAATAGTATTTATATAGTTTCTGGTTTGTTTGTTTTTTTGGCAGATAAACTCCCAAATATTTTATGATGCCTATAGTAACTTTAAATGGAATTTCATTTCCTATTTCTTGCTGTTGTTTTTTGTTAGAAATATATAGGAATGACAAGGATTAATGTGGGTTTTATATCCTGCAAATTTGCTAAAGTTATTTATTATTTCAAATAATTTTTACTTGATTCTGTAAGCATATCATGATATCATCTGCAAAGAGTAATAGCTTTATCTCTTCTTTACCTATTCTAATTCCTTCAATTTCTTTTTCTTCTCTTATTGCTATAGCTAACATTTCTAGTACCAAATTGAATAACAGGGGTGATAGTGGACATCCTTGTTTTACCCTTGCTCTTATTGGAAATGCACTTAGCTTTTCCCCATTCCATATGTTATTTGCTAATGGTTTTAGGTAGATGCTACTAATTATTTTAAGGAATTTAAGTTCATTTACTCCTGTGCTTTCTAGTATTTCTAATAGGAATGGGTGTTGCAGTTTGTCAAAAATTTTTCTGCATCTATTGAGATAATCATATGGTTTCTGCTACTTTTATTGTTAATATGATTGATTATACTGATAATTTCCCTAATATTAAACCATCCTTGCATTCCTGGAATAAATTCTACCTGATCAAAGTGTATTATTTTCATGATAATTTGCTGCAATCCTTTTGGTAATATTTTATTTAAAATTTTTGCATTTATATTCATGAGAGAAATTGGTCTATACTGTTCTTTCTCTATTTTGACTCTTCCTGGTTTAGTTATCAGTACCATATTTGTATCATAAAAAGAATTAGGTAGGACTTTTCTCCAATTTCCCCAAATTGTCTATAACACATTGAAATTAATTGTTCTTTAAATGTTTGATAAAATTCACTTGTAAATCCATCTGGCCTTGGAGATATTTTCTCCTAGGGAGTTCATTGATGACTTGTTCAATTTATTTTTCTGAGATGGGGTTATTTAAGTATTTTACTTCCTCTTCTGTTAATCTGAGCAACTTATATTTTTGTAAATATTATCTGCCAGTTTAAGTTATTTTATTGTTAATTTTCAATATTTACTTTCACAAGTTTTAATTTTTCCCCCTCCTTTTTTCCTTCCTTCTCCAAGATGGTATGCAATCTCATATTGGCTCTACATATACATTCCTATTAAATATAACATCATGTTAGTCTTGTTGTGTAGAAGAATTAGAATGAATGGGAGGAATGATGAGAAAGGTTAAAAAAAAAAAAAGAAAAAGAAAATGGTCTGCTTTGCTGGGCATTCAGAGTCCATAGTTTTTTCTCTGGATATGGATGGCATTTTCCATTATGAGTCCTTTGGAATTGAGAGGGGCTAAGTCTATCACAGTCAGTAATCACACATTGTGTCTCTTGCTGTGTACAATGTTCTCCTGATTCTGCTCACTTCACCCCACATCAGTTCATATAAGTCTTCCCAGGTTTTCTCTGAAGTCAGCCTGTTCATCATTTCTTATAGCACAATAATATTCCATTATATTCATATGCCAAAACTTGTTCAGCCATTCCCCAATTGATGGGTATCCCCTCAAATTCAAGTTCTTATATGCCTGACAGTTTTAATATCTTCAGAATGTTATGGTCATTATCACCAAATGCCAGAGTTGACCTATTATTACAAAATAGTTTACATTTATATATTTCTTTAATTTTTGAAAAACATTTTACATATGTGGCTTTATTTTTATCCTTAGGATAACCCTTTGAGGTAGGTGCTATCATTATCTTCATGTGACAGATAAGGAAATTGTGGCAAATACAAGTTAAATGATCTAACCAGGATCACATAGTTATTAAGTATCAGAGGCAGGATTTGAAGACAGATCTCCCTAACTCCAGCTATTCCATTCTATCCATTATACCACCTAGCTACCTGAGTTTTGAAAATATAAACTGATGTCACATTGTACATTCAAATTGAGTGTCTTCATCAAGTTTGGAAGCATCAGCTATCATACATTAAAGTAATTCTCGCTTAGCCCCTTTTTCTCTAATTAGAGGTTCACCCTAAAGAGTTGCAGAAAGCCTTTAAGAATCCACAACCCAAACCCCAAAACATACCCTCAAATCACTCTATTAATCTGCACCTAAAACCATACAATGCTCACTGGTGCTGAAATCCCTTCAACTTCTACACACATAGTATCCAATAATCTTTTTTGTCTACTCAGTCATGACTCTCTCCTCTTTACACAATCACACAAACTTAGCACTACCTCTCCATCCTCCACACTCACTCTATTAAATATTTTTAACAAGCATCTTAAAGTCAGCTGTCTCCATTCCCTCTCCACTGATTACCAACTTCAGGAAAATGTGAAGACTTTGATAGCCTGTGGGTAGTTGAGTAAAAAAAAAAAAGTATCTAATTGACAGCTCTCAGAACTTCAGGGCACAAACATCACTTTTTCAAAGTTGAATTGCCCACTTTCCATAGGACTTGTTCTTGTACTGACCAGTTAGTGAAATTTGCCAAGATAAAGTGTCACTTTTCCTGAATATCTGTTCAGTTAGTGTAAAGATTCTCTTCCTCTATGTTCCTGACAACTACACCAAAAGCTCAATCAATGGAACCTATGGTGAGCTAAGAACATCTTCAGAGAGCAGTGGTTCTCAACCTTCCTAAAGCTGTGACCCTTTAATACAGTTCCTCATGTTGTGGTGAGACCCAACCATAAAATTATTTTTTTTGCTACTTCATAACTGTAATTTTGCTACTGTTATGAATTGTAATGTAAATATCTGATATGCAGGATGTATTTTCATTGTTACAAATTGAACATAACCCACAGGTTGAGAACCACTGTCATAGAGTAAGGCAAGATCTACACCTGGTACTGCAGGAAGCATAGGAGAAACAAGAAGAAACCAACAAAAGGACCTTTTGTGGGCATCTGGGGCAAAAAACGTTTAGATAATTCAGAGCTTCCAGGACATGGGTCCTCCTGGAATTTAGATGATGAACATTTAGGATCATTAATTATCTGTCACCAAATGAGCTCCATGGTATACAATGAAGGATTACTATGGACATAGAAATTTAACTTACCTTTTCCCATTTTATTTCTCAAGTCTGAACCGCCACTATTTACATTTTGTTTAGCCACTTTTCAGTTATGTCTGATTCATTATTACTCTAATTAGGGTTGTTTTGGCAAAGACACTGAAGAATTATGCTATTTCCCTCTCCAGTTCATTTTATAGATGAGGAACTGAGGCAAACAGTGTTGAATAATGTGCCCAGGGTCATACAGCTAGAGTCTGAAGCTAGATTTGGGTTTAGGGAGAGGAGTCTTTCTGCTTCAGTCCTATCCACTATAACACCTAGCCACCCATGTGCTACCTAACCACCTGTGAGCCACCTAGCCACCTAGAATGTAATTACCATTATATAATATAATGACCTGCCCTCAGGCTAGCAGATAATTTTAATTTCCATATGAAGAAGGGGTGCTGCTATCATTTCATCTATAGAAAGGGGTATAAAAAGACAACATATTTTTGTCTGTTTTTTTTTTTTTTTGATTGAGGGTGGCAAAACCTCTTCCTTGCCTTGGAAATTTTATTGAGGGAACTTCCAAACATGCTTCAAACATTTTCCACTATGCAAGAAAGGAGGGAACCATAGGAACAGAATCCTATCAGGCCAGGGGTAATGGTAAACCTGAGTATCCTAAGTACCCTCAGTGAGCCATTACTACCACACAAAGGACAGTACTGAGTTATTTTCTGTACCACCATTATATGGATGGTAGAATAGTTTGTAGTGATGGATTAAAGGAAAAGGAAGAGTAAATTTCAACACTACTAGAAATAGGCTAGCTTTATAGTATCTTATAGTAATTTTGGTTGATTTTAGAGAATGGCATTCCAAGGTGAACTACTGGGAATCACAGAGATAACTACATAGTTCAGCCCTTTAGCAACCTTCCTGGTGTAAGTATATCTGTGCATCTCCAGGTAAATAAGACTTTCAAAGGGTGGTCTGGTAGCCTTAGGTATGTATTTGCATTTCCCATCCCAGTGTGACTATTTTTGTGTCTCTACAATAACTAGGAAGTTAGTCTTCTGATAATAGGAATGTCTGTTATTGTTAAGGATATTTTGAGGGAATATAGGGTTACAGCTTGAATATGGCAGACTTGAGAAAACATGCAGCTTAACAACAAGCTCTGTGTATATATGTGAGCATAAGGCACCACCACCACCACTACCACTACAATCATCTAGCATGTATATAGAACATTGATGTTATAAAGCACTTGCTATGTTTTTTTTTATTTAATTCTCACAACAATCTGCACGAAGGTTATTTTTATCTACATTATACAGACAAGAAAACTGAAGTACAGAATGATTTTATGTGACTTGCCCAGGGACAAGCAGGTAGTAAGTGCATGAGGCAAGATTTGAACTCAGATGTGCCTGATTCCAAATCCAAATCTATACAATATTGCTTCCTTTAAGTAAGACAGCCCCTAAGAGAAACAGTAGAAATCTAATTTCTTTTCCTAGAGATGTTGAGACTTTACAAGAAAATTCCCCCAAATTCAACTTTAGTCATGAAAAGAAATCTTCATGCTTCTTTATAATGAGAGTTGTGTAAGTTTAAAAAAAGTGTCATTTAAGAAAAGGAAACCAAAGTCAAAGTTAATACCATAAAATCAATGGTATCAATATGCACAATAAATATACTAAAGTCTTATAAGCGACTATAGAATCAAAATCAAATAGGATCCCCACCAAATCAGTGTCTTTCATTCTTTACCTTATCTTCTACATGTTTCATGTTTCCATCTCTTTTGTGAACTTCAGGGGTTTTTTCCCCAAGAAACCAACCTGATTTTGTTCTGAAAACTTCCCTCTATCCACCTCCAAAGTAGCCTGTTAGTGAGTGGGAAATGGACCAGGGAGAACTAAATCATGGTGGCAACTTTAAGCTTGGCTGTTTAGCACTCTGTAACACCTTCTGGCGATGTTTATCCATGTTTATCATCTAGAGGGTTGTTATTTATTGTCCCTGCTGTTTGTCTTAGATTTAGGCTGGTTCAGGCTTTTGCATACTGAATGGTAAATTTAATATGTATATAGCAGTCTTTTCTTCATTTTCCCTCATAATTTAATTGATTCAAATAAACTTTTTAGTTTTGTGTTTTTGACATTAAGTTGGGTCACAACTAGCTCTATTATTAGTTTATTTTATGACTATTAATGATAGAAAGATGAATACTAGGACCTTTGAATTTCTTGATGTGAGTAATCCCTCTAACAGTTTAGATTATTTCTCCTCCATATCTGTTTCATGTTAATGTCCTCCTGGGAATCCAGAAGAGTGCTTCCAAGTTGATGGGGAAGAGTTAGAATGATAGATAAAAGACAAATATGGTAAGGCAAAAATCTGGAAACTATTGGAACAGGTGGAAGACTTTCTTCATTAACATTCCCCTATAAAATAGAAATAAAAATTTCCAGCTACTAAAAATCTCCTGCATATGTTTTATGGATTTGTGCCTGAACACTCAACCAATGTTTTCTTTCTTTAAGTCTGTTAGAATTCTTTTTTGCTCATTTTTTTTTTCAATACATCATCATTTACTTAGATCTTGAGCAACTTCAGATCAATAATTTCCACAGTTGCCAATAGGCGGGGATAATGAAAGGTTGAATGACTCACCCATGACCACTAATTAGCTAATGTGTCAAAGCAGTTTCTGGGTATATTTCCACTGCGAAGATGTACACAATACTGGCTTGTATTCGGTTTTATTTCCCATGCTGGAGCAGGGGAAACTAAGGATAATTTGGAGAAACAGTAAGCTATCAGATATTTGCAAACAGAAATGGCATTTTTTAATGCTCTTTTACCCCAGAAAAAACAAAAAAACAAAAACCTAAACTGATTCAGTTGATCTTTGGAAAACATACCTTTAAATCTTTTCAATACTTTGCTTACCGAAATTTAATCCTTCAATAGCATATGAATAACTCTTCTAAAATGTCGAAACCAAACTGGACAAATTTTCAGCCTAATTTCTAAGTGGCAAAAAAGCATAATGCCACTATCACTATCCTTAGACTGGCTATTATAATTTCATGCTAAGATATGCATAGGTGTTTTGGCAGACATTTTGTCTGAATTATAATTCTTTCTCACATCAACTGATACATAATCTAATTCTGTCTTCTAGCATATAAGATATTCCTCCCCAGGTTTTTCCATATTTTGATACGCATGACATGTAAGGAAAGTCACTGCAAAGAGGTTGGACACAACAGAGATCAAGATACCATACTACTTTATGCCATTAAATAGCTTTCTTTGGTTGAAATCAATCCATTGTTCAACACACTTTTGATTGTGTTGTCCAACCTGTATCTGGGTTCCATTTCTCCATTTTTTCTCATATTAATGTAAGATTTCTTTTTTTCAAATACCTTGCTGGAATTAAAATATACTGTGAAACTGAAATATATGTAGTATATATCATACCATAATCAACTAATCTAATAAAAGGAAAAATAAATTGGGGAATATGTAAGAACTTGTTGATAGCGAACTGATCATTTTGACAGTATTTGGGCACAGCAAGGCATGGAATTCAAGTCTGTTGATTCCCAGCAGTCTTTCCATTACACTATGTCCTTTCTCACTATTATAGTTAATCATATTTTACCTTTATATACTTATTGATACTTAGGATCATGAAGTGGAAATATATTTTCTCTTTCTCATACACTTTTCATTTGAGAGATTCCTCTATATTTTCTGAAGGATTTTTAAGAGAACAAATCCTCAGTGCCTCAATAGATTGTTGATCTTACAAATAGAAGTACTTAGCCTCCCAAAGCACAGATTACAAACCATTCATACCTTCTAAACCCATGCAACTTTTCCAACTCCATTCATATGAATATTCCACAAGGAATACAAATGATAGTTAGTGGTTATCCCTTTTTCTTTTTTTGTCATTATTTGAGTGGCATTATAGTAGTGTAGAGTATCTGTCCTCTATCTCAAGCATTCATTGAATGACTAATGCTTCTCTTTTTCCAGTTACATATTTCTTTGATGATATTATACAAGCTATCCATAGTTCATAATACGATTCCATCTATTTATATCCAACAAACATTTCTCCATTGCCCTTTGAGTTACTTGAAATGTAAAGTCCTCAAAAACTCTAGTATCACATGATTTGCCACCCTAAGTTATCAACAAAGAAATGGTATTTTAAATATAATTTTGTTTCAAGAAGTTTACTGTCATTAAAAGCACAGAACAGATATAAGTCAGTTTACTCTCTTCTTGATAATTCAGTTATGGGAGTGATTGATTAGTCAAAAACAGTTTCTCAATCTTTTACTTCCCAGTTGAAGACTCTCCAGAACTGTCATTCCCTTATATATCCTGTCTTACTTTTTAGAATGTAAACTCCTCGAAACTAGATACTATCTTTTATATTAATATAACTAGCATTCTACCTACTTGATTATACAGAATAAATATTTGATAAATAATTATCATTAATTTATTCAATTGGAATAACAATATTTTTCATGATTACCACAAGGATGAAAGTAATGGAATGCTACATTATTCAATGAAAAAAAGGTCCATGCCACCTAAAAAAGGAAATAGGTAAGGTGAAATGTCTAGTTATGGGTGCAAGTAGACTCCAGCATTTTACCAAAGAATAATTGCTCTTATAATTATCATAAAAGATATCATCAGGAAGATGCCTAACTAAAAAAGAATATGGGCCTATTCTATCTTGAATGATATATAATCAATGAATTGTATATTAATTCTATTCTTATTAATGAAATTTCAGGTCACTCAGAGGAAGGTCTCTATTATGGTAGGTAAATCCACTGTGGCAATAAATAGACAAGAGTCATACATAATAAGATGATGGGTTGGTTGTGATCTCTATGTGGTTTTTTTTTTTTTTTGGAGTTGTCACATTTTTTATTTTTATGTTTTTTCTGGTTTTGAAATAGTTTTTTTAAATTTTAACTTTTATTTATTTTAGTTTACATCATTCATTTTATGAGATTTTGAGTTACAAATTTTCTCCCCATATTTCCCATACCCACCACCCCAAAACAGTCATCTCATTGTATAACTCCTCCCCCAATCTATTCTCTCCTATGTCCTCCCCCATCACCCCTCTGTCTTTCTGGTAGGGCAGGATGGATCTCCCTACCACAGTGCCTGTGTATCTTAAGTTCCAGTTGGATGTAGTAAATAATAGTAATTATAATGATAATTGTATACATATATATAGATATATATTTTTAACATTTGATTATAGAACTTTAAATTCCTCCCTCATTGCCCAACCCACTAGAAGGACAAGCAATTAAATACAGGCTATACATGTGTAATTTCACAGAACTTCTCCACAGCAGGCATATTGTGAGAAACTGATTATATGCCCCTCCTTCCTATCCCGCCCCCCCCTTGTTCTATTCTCTACCCTGACCCTGTCCCTGTCCCTTTACAGAAGTGTGTACTTCCATCAACCCTCTCCCCCACCCTGCCCTCCCCTCATCACCATCCCCCCTACTCTCCTGTGTGGCAAGATACCCAGTTTAGAGTTTATGTCATTCCTTCCCTAAGCCAAGTTCAATGAGAGTGAGGTTGACTCTTTCCCTTTTGCCTTCCTGTTCT
>CM053590.1:57837079-57877915 GCA_028646515.1 Pseudochirops corinnae | reverse complement strand
CTTGTAATATTTTCTCCTTGATTTGGGGACTCTGGAACCTGGCTATAGTATTTCTAGGAGTTTTCTTTTGGGGATCTTTTTCAAGAGATGATTGGTGAATTCTTTCAAGTTCTATTTTGCCCTCTGGTTCTAAAATATAAGGGCAATTTTCCTTGAGAATTTCATGAAGGATGCTTTCTAAGCTCTTTTTTTGATCATGGCTTTCAGGTAGTCTAATAATTTTTGAATTGTCTCTCCTGGATCTGTTTTTCAGGTGAGTGGTTTTTTCAAGGAGATATTTCACATTGCCTTCTATTTTTTTCATTTGTGTGGATCTATTCGATAGTATTTTAATTTCTCATAAAATCATTTGCTTCCATTTGCTCCAATCTAATTCTAAAGGAATTATTCTCTTCAGAAATCTTTTGAGATTCTTTTTCCATCTGGCAAATTCAACTTTTTAAGGCATTCTTCTTCTCATTGGCTTTTTGGACCTCTTTTGCTATTTGAGTTAATCTATTTTTTAAGGTGTTAATTTCTTCAGTCAGGTTGTTGACTCTCTTTTCATGATTTTCTTGCATCATTCTTATTTCTCTTCCCAAATTTTTTGTCCAATTCTCTTATTTGGTTTTCAAAATCCTTCTTAAGCTGATCTCTAGCTTTTAGGCAGTCTTCATGCTTCTTGGAAGCTTTTGGTGTGGGAATTCTGACTGTGTTGTCTTCCTCCCATTCCCTGCTTTGATCCTTCTTGTCTCCAAAGAAGGAATCTAGAGTTTGGTTGCTATTCTTACTTTGTTTCCTTTGCCTGCTTATGGTCGGCCAGTTAATGATTTTTTAGCTCTGTGCAACTCTGCTTCCAGAGGGGAAAGCTCTATTCCAAATCGCTGGGGTTTTCCCAGCTGCTGGAGCTTTTAGGAGGCTGCTGCAGCCTCCACCAGCTTTGGCTCACTGAAAACGCACCCCAGCACCACTACCCAAGACCATGATTTGGATCCATGCTGCTCAACGCAAGAGCACTTGGCCTCTGAACAATCACTTGGCCCCCCTGCAGTCTGCAGGCCAGGACCTCTGAAGCAGCAATGTGGAGGCAGCGGCAGGGCCTCTACTTCTGCTGCTTCCTTGCCCTGGAGGCAATTTGGCCAGATCCGCTTTTCTCCCCAAATTTTAGCTGAATTCCACTGACCTTTCACTTAGTCCTTTTTTCTTATGGCCTGATAATTCTGGAAACTGTCATAGCTGCCGCAGATCCACTCTCCTGAAGCTCCAGCTGCAGCTGGGCTCCACTTGGCTTGTCTGGCCGCCCCCAGGGCAAAGCCGTGGTTTCAGGCTGGTCTGGTTTCAGCTCCCAGCACTGAGATGGTCCCTTCCAGCTGAGCTGCCTTCAGTGGGAGGTACATCTGTGTGCGTTTTAGAGCCCTAAAATTTGTTTAGAGTCATATTTTTTGGGTATTTGATGTGGCTGTGTGGGAGCTGCCGTACCTTGCTGCTCCTATGCTGCCATCTTGGCCCTGCCCCCTTGTGATCTCTCTGTTTAGAGAAAACATATATATTGAGGAGATCATATATCCATTGAAGTATGTAGGGAGACCAGTGAGGCTACGAGGTCCTTGAGTTTAGGAACTATGTTTTACACTTAATTGTATCCTTTACTTCACAATACATTTCTTGGTACAAAGTAGAGCACATGCTCAAGAAATATGGAATGGTTAACTGATTGACTGAGCAGAGTCTTTTGACTTAGCCAATCCTAATAGAAGAACCTTTAGCAATATTCATTTTTCTTTTATAAAGGGCATTTCATTGTAATATTTTAGTTTGTTAGACATGATATATGTTCAATTTAGATAAGGGAAATAGGAATTAATTAACATCTAAATGATGCTCATTTTAAATGCTAATTATAACTAATTAATCTAGAAAATATGTTCTCTTATACCATCTGATGATAGCAGCCATGTGGTTATTGATATTGAGATATAATATATGTCAGATAAGTCTATAAATGGACTAGAAAGGACTAATTTGAATGTTAGAATGTTTGAAAAATACTTTTCATAATTACTAGTACATTCTCTGCATTTTGAACAGATATATCTGTCTATGAACTAGTTTTCTATTTACCTTTAAAATGGAAAACAAAAATGACATGTTTGACATGTGTTGAAAAATAGATGAGATCTAAATAAATTAAGTACCCCTCCCCCAAATTTATTATGTTATGCCATGGAATCATGGCTATTTATCAGCCATTTCCACCTTTCTATTTTGTTTGACTTCTTTCCATCTTTTCCCTTTATTCTTTAACACTTCTAGTGTTACACTTTGGACTTGCTTTCAATGGAAGATATTTGGTAAACGAACATGATTGAAAATGAAAGTCTTTCCTTGGTCTATTGCATGGAAAAACTCAACTAGAGGAAACAAACTGTTCTATGTATAATTTTGAATCTGTGATTACTCTTTTTATAACTCCCTCATTCTTAGACACACTTATGACGATTCTAGACTAGGATTTGTTTTAAGGATTAATCAGTCACTATGAACAAACCAGTTAATTTCTCTAAAACAGACACAACTATACTTTAAAAATAGGCCTTATTGTTATACATAATTTTACCTAGGTATAATCCAATTGACTATTTAACATAACTCAATATTAAATGGATTTAAAATTCTAACATGTAATATAATTTATTTTTTTTTCATGCACATTCAACTTTACCAAGCTCCTGCCAATACACAGAAAGGGCACCAAGACAACATGTGTTTTGATTTAAATTTCTACTCTCATTGTGCCTTTTAAAAGAGAATGAATCTGCTAATATACCTCCCTCATCCATTCCTTGTTATCAAAAGAGAAAAGGTTCAAACATTTGCCCTTAGCATGAATAATATAGCAACTAATTTTAGTAATACAATAGGGCTCATAAAGTGAACTGGCATTATTATCTTTTAAGAAATATTATTTTTATATTCTTTTTTTTAGTTCTTAGTTCCAAATTATCTTTCTGCTTTCTGACACTCCCCCATACATTTAGAAGGCAAACAATGTGATATCTATTTTACATGTGAAATCTGGCAAAGCATATTTCTATTTTAGCTGTGTCACAAAAAAAGCATAAGTAGATTTATTGTAATATGTGCTGAGAGTTCATCAGTCCTCTCTCTGGAAATGGATGGCAGTTTTCATCATGAATCCTTCAGAACTGGCTTAGATCTTTGTAATTCTAAGAGTAACTAAGTATTTCACAGTCGATTATTATGACAATATTACTTTTATTGTGTATAATTTTCTCCTGGTTTTGCTCACTTCACTCTGCATCAGTTAATATAGGTCTTCCTAGGTGTTTTTGGAAACAATCCACCTAATTGTTGCTTGAAGCACAATAGCATTACCTAACAATCATATATCACAACTTATGCAGCTATTCTCCAATGAATATCCAATTCTTTGTCACCCCAAAGAGCTGCTATAAATATTTCTCTACATATGGGTCCTTTTCATTTTTTCTTTGATCTCTTTAGGATTAAGATCCCACAGTGGTATTATAGGATAAAAGGATACTCACAATTTTATAGCCTTTCGAGCATAGTTCAAAATTGCTCTCCAGAGTGGTTGGGTCAGTTCGCAACTCCACTAACAGTACATTAATATATCTATTTTCCACATTCCCTCCTTATTTTTTCTGTTCTTTTCCTTTTTCTGTCATGGTAACAAGTCTGGTAGGAGTACGGTAGTATCTAAGAGTTGTTTTAATTTGCATTACTCTAGTCAATACTAATTTAGAACATTTTTTATATAAGTATAGATAGATTGGATTTCTTCTTCTGAAAACTATCCATTCATATCCTTTGACCATTTATAAATTGAGGAATTGCTCTTATATAAATTTGATACAGTTCCCTATATGTTTCAGAAAAAAAAATTACTTTATCAGAGAAACCTGCTGTAAATTTTGTTGATATTCCTTAATGATCTGTGGTATCTGTATTTTTTTTTCTTTTAGTAAAATGTAATTTCCCTGGTTATCTCTTTTAATTAAGTCTCTTTTTGCTTTTGCTTTTTCTGAGATCATGATCACTTCCCCTGCCTTTTTTTTACTTCACCTGAAGCATCATAGGTTCTGCCCTGGCCCTTTATTTTAACTTTGTGTGTATCTTTCTATTTCATGTGTGTCTCTTCAAAACAACATACTGCTGGATTCTGATTTCCAATCTATTCTTCTATGTACTTTTGTTTTTAGGTAAGTGATGTTTAAGTGTTGTCTGCTCCTACACTTCATTCTGAAAATTCATGTGTGCTTTTTTTATGTGAGATAATTTTTCCCATCCCCCCCTTTTTCCCAGTGCATTCCTATTTTGTCCTTCCTTCTTTTGTTTTTGAGATCATCCCAATATAATCTACTCATTTCTAAGTACTTTGTCTATGTAGATTCATTTTAACTGCCCAACTAATGATAACATTCTGAGGAATTATAGGTATAATGTTCCCAAGTAGGAATGAAAAATGTTAAACTTTCTAATTTCTAATTTCTCTATCATGTTTACCTTTTTATGCTTCACTTGAGTCTTGTGTTTATATATAATTTTTCCTAGGCAGAACTAGTCTTTTCATCAGGAAAATGTGAAAGTCCTTTATATTATTAAATATACATTTTTCCCTCAGTTTTCATGGGTACATTATTCTTGATTGTAATGCTAGATTCTTTGTTTTTAGTAATATCATATTCTAAGACATCTACTTTTTTTTAACATAAAAACTGCTAAATCTTGTGTGATGAATGATTTAACTCCACATTTGATCCCTCCCTCCTTTCCACTCAGCTATATGACCTTGAGGTATGGGATTTGGCTGCAATATTTCTGAAAGTTTTAATTTTGAGATCTTTTTCAGGAAGTTATAGATATATTCTTTCAATTTCAATTAACAACTTGCATCTAAGATATCAGGACAGTTTTCCTTTAAAATTTCTTGAAAAACAATGTCTAGGCTCCTTTCTTTAATTGTGACTTTTAGGTAGTTGAATAATACTCAAATTATCTCTTCTTGATCTATATTTCAAATCAGATATATTCACAATTTTAAATTTTTCATTATTTTGAGTTTATTTTAGTATTTCTTGATGTCTCAAAAAGTTGTCAGTCTTTGCTTACACAGTTCTAATTTTTAAGGGATTATTTTCTTCAGTGAGTTTTGGTACCTCTTGTTCCCCATTTGGCCAATTCTGCCTCCGAAGGGCTTCTTTAGTGAATTAATATTTGTGCCTCTTTTATCATTTGTCCAACTCTGTTATTTTTAAAGATATTATTTTCTGCAATATTTTTGTGTCTTTTTGCCATATCCTTCTCACCTGTCAATTCACAATCCCAGATTATTCCCATCATCTGTCTTCTCAGGTCAGATTCTGATGCTGCTGAGAGCAGCTGAAGGAAATTATATAACTGTAGTAATTTGGTTCATGTTATGGAATTCATGTTATGGAATTCATGTTATGGAATTCATGTTATGGAATTCATGCTATGGAATCATAGGTAGACCCTCACAGTGTAATGTCAAGCAAAGGCAACTTCCAAGATTCTGAATACTAGCATACTAACTCTATTTTATTCAGTGACAAATTAAGGCAAAAAAAAAAAAAATCACAGAATGGAAAATCAAGCTACAGTGTTACTTATCATTTAGCAAGTAAATTTTTAATTCAATCCAAGTACTATATACCCCCACACAGTACATTCATTTAGTCAGTCAAAGTCTCTCTTCTCAAAAGGAGATTACTTTCCAAACATAAACAAAGTTCATTCATTTGGTCAGCACAAAAAGGTTAAAAGTTTCCCACTCCTGGATCACAACTGAATTACAATACCATCCATTAATGCCAAGCACTGTTCTCAAAAGGGGCAGTGGAGAGCACAAAATGCCATCCACCCTTAAGCCATAACAAGGTTAAGATATCATCACAGCATTGAATACCCAAGGAGAGGTCCTTTCCTCATCTCCACCAGAGGCAAGTTCTCAGCAATCTCTGTTCCTAAGGAGACAAAGCTTAACAAGGCCGCAACATACGTTTCTAGTGTCCTCATTAATTCAATCTCTGCCTGCAAAACAGTCCCAGAGCCCCTGAAAACATCAGAAAGACCCTCTTCAGGATTTTTGTAAATATACAAGAAAATTCTCCTTCATGGCTTCTGAACCAACAGCAAGGTTCCAGGACCTCAGCAATACAACACTGTCCTTCACCAGCAGATGAATCTGGGAAAACAACATCAAAACAGACAGACAAAATATGGCATCGTAGCCATGCCTCTTCAGTTCTCAGCAGCTCTGGGCAGTAGTTCTCAAAAGTCCTGGGCAGCTCCAAGTGGCTCTCAGCACTCTCTCTTTCAGCAACTATGGCCCCCAGCAATTTTTTCTCTCTGCCTCTGTGACACTGCTCCCCCAAAATCCTTCTGGCCCCCTCTGCTTGGGCTTTTCTCTGCTTGGGCCTCTCTCTAAATTCATGGCTCCAGCTCCTCCTAGTTCATTCCTCTCTCTTCACATCAACAAGTCCATCCCACAAGTGGGATTCACAAGCTCTGGGTTTCAACACTCAACCCAAAACCCAAACCAATACAGGGAGATCTTTAAATTTCATTACCATTACACACAGTTACATAGGGATTTTGTTATTTTTTCTTGTTTTATTTTCTATCTCAGTTCCCTCAGCTGTTGCTCTAAATTTTTCTCTTTCTCCTTTCAAAACCTAAATGTCACGTCAAACTCACCAGCCATCTTCAACTTTTGTGCTTGTCTGCTTACGTGAACTTGAGGAAGTCAGTTAATTCGAATTAACAACATCTAACTCACAAAGTTGTCAAGAAACCAATATGGAGGGGGTGGCTAGGTGGCACAGTGAATAGAGCACCAGCCGTGGAGTCAGGAGGACCTGAGTTCAAATCTGACCTCAGACACTTAACATAAAACTAGCCATATGACCTTGGGCAAATCACTTAACCCCAATTGCCCTCCAAAAAAAAAAAAAAAAGCAAATACACACACACACACACACACACACACATACACACACAAGAAACCAAAATGGAGATGATATCTATCTATCTATGTATCTATCTATCTATCATCTAGCCACATACATACATACATATATATGTGTGTGTGTTTTTATGCATGTATACAAACATGTAGAAAGAGTTCTGCAAACCTTGAAATGTTTATTTAATTGGTAGTTGTTTATTGTTAGTATTAATAGATGATGATGGTGATGATGATGTTGATCATTCTAGTTTGCTAAGATAATTGATGCCATTAGGTATAAATTTCAATATTTTCCTGACTCCACACAATGAATCCTCTTTCTATGTTTATCCATTCAGTCCTCCTTTACTGCTGTCTCTGTTGAGGGGAAGCCCCTTTCTGCCAGGTCCAATTGTAAAATGAAGAAATTGGATTATGTAAACTTTAAAGTTCCTTTTAATTCTAAATTAAATTCTGTGAATCTTTAATCTTCCTGTGAGTGGGAAGGTTGCCACCCCTTTTCAATTAATGTAATCACCTGTTCAGATATATCAATTAAATCAATTAATAAATACATTAATAATTTTAACTAAGGAATTTTGTTAAAAATTGCACACGAACAATACACTAATAAATTTGAAAGAATTGTAGCATTTTGGTGATAGGATGAGGGAAGATAATGTCATAGCATATAAGAAACAACCTATATGATTATGAACAAAAAATAGACATACCTATGACCCAAACTATAGAAATAGTATTCAGTCAAAGAAGTAAAAATAAATAGTGCTAGAGACCTCCGTGTTTTGTAAATGAGGATTCCAGTTCCACAGATCCTTAGAGGAAATTGTTCTTAGTTAGATGATAATTTCCCTCTAAATCTCCCCCTACCTTGGTAACATCACCCTCACTGACAATTTCATAAGAGAGACTGTGCCAATTGATTGACCGATCAATCACCTAGCAATGGCTATTATTTTCTCATGTCTTTTACATATCTAATATCTGTTTATCTAGCCAAATTGTTCTGAGCACTGAATACACAAAGAAAGGCAAAAGACAATCTCTGCTCTCAAGGAGACCACAATTCAATGGGGAGATGACAACCAAACTATTATTCACAAATAAAATATATCAAGGATAAATTGGAGGTAATCTCAAAGTGAAAGCCCTAATTTTATGAGGACAGAGAAAATACTCTTGGAGAAAGGTGGAACTTTAGCTGATACTTAGGTAAGTCAGGGAAGATAGGTGGTGGAGATAAGGAAAAATCAAGATTCGAGAACAAATAGCAATCCAACTGTTAGAAAAAAAGGGAGTTTGTTAAGGTCTGTGTCTGGTGGGAGGTCAGGGGAAAGAGCACAGGTATTTATTAAGCGTTTTCTATATGACAGACACTACATTAAGCACTTTTAAAATATGAATTTGTGAATGACAATAATGTGAAATCAGGCTAAACAGGCTGTTTTGGAGACAGGATATAGAAGAGAGAGCCATAAATGAAAACTATGGAGTTTGTGCCTTATCTTGGAGGCAGTGGGGAATCACTCTGTTTTCAACTGGGTTACTACTTGTTCTCTAATCTTTGTAGTCTTTATTCTACTTCTATTCATTCTCACAGGTTTAACTTTATTTGCAGAATATAATGTTCCTCATTTCTACCTATCAGAAATCAGGTCAAAGGTCATCTTTTAAATGTCTTCACTAATCTCTCTCCCTACCCCCTTAATATGTTATGACTCTCCCTTAAACTGTTAACTTTTTAATAGTTATCTGTTTGTAGATGGGGATTAATTTGTTTTTGCTTTTGCAGTCAGGCATTGATCATATATTAAGCATTTAAAATATGTCAGCTATTATATTACATACTAGGTATAAAAATAACACATATACACACACACAAGATATAACAAATCATGATCTCAATGAGCTCACAGTCTAATGTCCCCAACATTATGAACCAGTTCATAACCATACAGAGTAGACAATGAATGATTTTTTTGGCTTGCCAAATTTTCCCAACTTCTGGTCCATTGTTCAAATGTTCAAACTGAGAAAGTACTGATATGACCACAATTTTTATAAAAGGAATTATATTAGGGGCAGTCCATCATCCTAGAGAGAACAGGAGTTAGAGGACTCGAGTTCTAAATCTGTCTCTGTCATTACCTGTGTCACCTTGGGCAAATTGCTCTGGCCTAAATTTACCTAAGTTGTAAAATGAGGGAATGGGACTGGATGTATTCTGGAATTACACAAAGTTCCTTAGGGAAAATTCCTATTTAGTAGACAAGTAAGAAGTGATGTTCTAGCAAATAGTACTTAGCAATCAGTTAAAAAGGAGGAGAACTAGGTCACAGCAATGTCACGCAACCAAGGGCAAAGAAACCTTTTATTTATTAGTAGGGAACTTTTCTACTTTTATATTTCTTTATATATCATAAATTAAGATACCCAGTAGGATATTGTAAAGCCAAGCATGAGCAGCTTTCCAGAGGACTGCTGCTGTGAACAGCTTCCAATTTCCAACTACATAGTATAGTAAACTGTCTATTTATTCAGCAGTACACTAAGGTAAAACATCCACAGAAATTGCATTGCAGCATTTATAATGTTATTACATAACAACTTATCACTAAAATGGCCACATGCTTTTCACCAAAGTGGCCACACAGTTTCAAACAAAGTATATTCATTTAATGACTCAATTATTTAGTAACTTAATCATTTAGTAAGTCCTTAATTCAATCATCCTTAAGGAGGCTTGTCTTCTTAATGAACACAAAGGACAAAGGTCAAAGTTCTCCTCCCTTAGGTCACAGTAAATCATAATCTTCTCAGTCAGCATCAGGTATCCAAGAAAAGATCTTTTCATCTTGACTCAAGGCTGGCTCTTAGCTTCCATGGTTCATCTTCCATGGTCCTAGCTCCTGCCCAAATATACACAACTGTCACCTGGGTTCAAAGGCAGGCAGCTCCCAGTTCCTTGTCCAGCTCCTGGTTCACGTCTTCTTCCAGTTCCTTGTCCAGTTCCTGTTGCATATTGAAGCTTACACTGTCCAGTCCACTTGAAGTCCTTCACAGTTCCTGTTTCTGGGAAGACAAAGCTTAACAGAGCCACAATAATATTCATGCACATTGCTGGCACCATCATCAATTCACTATCTGCCTGGGAAATCTCAGCTCAGACCCACCAACAAAGTCTGAGAACTCAACACAAATCATCAACATAGAAACTAACACAGACCCACAAGCAAGGTCCAAGAGGTCAACAAAAATCATCGGTAAAGCCCCAGGACCTCCAAAACCCTCCTCTAGGACTTCTGTGAACAGATAACCAGAAAACCCTCTTTCAGAGTTTCCAGTAAGGTCCCAAGGCTTCTGTAGAAAGTATCACACACAACCCACAAAACAGACAGAACAGAGAAACATAGAGTACCAGGATACCACAAGTTTTCTCCTTCTCCACCACAAGAGCTCCCTTCTCAGTTCTTCTCTTTCCGGCCTGGGCTTCTCCTTATATATGGTCATTACCTCCTCCCCTTCCTGTTGCTGATGCAACAGGAGCTCACAGTTTCTAGGGTTCACAACTTGTGGGTCACAAGTTCTGCTTATCAATCCTGGGCAAGGCTCAGAAAAAACTTGAACTGAATTTTAGTGTTAACTAAATAGCTGAAACAAGGTGTGAACTCCTTCTTTGCTTGCCATTACAGATATCCACTTGAAAAACTTTATCTGGTAATTTTTGCTCTCCTCACACTTCAGTTTAAATTTCCCTCAATTATATCATAGATGCTCTTGCCTTCAGGGATTTTACAGCAGTATATTAAAGAATGAAATATAATTATTAACAATTTTCGTGTAAACATCAGTGAGAAGTCCTCTATACTTCCTTGATGTCACACTACAGAAGTGTACTACACAAAATGCCTGGAGAGATTCAAGCATATTCTTCAAGGCCTGCAACCAAAAGGACCAACCTACCCTTGTCACTTTTTGGCAGACCTCTGTGGTTCATTCCTCAAAGCAGATACATTATTGCCCAAACACAGAATAGTTTGCCAATTCTCAGGAAGGGGATCAATCATCCAGTGACTGTCCAGAGGAGGCAAATTATAATGGTGAAGGGGCTTGTTCCTATGTCATACAGGGAACACTTGAAGGAACTGGGAGAGGATAAGGCTCAGGGATATTTGCTGCATTCAAGTGTTTGAATGACTGTCATGCAGAAAGCAAGTAAGACTATTTTGGTGTCAACAGAAAGAACTATCAGTGTTAGGCAAAATATATGATGAAGAGGCAAATTTAAGTGCGATGTGGGGGAAATAAATCTCACCTTTCTAATATTTAGATCTACCAATAATTGTAAGGCTCAATATCAGGATCTTTCATTGGGTCTCCACAAACAGAAGCTATATAATCCCTTGTTAGGAAGACTAGAGGGGATGCTTTGTTTCAGAATGGATTTGGTTAGATGATCACTGGCATCCTTTCCAATTTCAATTTTCTATAATTTCTTTAAATTATGGACTTAGTCAGAAATATATGGTCATTATTGTTCCAGACTGAGAAAGATAATCAGATTGAATGATAAATAGAAAGTCCTTGTAGGAAGTAAATCTTAATGCTTTTCAAAGTTACTTTATTATCATTTAAATACGAAGTGTCATTGATGTTTTAAGAATCACTGATTCTAATAGAATCTAGGTGTAGAAATGAATAATTAAAAAAATGAAAACAAGCTGTATTAATAAAATAAATAAGAATAAATGAGCTAACTGACATAGAATTAAAAAAAACACATGGAGACATTTGATAAAGGTGATGCCATAGCACAAGAAAATAACAACACTAATGTGATGTTCTTATTGCCAAGAATAATAGAATTTATTAAACAAATTTATTCTCAACATGTATGGCATAAATATGGACAGGTAATTTACTGCTTCAATACTTTGGGGATGCATTACAAGGTTGTATTAATAGAAACAACTAGATTTGTACATTTTTAAAGAAAACATTGGCTCCCCTTCTTTTTGGCCATCATTTTTCTTCCTTGCACATGGAGTGCTAGTGAAAGATAATAATGCCATAAAACCTAGTTTATAGCACAAAGAGAAGACTGCATGCCATCAACCATGTTTTACAGCATGTGTCAACCAAGTCATTGTTGGTCTGTCTTACCTTGTATTTGGTAAAGAACATAATATTAAAAAAATAACAAATGTGCTGTTGTTAACATAAAACAAAATCTCAGTGAGATGTGCAGACTCTTCTGCTTGCTTTTGATTATGTGCAAAAGCAGAATCCACTATGGATGAAGAGGTAGTGAGTGTAGTTTTCTGGAAACAAAATGTGCTGCTATGCTTTTCTTTTAGATAGACCTAGGCTCATGATACTTTTGTACAGGTTTTAATAGCATTGTCATCTATGTTAGAGTAGAAAAATCTTATTAGAGAATTAGGGCATTTTAAAATCTACCAAATTTAAATAGTTTTTTAACCAAATAGCAAGTCTTGTTTTCTGATGGAAAACACTAGTATGGGGGAAAAAAAACTGTTTTTGTGTTTGGAAAAGACAGTGTAATGCAGCAAAATATAGAAATATTTCAAAATCTATGAACATAAGTAAGAAAGAAAAATAACCTAGCTACTAAAACTAATCACTTTATCATTTTGCCTTGTATATGTCATAAAAAGACATGGAAGGACACTGGTGATCTACCTGCAATGTTGTTGGAGGAAAAAGCATTCAAGTTGAAGATAAAAAAAAAACTGTCATCTAGTCTCTGTGCTATTAGTAACTAGTAATGTGGTTGCACATTTTTTCCCCTCTCTGGGCCTCAGTTCTTCATCTATAAACTGGAAGGGTTCAGGTAAATGATTTAGGATTACTTTTTGCTCTATAACTCTACTGGCATGCATATTGTATATGTGTGTTTGTGTGTGTGTGTGTGTGTGTGTGATTGTCTCTTGCAGAATAATGCCATGCCACCACCATCAGTGCCTATGCTACCACAATGAGGAACCCTGATGATGTCAAAGAAATATTTTATGAAGTTCTAGAGACCTTCATCATCAATGTGCCAAAAGAGCACAAGCTTATAATTCTATAATTTATTGCTAGAGTGAACTCAGACTACCAGACATGGATGGGAGTCCTTGGGGGGGAATGGAGTTGGAATCAGCACAAGCAATGGTCACTTTCTACTGAAGACTTGTGTATCTCATGACCTTCTCATCACCAACACTGTCTTTTGTTTACCTAAACACACAAAATATCTTCATGGATGCACCCTGACAGAAAAAATTGGCACTTTATAGTATATGTGAGATAGACAGGATGTGAGAGTGAAGGATACAATGTGTGGAACAGAGTGCTGGACTGATCATAGATTCATTCTCTCCAAGCTAAATATTCACATTCAACAAAAAGTAGTGACCTCAAAGTAAAATGACTGCCAGAAGAATTAATGTTAACAGATTAGAGTGCTTCTTTGAGTAGGAACAGTTTGTTACTAACTTAGAGGGAATGTTGAGCCAACACACAGTTGGCAACAGTAGAGCACAAAAAGAGAGGGCAGCTTTCAGAGGTTAGGTACACATCATGGCATTTGTGCATGTGGGTTAGAATACTCTCAAATATCAAGACTGGTTTGCTGAAAATGATAGAAAATTCACAAGCTGCTAAATGAAAAATGAGACCTCCCCAGGTTTTACCTGCAAGATAGCATTTAATTCCATCAAAAGTAAAGTACGAATGAAGCTTAAAGAGACACAGGATTATTGACTCAGTAAGAAAGCAGATGAAATTCAGTTTTGTGGTGACAGTAATAATCCAAAAGAGCTTTTATAATTCCCTGATGGTCAAAGGCCAATGATCTATGGTGCATCTCAATTACTCAGTGCTGATGGATCCATATTGATTAGTTACAAGAAGAGGATCCTGAAGAGATATGCTGAACACTTCCATGTTGTTCTCAATAGACTATCATCAATCAATGCTGAAACCATTGACCATTTGCCTCTAGTTGAAGTCCTCCCTAGCTGAAGTTCTAACCAGAGAAGAGGTTTTGAATGTCATTAGACATTTTTCATGTGGTATAATACCTGGTGCTGATTGTATTCCAGCCAAGATTTAAAAAGTGAGAGGGTCCATTGTTCATAGAAAAGCTGACTGAAATTTCCTGGGTTATTTAGCAAGAGGAGGTTATTCCCCAGGAGTTCAAAGACACTTCCACTGTCCATCTCTATAAAGGTAAAGGGCATAGATTGTCTTGTGAAAACCATGCGGGGAAGGGAGGGGTGTCTCCCTCTTAGTCATTGCTGACAAGATTATTGCCCCTGTCCTCTTTAGTAGGCTTATCCTTCACCTGGAAGATGATAGTCTACCTGAGAGCCAGTGTGGCTGAGGAATTTTTTTCCTATGATCACTTTATGACTTTTAATTTGATTATTTTTAAAAATTTATTTATTTACTTTTATTTTACAACATTCAGTTCCACAATACCTTGAATTTCAAATTGTGTCCCCTTCCCTCTCCTCCCATCTTCCCTCTATGGTGGCATGCAATCAAATATAGGATCTACAAATACCTTAATACATTAAACAGTAGTCAGATTGTAAAGAAGGATTAAAACCAATGGAGTGAACAATGAGGAAGAGGAAACAAAACAAAACAAAAAATAAAGAGAGATGGAGCAAGTAGTTAGCTTAAGTCTGTATTCAGTTTCTGTAGTTCTTTCTTTGGAAGTGGATGTCTCTTTCCATGCTGAGTTATAAGAGTTCTCTTATAACCTTGCATTGCTGAGAGCAGCCCAGTCTAGCAAAGTTAATCATCACACATACATTGTGTCTGTAACTGTGTACAAATTTCTCCTGATTCTGCTCTTCTCACTCAACATCAGTTTATATAAGTCTGTCCGGGTTACTAAAAAGTCTATCTGCTCCTCAGTTCTTATAGCACAATGGTATTCCATTATCATCATATACCACAGTTTGTTTAGCTATTCCCCAATTGATTGGCATCCCCTTGATTTCCAATTCTTTGCCACCACAAAAAGAGGTGCTAGAAATATTTTTGTACATATGGGTCCTTTTCCCACTTCTATGATCTCTTTGGGATACAACCCTAGAAGTGATATTGCTGGGTCAAAGGGTATGCATTTTTTTTTATACCCCTTTGATCATAGTTCCAGATTGCTCTCCAGCATGGTTTAATCAATTCACAACTCCACCAACAATGCATGTGTTCCAATTTTTCCACATCCTCTCCAGCATTTATCATTTTCCTGTTTTGTCACTTTAGCCAATCTGACTGGTGAGATGTGAGGCCTGAAAGTTGTTTTGATTTGCATTTCTCTAATCAATGGTGACTTAGAGCATTTTTACATATGCATATAGATATCTTTCACTTATTCCTCTGAAAACTGTCTGTTCATATCCTTTGACCATTTATCAATTGGGGAACGATTTGTATTCTTAGACATTTGAATCAATTCTCTGTATATTTTAGAAATGAAGCCTTAATCAGAGACACTGGTTGTAAAAATTCTTTCCCAACTTTCCACTTCTCTCTTAATCTTGGTTACATTGGCTTTATTTGTACAGAAACTTTTCAATTATATGTAACCAAAATTATCCATTTTGCATTTCATAATGCTCTCTACCTCTTATTTGGTAATAAAATCCTCCCTTCTCCATAAATCTGATAGGTAAACTCTTCTTTGCTTCCCCAGATTACTTACACTCTCAGCCTTTATATCTAGATCATGCACCCATTTAGATTTGATTCTGGTATACGGTGTTAGATAATGGTCTATTACCAGTTTCTGCCATACTAGTTTTCCCAGCAGTTTTTGTCAAATAGTGAGTTTTTATCCCCCAAACTGGGGCTTTGGGTTTATCAAACAGTAGATTACTATAGTTATTGACTACTGAGTCTTTTGTACCTAACCTATTCCATTGATCCACTACTCTATTCCTCAGCCAGTACCAAGCAGTTTTGATGATTGCTGCTTTATATTACAGATTAAAATATGATATGGCTAGATCACCTTCCTTAGCCTTTCTTTTCTTTAATTCCCTTGATATTCTGAACCTTTTGTTCTTCAAAAGGAATTTTGTTACGATTTTTTCTAGTTTCATAAAATATTTTTGGTGCATTGATTGTTATGGCACGAAATATGTAGTTTAATTTAGGTAAAATTTTCATTTTTATTATATTGCCTCTACCCAGCCACAAACAGCTGATTTTTTTCCAATTACTTAGATCTGACTTTATTTGTGTGAAAAGTATTTTGTAATTGTGTTCATAGGGGTGCTAGGTTTGTTTAGGCAGGTAGATTTTTATAATGTCTACAGTAACTTTAAATGGAATTTTCCTTTCAATCTCTTGCTGTTGGATTTCATTAGAAATCTATAAGAAAGCTGAGGATTTATGTGGGTTTATTTTATATCCTGCAACTTTGCCAAAATTATTTATTGTCTGAAGTAGTTTTTTTCTTGATTCTGTAAGCTTCTCTAAGTATATCATCATACCATCTGCAAAGACTGATAGCTTAGTCTCCTATTTACCTAATTTGATTCCTTCAATTTCTTTTTCTTCTCTTATTGCTACTGTTAACATTTCTAGTACCAAACTGAATAAGAGGGGTGATAATGGACATCCTTGTTTCACTCCTTATCTTACTGGAAATGCTTCTAGCTCATCCCCATTACATTTAATACTTGCTGATTGCTTTAGATAGATACTACTTATTATTTTAAAGATGATTCCATTTATTCCTATATATTATACTGTTTTTAACAGGAATGGGTGTTGTATTTTTTCAAAAAAAAAGCCTTTTCTGCATCTTTTGAGATAATCATATGGTTTATGCTAGTTTTATTGTTGATAGGATCAATTATACTGAGAGTTTTCCTAATATTGAACCATCCCTGCATTCCTGGAACAAATCCTACCTTATCAAAGTGTATTATTTTCATGATAAATTGCTATAGTCTTTTGGCTAATATTTTTTCCCATGAGATATTTTACACTTTCTTCTAATTTTTCAATTTTATGTTTTGTTTGTCTGACTCTTGATGCATTATAGAGTCCTTAGCTTCAATTTGACGGATTCTAATTTTTAGGGCATTATTTTCCTTGGTTAGATTTTGAAGCTCCTTTTCCATATGATCAGTTTTCATTTTTAGGGAGGTATTTTCTCCAATTAGATTTTGAACCTCCTGTCCCAGGTCACCAATTTTACTTTTTAAGGATTTTTTTCCTTCAAGCTTTTTTATTTTTTCCAATTTGGTCACTGTAGATTTAAATTTATCTTCTGCCTCTCTAATTTGGTTTTTAAAATCTTTCTTGAGCCCCTCCAAGAATGCTTTTTGGGTTTGAGACAGTTGACATTTCCTTCTGTGGTCTCAGGTGTGAGTATAGAGTCCATATTTTCCTCTGAATTTGGTTGTTCTTGCTCACTATAATAGGATCGTATCATTCTTGATCCTTTCTTGCCATGGTGATTGACTCTGTCCTGAATTTTTAGAGTGGATATCTGCTTCTTGGGTACAGAAGTACTGTGCTTCTCAGGCTGGGAGGTAGGAGTTTGGTCATCAACTTTGTGTGCTGTAGCCTCTGTGCATCTAGACTGAGGCCAAGGCCAGGACTCTTTGTGTTTCCCCTAAGTTACCCTGAGGCTCACAGATTAACCTATGGGGGAGGGGTGGTTTGGTCACTTCAGGTTCCACGTCTGTACTGCTGGGCTACAGATCAGACAGGCTCAGCAGCTGGTGGCTGGCAGCACTGGGATCTGCAGATTCCCCTAGTGGTGCTAAGGCACACCTGGGCTTGGGTTGTTGGTGCTTGCTGGCTCCACCCCCCTGGCCTTCTGGTTCTCCCACTAGTCAGCTGAGATGGGGTTTTTTGGGATACCTCCCACCCTCACTTCAGGCTTGGCACATCTTCAGTCACACCCTTCCTCTAGGACTCCCAAGCCTGCTACTGCTTCCACTATTTCAGGATTTTACACTGGGTTTTCAGGGTCAGGGAAGGGGATTAGAGCAGCAAGGGTTTACTCCACCATCTTGGCTCCCAGAAATTCAGGTAGGTAATTTTTAAATATCCAGACTGTTGGATGTTAGCCCCAGGAGAAGCTTATGTTGCTGCCACAGCCCCTCAACTTTCTTTTACCCAGCTCCAGCCAATCCTTCATCCCATGTGGAGAGGTCTGGGAAGCTGGGGCTTGCTATCACTCTGCCATTGGCTGGTCTCAGGTCAGTGCTGGTGCAGCCCATGTGCTCCCCCTGCCTAGTCCTACATGCACACTTTTCTGGACTTGGGACGTGCCACATTATGTCTCCCAGTGGATTCTGTTGCTCTAAATCTGTTCAGATCCAATTTTTAGAGGTTACTTATGGAATTCAAGGAGGAGCTCAGATGAGTTCCTGCCCTGAGGAATTTTTTTTATTTCGTTTTTGCCACCAGACAAGTCCAAGAGAAATGTCAGTCATAGAACAAAGGTCTGTACAAAAAATTTTTAGATTTTACGAAGGCCTTTGTTATTATCAGTCATGAGGGCTTAAGGAAAATAATATCAAAATTTGATGTCACGGAGAAGGTCATCTGTATTATATGTCAATTTCACAGTGGGATGCTTGCTCAGGTTCTGGATAATGGATGATCCTCTCTCACATCTTCCAAGTCATCAATAGTAAGAAACAAGACTGTGTCCTTGCTCCCATGCTTTTAAGTGTGATGTTTTCTGCCATTTTGTCAAACTACTTCAGTGAAGACAAACTCGGCATCAATGTCCGCTACTGCATTATTGATAAATTTTTAAACATGGAAGTGCTAAAAGCTAAGACAAAAGTGAAGGCAATGTTGGTACATGAGTTTTACTTTGTAGATGATTGTGTCTTCAATGTAGCCTTTGAAGTTGAGATGAAACAAATTATGGATCATGTCTCTACTGCTTGTACTCATTTTAGCCTAACAATTAACACCAAGAAAACAGTAGTGATCCTTCAGCCAGCACCACCCCCTCTACATGTGGAACCATTGATTATAGCAAATAGAGAAGTTTTGAATACTGTGAATAAGTTCATTTATGTTGGCAGTACACTTTCCACAGATGTACACATTGATAAAGAGGGTGAAATACACATTGACATAGCTACCTCAGTGTTTGAAAGGCTCCAAAGGAAAGTGTGGGAGAGAAGAAGTATTAAATTGACTCTCAAACTAAAGGTATACAGGTATAACCTCATATTGTGTGTCTGTAAAACCTGGATAGTATACCAGAGTCATGCCAGGAAACTGCATCACTTCCATCTGAATTGTCTTGGGAAGATTCTGAATATCACCTGGTAATATAAGATACTAGAAACTGAGGTCTTTTCTTGAACTAAACTGCCAAGCATTCACACACTACATCTCTGATGGGCTGACCATGTTATTTGAATGCCAAACATATGCTTTCCTAGAAGGCTATTTTAAGGAGAACTCACACAGAGAAAACACTCACATGGTGATCAGAAGAAGAAATACGAATACAGTCTCAAGGTCCCCCTTAAGAACTTTGTGATTGGTTACATGACAAGGGAGACACTACCATAGGACCACCCAGGATGATATGCCCTCATCGGAGAAGGTGCTTTATGAACAAATCAGAATTGAAGCAGTTCAAAAGGAATGTGAGATGGGCAAATTTAGAGAATTCACCCCAAATATTCACATAGACCCTTTGTGCCCAACCTGTGATGGAATATTCTGAACCTGTATTGATTTGGTCAGTGATAGTCTGACACACTGTAATGACCCTAATATAATGATGTCATTTTGGACCTCTTTGAGAACAAAGGACAACAAAGGACACACATGCATACACACATACACATAGATGTACACACATATCTATATATGTTCATTGTATGTGGATATGTATATATTAACTATATGTGTATGTGTATTGTATACATATCTCTATCTATGCATGCATATATGTATCTGCATATGAATTGTATGTGTACATGTTTATACATATATGTGAACATGTATGTGTATGGATTACACAATTCTGCAAGACTAAAGTCTAGTTTCACATTGAAATTAACTGCTTAATTTGTAAAAATTTTAACAAACATCCAAAGAATGAAATCTAATTTAGGAGCATTAGTCATTTGTGCAATAATATGAATCATGAAATACCAAAGACATTTTAATATGAAGCAATACAAGAATCAATGAAGAAATTCATAGTGGATAAAAGTGACTTGTAGCTACTACTATGCATAACTAGAATAAAAGACATTATGAAGGACATGAATGATTAGAAAAAGAAGTGGGACAATCACATAGTAGAGGCAGTTGATGAGTATTGTGCTGTTAAATACACTGTTAAAAGACCTAGAAATGATCTTCAATATTTTAAAGACACTTTTATGGATTGTTTATTGGAAAGTATGAATAAGCTTAACATAGGATAAGTGGGTATTGATGAGACAGGCATACATAGAAATGGAGGACTTATACACTTTGATAAGAACATGAATCCACTGAATTCTCAAAATATATTATTTATTTTAAAAAAAACCTTTTGAGAGTGGCATGGTATTTTGGGGAACTGCACAAATTACACAACAGCAAAGAGAAATGAAACATTAGAATAAATAAAGGTTACTTGAGGACTCTGAGGAATAATTTTGTGAGGGGAACAATAATAAAAGATATGAGCAAAATAAGGAGAAGAATGACTAACTGAAAATTCTTTGAATTCTTAAGCAAAGACTGAATTTTAGGGAAGGACATTTGGAAAGACTGGAGAAGTCAAAAGCCTAAAAGAAGAAGAGTACTTGACACAGAAGAAGATTAGAAGTAATAATAAAGGAGAAGAATCAAAAGGAAGAAAAACATTTGACAGAAACATCCATCAAGTAGGTAGAAGAGAAGGAAGAACAGTAGCAGCAGAAGGATTCAAAAAGTGTATGACTTAAGCTTGAAAATAAAAAAGTAGAAAGGAAAAGTCCAAAAAGGAAGACTGCAACTTATCAGAGAAGTAAAGTAAGACAAGGTATTTCCTTCCTGTTGAAATATCATACCACATTTTGTGTGATAATTCAGTGCTTGTCAATTCTAAGGCTTCTGTTGGATACACATATGTGTGTGGGTATACACACACACAAATATGTATGAATATATGTATAAATATAAGTGCATGTGTGTATATATATATATATATATGTATACACACATATAGGTGTATGCATAAATATAATACAGGCATATATGCATAAGTATAGAAATATGTATGTATGTGTATATATACATGCATATGTGGATTTATAGATATGATAACTTTGTGTAGTTTCCATTAGTATATGTACACATACACAAATATGTGCATGTTATATGTTGGTATATATATATATATATATATATATATATATATATATATGTACCTATGTTATAAATGTATGCAGAAAAATAAATATCTTCATGATTTATAAGTATGAGACCTCTATGCTATCTTTGTGCATGTGTATATATGCTTAAATACACAGAGGCATATAGCGTGTATATGTAAATGTATGCATGTGTAGATATGTGGATATACATATATTCAGGATTTATGGGTATAAGATCTCTGTAGGGCCTATACATTTTCAATATTTTACACTCCTAAGACCCATTTTCTAATATGTTCCCCATTGCTGCCCCTGGAGACTGCTGTTCTTGTCAGATGTCACCATTCCCCAAGCCTTTTTTTTTTTTTATCAAAATGGTGACATTTAGTTTGGTAAGAAGGAAGTTTTCTAGTTCTATAAGACAGTTGGTGTACAAATTGCTGGAATGATGCTGCTCCTGTTACCACCACTTGTGTTTCATTCATGTAGACATCAGCACCACATCTAGTCCTGTGTCATAGATCTTTGTTTCCTAAGTTGTCTTAAGTAGGAAAAATGTTTCACTTTGGCTTTTTCTTGGCTCTGCCACTCCAGAATTTGATCTGAGGTGTTATTTTAAAGTTGTTTTGAGGGGAATGTTGGAAGACCTCAGATGAATGCTTTCTCTACTCTGTCATTTTTCCTCCACTACAATCAAGATATTTTGAAGACATTCACAATTTCTACTACACAGTCAAGTACACAGTTAGTCTCCTCCTAACCATGTGGAAGGCTAAGGAGAATTGGTTACAGGATATCTATGTATTTACTTTTCTCATATGACATAAAATTTTTTTCCAGAAGTAGCTCCCTAGAATCCTCCTCATAGAATAAATTAATACACACACATATATGTATATATACACACATGCACATACTCATATACATAATACACCCAGACATATACATATATATATATATACACATATATCTACACATGTGTGTATGTAAACATATTGAGTCTTAACATGTGCCAGACACCCATTACAATTAATACAGGAACTGTGTTATTATAAGCATACTCTTCCTTTCTGAGTGTCATCTTTCATTCTTGTTACTTGCTTTATAACAATCATATAATTAATTGCCAAGTCCACAATTCACTAATGATAGGCTTTAATTAAGATGTTACTTGGATAGCAGATTCATTTATGAGACCATATTTAAACTATTTCTACAAATATTAGGAATCATCAGATCTTTTATTCTCCCGGCATTAACTTCAATTATTTAGGACCAGTTCTGGAATGTAATAAGACATTGAAATACAACTTTGTGGAAAAAACTTACAGAAAATAAGATCTAAGTAAATAATAATAAGCAAAACTCCTAGGCTCAAAGATCTGTGTACGAATTTAGCAAATATTTGTAACAAGGAAAGTGAAAACTTAGCCCAAAGCACTGTGACATTTTGGACTGTAAAACACCACTGAGACTATGAGGGTAAAATCTATGACTGCTATATGACTCTGAAATACTTATTAAAATAAATCCAGACAGGAAGAAAAGATTGGAGTAGTATTGTATATTTATACTGGATACTCATATTAGGAAATACAGGAATCCCGGTGAGTAGAAAGAGGGAAAAGTACGATAGAGGCAGGTATTATGGTTGGAAAACAATATGGAGCCCTGGACAGAAAAATGGAAAAGATGAGTAATTCAGTAATATCTCAAGTCTGGCATAGAATCAATGCAACAGCAATGGGGGGTGGGTGGGTACTTATTTGGATATCCAAGATTTTTTCTTCACCAAAAGTAGAGCAACTAATAATTTCTTGTTACTCTTTAATGATTATTTCATCTTTAGAATTTCATCCAGAAGTACTATTCTAGATTTATATTTTTTACCTGTGAAAAGAACTTATTGAAAATGATGAGAACCACGAGTTAGAATGAATGTTCCTCATTACAGTGGTACAAAAGTGAAAAGACAAAATGCACTCTAGATTGGAGAATAGATTTCAAACATTCAGAGGAATGATAGATGGCATCTCAAGAGGGTAAAATTGTAATGAGAAATCAAGCCAGAAGGGATGTGACATTTTCAAGTATTAAATGTTGAATAAACAAAGAAAAACTTTAATGTGGAGAAAAAGTGAAAACTACTTCAAGAGAATGAAGTAGATGCTCAGGGAAATCAGCAACTAATTTAGACCAAAAGTAATACATGCACACACATAAAAAAAAAAAATGGAGACAAGAGCGTTAGTCAGAGACAAAAGAGGAACATGGTGCTGTAAGGATAATATTTATTCCACTAAAGCTCAAAAAGACGCAGGGTTGGCAAAGAAAGTGAAGTATTACAACAACAATATTGATGTGTTTTATTCATTTATCTGTTTAGTTTTAAATTGGTTAAAAAAAGAGTAGGATTAAGAAAGGATTTGAATACTATTTTTTGAGGGCAGAGAGAATAAAGAGATGTTGAATAATGAAGTATTAATTACATCCACTTGCAAAATGTCAGAAACTAAGCTCAGATGAAATACATGCTGGGCTACTGGAAGAAATTTTATGTTACCGTTGAGCTATTGTCAAAGACATTAGGAAGATCAATGATGTGACCAATGAAATACCAGTAGGACAGAAAAGACAACTATTACAAGAAAATGGAATCTTGAGAAACAGTGTTATCCAGGAGAAATCAGATGATGTAAAAAAAAATGCAAGGAGAAGAAGAATTTTCTAGGAAAGGGACAATTCTTAGTTATAGAGCAGATATTCTAGAGATTGTAGTGGAACGGGTGGTGGATATGAAATTATGGGTAGTCCTGTGATTGATTGGACTGAGAGAATGGGGACTAAGGGCCAGAGAGGTAGGTTTCCTGTTTAATTGTCCAAGATTCAGTATTACAGTAATGGGGAGTGTTAGAAATACTGAGAATTTACTCAAATGGACTATTGAGTCCATTGAAGAATGTATCCAAACACCAAAATAATTATTGACTGGAAATCTGCCAATTAAGGCAGGAAAGATGGATGTTCTCTGCCTGATCATTCCTTATGGACTGCACATCTTGCTTCCTGTAGTCATAAGCCAGTGGTGTGTGACTCATGAGGGGTACATCATCCTTGTTCTCAAGAATAGTTTCCCTTATTTGACATAATATCTGGCCTTCCTTGTCTCAATTCAAAGCTATTGGTAGTAATTGTTTGCCTGGAGTCTCTGCTCTTACTACCTTCCATGATCTTGAACCAAAAGCTTTCCTCAGTTCAATGTATTTATCTCATATCTACTTGTATCTCAGTGAAATATATTCACTGATGCTCTGATATTGCCTATTGTATTAGGCCCTGATATTCTAAGAGAGAAGTATCAAAAGACCCAGTGGCAGCAAGAGTCACCTGGCTCCCACATTGAGTAGGAAATAGATTAAAATGTAATTAGTAAAGGTTTAACAAAATAAATAAAAATAAAATACAATATATTTAATATTAATTTGTAATTTTCTAAGTCAATACACCTCCCACAGGTATCTAATTTTCTTTGACTTTGCCACCTCTGGTATGGGATGGAGCACTTTCTTAGCATTCACTATTCAACACATCCCTGATGAATATCAATGTTTTCTTAACCCTGAAAAGTGATTTAACACAGAACAGAAATTTACTTGGTAACACTTGCAGGAAGATGATGTAATGTTACTTTACAATTAAAGAAAAAAATAACACAACAACTATAGATCCACAAAGAAACAAACTTATGAAAATATATGCAGATATATGCAAATATACATGTAAATAAAGTTTCATCCGGTATGAACAGGGCTCTTATTCTGTGACTTGTCATTCCCTAGTGCTATTTGCTGGACAAGTAAAGATGAAAAAAAATCTTCACCTCTTGCCACCTGCAAAGGTAAGAAAAGAGAATTGGGGAATGTGGAAAATAACCAACGCCAACAGATCATAGAGGATGCAATTTCAGTTCTACTCTCAATGAGAATTTAAGAATTTTAGTATTTTTTTATACCAAAAGCAATCTAAGGAAGATTGAAAATCACAAAATGACTTTCCATGACCTGCAGTAAATGATGGAGAAATAACACCATTCAAATTGTTTATGCCACTGAGTTAATACAATAGAGTTTACTATTTTGATAGATAATTCATATAGATTTTTTGCTACTGTACGCCCTTCCCCTCCATTATAGATCCAATGAAGTATGTCATATTACTATTGATATATTGAACCATTGCACTGTCACATCTATTAATCCATATAAACCCTTTGCCAATATAGTAACCATCAATGTGAGTCTAAATGTTTGAGCATTTACCACAAGAGTGGGAACAAGTGTTCTGATTTCACTTTAACATCCTATCTTTGAAAACATGGTAGAGAGCCCTTGAAAAGGTGCAACAAGTTAATTACTCATTCTTACTTTTAGCAAAGGTATTAATTATACATAACCAGACCTCTTGGCCAGTTCTCAACACATCCTAGGAATGTCAAAACTGCTCCTTAGTAGCAGCAGCCAGGGGAAAATTTATATGCACAAAAAATCTTGCATTTCTTCCACATATAGGCATCAGGGGAGATTCATGAGGTGGAATAAAGGAAGAGTATAAAACCAGCATATTTGTTCTCTCAAAGCTGACTAAATTGGAAGGCTGAAGTTGAGAGACATGGAGCAGTGAATTTCTCATTGTTCCATAAAATGATAGCTAGTTCTTTATAATCAGAAATCAGGAGTGTTATTTGAGGGAGGCAAAGCTAGTCACAAAGACCAAGACATCCCCTGGGCACTAGATTTTTAATCTTCATGTAATATTTTTAATATTAGACAATTCAATGTATATTCTCAGTGACTAAGATTAGAAATAATTTAGAACAATTCTGCCCTTTGCTCCTTTTTTCTTTTTCTCTGTTTCTACCAAAAATTAAGTTGAAATGATACTTGGGTTTATTTTATTATTGGCATTGTTTTATATTATAGAAAAAAGTATAAATTGAAAAATGTCAATTTTTTCTTTCTCTTTTTAAATCACTTGTTATTTTGCCAAAGTTTTTGTTTGCGTAAATTGGTTCTGTGGATTCTTTTTAAATCATCCCTAGAAAAGTTTTCTGATGGGAAAAACAACAAAAAACAACAGGATAAGGCTGAGAGAGAGAAAACAAAAATCTTATCTGATGATTGATATTCATTCTTTTTTTCAGGAAGCAGTGTAGACATCCAAACTGGCTTCTCATATGTAATCAAGTATTCAAAAATAAGGTAGCAGAGAGATTGGAGAAGGCCAAATGCTGTCAAAATTCTTATTAGAACTTTAAGATTGAACATTTCTACCATCTAGCTCTGTATTACTTCTCCTGCTTTGTGGCTAGCAAATCTTTTCTGTTTGTCTATCATCCTGTGTCCCTAATGCCTGACATTTTACATAGGCAACAGTTACTTTCTGCTAATTTGTAGAATGCTTCAAAGCCTATCTATTTCAGCCTTCTCTATTTCATTTTTTCTATCCACCCATTCCACTGAAAGTCACCCTCTATTGTTAACGTAGTGCCCTTCTTTAATGGATCATTTCCCCTTACATTCCTGTAATGTTCTGTAAATAACTGATCCATGGCTTTACTTTCATTAAGTCCAGGACTGACACAAAAAGAGTGAGAAATTAGTTGAGGGATTAGGCAGACTAGATTCAGCTTCATCCACCTACTTAAAACCCCAAACCAGCTCCCAAATTCCACTACTGCCTCATGCATCTCTTTTTTGACTAGTGAAGGTAGAATATTTTCCTAGATGAGGATCTTGAGCTAAAGATGGAAGAAGAGGAAGAAGATGAAAAAGAGGATGTGTTAGATATCTACATTGTCAAAGTAGAGTTAGCACTGCAGGTGACACAGAGGAATTAGTCTCTCTGGAGGTATTGGAGGAGACCATGAACTTGGAAGAAGTAGTAGACTTCTCATCAGTGAGGTAATAGAAACTATTGATGCCCCAGATGATAGCATAACACCCCATGAAATGGTGAAGACTTCCCATAGCTTGACAAAAACACAGAAGGATAAAAGTCTTGCTACTGTTTCCTGGAGGTTGAATAGGGAAGAGCATCCCCCTTGGACTGGGAGATGAAGTGCTTGCAGAATCCACTAATGTCCCAGAATAGTGAAGTTAATGGGAAACGTGGGGGCCTCAGGAGCCTTGTGCTAGGTGGTTTCCCAGTGGGAAACCCATTGAAGTATATCAAGTGTATCAAATACCCTAAAGTACTTCAGGTTGTGGGAAAATTTGTGTTCCGAGAGATCCCAGCCCTTTATCTTCATGTACCCTGGATGAGGAAAGCAGTTTAACTGTAACAGCAAAGTCAATTATCACATGAACATCCACTGTGGTGTCAAGTCACATTCTTGTGGTATTGGTGGCAAGTGCATTACCCAGAAGTCTATCCTACACAATCACCTCAACCTGTACTCTGGAACTTGGTCCTGCTGTTCTTACCATGATGTGTGATTTGCCCCTAAACCCTCTGTTCACTACCATCTCAAGGTGCAGAATATCAAGTCTACAGTAGATGATGTTTTGGATACCAATGTGTCAGAACTCATGAAGGATACCGAGGGGAAGGTGTGTGGTGAGGTGAGGAAATTGATAGTAGATGAAGGATCCTCTCCCTCTGCAAAGGGAGCAACTAGAAAGGGGAAAAGGGCTCCTCTACTTCAAGGAGAGTTAACATGCATCCTGTAGTTGATGCATAGTTGCTCAGGTCTCTTCAGGGAATAAGTAGGGGTTAGACCTTGCTAAGGGGAATATCAAGTCCTTCCTTGGGATGATGAGGAAAGAAAGGATTCTTTTATATCAGGATAAAATACCCAGGAGATAGGAAAGGCTCTTTTCTGGAAGATGTAGATTATTGGGGAAAGAATGGTACAGGGATAGGAGATTTTTTTCTTAGTGTGACAAAGTTATAGAGAAGACTATTAATTTACTTTGTATAGAGTGGGTGGGAATGGGGAGGGAATCCTACCAAAACTGTACCTTTCCTAGGGTTGGAATAAAGGGAAACCTCTTAAGCTCTTGGGACAGCAACCACTAGGAGGAAGGGCAGAAAATGTTTTTGTTGTTATTTGCATTCTAGGGAGAAAGGAATTGGAAGGTAGACAGGTCATTTGTCTCAATAGATGAAAAGTGACGAATAGTAACACAAAAAAAGAAAGTAGAAATAGAAAGAAGTAGAAAAGAAAATAGAGGTAAGAAAGAGGAGTCAAATCAGAAGTTAATAAGGATTGGGTAGAGAACATGGAGAAAAGAAGAAACTACACGGAGAAGACGTCTTGGGAAGAGGAGGGAGGAAACCAAAGGAGGAATGAAAGGAAAGGGTGGTAAAAAAAATATGCAGTATTTTTAGGGGAAAAATACTTTTTTCAGGAGTTTTCTGGAACCTGAAGTCTCTGTTTCTGCTCTTAGTTTCCACAAAAAGATTCTTTTTTAAAGAAAAGGGAAAAAAAAGAACACATTGAAAATCTCCAATTAAATACCCCAATAAAAATTCTGAAAATCAGAGGAGATATCAATAAAATTTAAAGCTTAACAAATTCAAATAATTAAACTGGGAGCTGATTTCATGGGGAAAAAGCAAAATAGAAAAATTATTGGTTGATTTTATGTTAAAATAAAAAAATATGAATAACAACAAGGAAAACAATGAATGTACCAGTAATGAAGACAAAATTATAGCAATTATTCACATTTTGCCCAATTATATGCCAATAAAACTGACAATCTAAGAGAAATGGGTGAATATTTACAAAAATATTAACTGTCCATGTGAAATGAAAAGAAAATGGAACACTTAAAAAACCTGTTTTAGAAAAAGAAATTAAAGAAGATGATAATGATCTCCCTAAGAAAAGATCTCCAGAACCAGATGGACCAGTGAATTTTACCAAACATTTAAGGCAAAGTTAACCATAATACTATATAGACTATTTGAAAAAAAATAGATAAAGAATGGAGTCTTACCAAAATTCCTATTATGAGAGAAATGTAATTTTTCCACCTTAATCAAGGAGAGTAAAAGTAGAGAAAGAAAATGATAGACCAATTTCTTTAATGAATATAAATGCAAAAAAAAAAATAAAATGCTAGCAAAGAGATGACAACAACATATCAGAAAATTCATGTACTATGACCAGGTGGGATTAATGTAGGGCTGTTTCAATAACAGGAAAACTCTTAGCATAATTGACGATATCAGTAACAATAACAATAAAAATCACATGGTTACATCAATAGATGCAATATAATACATCATCCTTTCCTATGAAAAACATTAGAGAGCATAGAAATCAATGGAGCCTTTCTTAAAATGATAAGTGGTATCCATCTAAAAAAAAGAGCAAGCTTTAAACCTTCAGATCAGTGGTGAAGCAAGGATGCCCATTATCAACACTATTATTCAATATTTCACTAGAAATGCTAGTTATAGCAAAAAAAATGGAAAACGGATGAATAAAAATAGGCAATGAGGAAATAAAACTATCACTCTTTGCAGATGATATGATGGTGTACTTAGAGAACTCTAGAGATTCAACTAAAATAACTAGTTGAAGCCAATAACAACTTCAGCAAAGCTGTGGGTATATAAACTAAACTCACACAAATCATCACCATATCTACATATCATAAACCAAACCCAACAGGAAGAGATAGAGAAATTTCATTTAAAATATTGCAGACAAAATAAAATACTTCAAAGTCTACTTGCCAAGGCAAACCGAGGAACTTTATGAACACAATTATTAAACACTTCAAATAAAGACAGGTTAGATAAACAATTGGAGAATTATTCACTGATCATGAGAAGGCTCAGCCAATATATTAAAAAAAAACTATCCATAGGATAATAGTGGACTTAAATAAAGGTGCTTCCTAGCCTGTCAGAGATCATGGCTTCAAAGAGGTACAAGCTGAACATGTGATAATATGAATGTTGTCTCAGACTGTAGGTGAAGTACAGATAGTATTTTCAGAGAATAAGAAGATATTTAATGTGGTATGGCCTCCAACATTTTTATCATACAGTCTGTGAATTTTAATGCATGCTGAGTTTAGGAAAAATAAATTTGCTTAAAAGCTTTGAGATATGAAACCACACACCATGAGATATTGACTTCATAAAACTTACCACCAGTTTGTCCAATCATTCAACTCATTTTCCAATTGTTTAAAATTGTAATCAATGAAGAGATAGCAAAGGCCCTCTAGAGTGTCAGATTTCTTCTGCAACCTCTGATCATTCATCTATTAGCTAAAAATATTTAATGAAAAGCCATTACTTTTCTGACTGTATAGTGTGGTTATATGTTTGTGAAAGTAGTGAAGATGAGATGAGCTAATTCTGAAAAATTTTATATGAACTCAGGATTTAAATGCTAGCAGAAAGAAATTTTAGAGAGTTGTTGCAGTATGTTTTTTTCTAATATGTTTGCCTCAATGAATCCCGTGAATGTTACCTCATTCAGTCTGTTTCAGAAATTTAAAAATTGAATTTAAAAAGCCTTGTTTATTTTAGTTAAGTACATTAGATGCTTATTATTAATCAAATAGCACAACTTGCTTAGTTACTACTTTTACTTTAGCTAATTAAATTCAATGTGTTAATTTATCATAGCACTACTGAGTCGCTTTCTTTAATTCCCCATCTAGATCCTTTATATATTAAATCTTATTTTACCTTATAAATATGATCATAAGCAATTTCCTATTTTTTGGTTTTGAAATATTTCATAATAATTTTCCAAACTTAGTTACATTTTTCATATTTGGCTGTCTTAAATATTTACCATGGACAGTGATTTCAGTTCTTGGGAACAGGTTCAGAGCATTTTCCCTGATGTATTCTCAGTATGGAGTTTGGAGTATGCATCAACATTCTCAAACTGGATTCAGACTGCTAGCAATGCTATGAAGAACTTTTCAGATTGTCTATGTAGCTGAAACTGTAGATTCATTCAAAAGGCACTATTTCAACAGAAAATCTTCCTTTTTTTTTTTTTTTTTGGTCTTATTTCTTCATTCCTAGCAGTGTGCTGTACAGAAAAGAGAGAGTGCTATACGGATGAATGACTCAGGATGCATTCATCAGAGAATGACATGTGGCCTGTGATTAAGGACCATAATCGTGCCTCAGCACTTAACATTTTGCTTTAGTTGAACAAGTTTAGAGGCTGTGACCTTGTAATTTTTAAATATCAGGAGAGTGGTTCATTAGTAGGTCTTGGGAATAAATATTCATGTCAGATTTCAAAGCCAGTCTTGCATCAATGGCCAAAAATCTAGGAATGGGGTTTGATGCCTAGAGTCTTATGTAGGAATAATGTTGCATATGGACCTGAATTTGGGGGGATCAAAGCTATGTATAAATTGCAGGAAGGGGCCACTAGGTGGCATAATGGAAAAATATGACCTCAGACATTTACTGGCATTTTGACCACGGACATGTCATTTAACCCTGATTGCCTCTGCCCTGCCTCACTGCCAAGAGAAATTGCATGAAATAGGAACAAATTCTCCCCAGAGATTGACATATATAGGAGACAGTTTAAGCAACACAGAGTTTGTTCTAGTATTCTCACTGTGACTTGAAGTAGATATCCCATTGTCAAAGCTAATTGAAGTAAACTGAAGAAATGACCCAAGGATCTAGCAAGTGACCTAAAGTAGTCGAGAGAAAACACTAAACATCCTGACATCATGGTTGAGAATTTCCATATACATATTAATATTTTCCAATCTTCTCTAAATTTAGAGTTCCTCAAGTTATTCATGACCTACTCTTCCACTTGACTTCAATAACATACAGAGAGGGCTATTCCTTTATTTAAATATTAAATACCTTCATCATGAAATATCCCAATTCCATGTTAATGAATTCTGAAATTTCATTATATAATTATAATCTTTAGTAATTTCACCTTTTTCTTACAACTTTTAACCCTGTTCTTCATTCTCAAAGTCCTTCTACTCCTCAGCTCTCTGCCAGGTCATTGCCCCCACACTGACTATACTCTTCTTTTTACCCCCATCCTGATTCCATTTGAAACAGTTAGATCCTACACAATTCTCTCTTTTTTTTAATCTCTTGCCCCTTAACCTCTCAAATATTGTCCTGCCAAACTCTAGCTTTTGAGTGCTTTTACCCTCCTCTTCCTTTAATACTATCTATGTAATTCTAAACAAAGATGGAGAAAATTATGAAACTGTGATCATTGAGTCCACTATAAATGGTGTATATTCTCAACTGGGCCCTCACCACCATAGCAAGGCTTTTATATATCCTTATTCAATTCACTATTCCATTCACCATAGGGTATTTTCCAGATATTTTCATTCCTTATTAAATCTTGGATAACTTCCCCCTCCCCCATCCTCTCAGCTGAGATTGTCTAATATGTCATCAATAAAAAAGTTAAACTAATTGCTGAACACTGCCTTCTATTCCCTCATTAATTCACATCATTTAAATGTTTTCTTCTACTATCTCCACTTTCACTTTGTTTCACATGAAAAGATGACACTTTTCGTTACCAAGGCAATGACCACATTCTATTCTGGGATTCTTCAGTAGATTATACCCCCCACCCACCCATTATCTCCATTCTCTCACTGATATTCACACTTTCCCCATCTACTTGCCAATTCTATACTACTGATAAACAAATTCAAGATTCACCCACCCATCTTCCCAAAACTATGCATATATCTGCAGTAGCTAACAGTTTAATCCTTCTTCCCCTTAGTGGATTAGTTCCTTGAGAAAAAGTGTCTATAATCAGTTCTTCCACTGCCTTTCTTCTCATGCTCTTATGGACTCTTTGTAGTTTGTCTTTTTAATTTCTTCATTCAACTGAAACAACTTTCTCAAAAGGTACCAATGATCTCCTAAGTGCCAATTCTACTGATTTCTTCTCATTTCTTATCCTTCTTGACCTTTCCATAGCTTTTGACACTTTGAGTCATTCACTTTTCCTGGATACTCTTTCTTTCTTTCTTTCTTTCTTTCTTTCTTTCTTTCTTTCTTTCTTTCTTTCTTTTTTTGGTGATACTTCTCTATCTGTATCATCCTCCTTTCTGACAGATTCTTCTGAAACTCTATTTTTGGCTCTTTATCATGGTGATGCCTACTTTCTGTACATGTATTTCAAGACTCTGCTTAAGGCTTTTTCTTTTCTCTCTCTAAAATACTTCTGCTGGTACTTTCATCACCTCCCACAGATTCAATTATCATCTCTATGCAGAAATTTCTCTGATTTTTATAATCCTTACCTCTGTGTTTGACTTAAAGTTTTGTATCTTCAACTAAGTCTTAGAAATCTCCAACTGGATGTCCACCTTAAAGTCAAAAAGTTTGAAACTTCATTCATTATTTTTCATCTAAAACACTTCCCTATTTCTACTTCCTTATTATTGTTGAGGATACCACCCTCTAGTCAGTTCTATACACTCTCAGCCTAAGTGTTATCCACAACTCCTTATATTCCCTTGTACTGATATTATCCAATAAGTTATAATGTCCTGTTGATTTTTATCTGCACCTTTCTTGTATAAAAACCCTTTTCTTAAAATGCTCTAAATCTCTATTGATTAGAGAAATGCAAATTTAAACCGTTCAGAGGTAACAAATCACACCTATCAGATTGGCTAACAGGACAAAACAGAAAAATATAATTGTTGAAAATGTATTTTTTAAAAGAATAGTTTGATATATTTTCAGTTCTGTCAGTAAGTAATGAATTTATCTGTTTACTTACAACACTGCCAGCACTGAATATTGATGGTTTTCATTTTTTTCACAGTTTGATGGATGAGATGAAGCCTCAGTAGAATTTTAGATGGTATCCCTTTGGTATTGAAATCGAACATTAATTTCAAATCATTATAAGCAGTTTGTGTTTCCTCATTGATATTTTTCAATGCTTATTGAATATTTACTTGATGTGAAGTGAACGTTATTATAATATTTAACAGCTACTTGTTAACAATAAATTTAAAGATTTTGTCATATTTTTCATATTTATTCAATGTTATTTTTCTTTTTTTCTTTCAATCATATCTTATTGTTGTACCTCTTTAAATGTAAACACCATATCCATCTTGTCTCAAATGATTCTTTCTGTTGTTGATCCCCATTTCCCAGTTTTCACCTCCACAATTTCAATAAATGCTTCATTACATGTTTTTGAATTATTTTTTGCCTGATTGTATCTTATTTGAATTTTCTTCAGTATAAAGTGAAGGGCACAGATTCGAATTATTTTACTATAAAATGTAGGTATTTTTATACAGTATATTTTCTAACTAATTCTTAAAGTTCTATCCCATTGATCTATTTCTCTGTTTTTATATTTTAGTTTTGTTTCATTTTTCAACATATCTAGCTATAATGATGATATTTATTTTTATAATTTATTTTAGAATAATTTATTTTAGTATCTTTAAGTACAAAACCCACTTTACCAGCTTCCCCTCCCCATCTTTTTTCATGTGACATTTATTATCGTTACTTATTTGGTTTTCTCTTCACATTTTCATCTTGGTTTTGTCTAATTCTATGAACAATATTGATTCTATACAGGTATGTTGACTGGTTGCTTGAAATATATCAATTGAGGTAATTTTTGTGAAAAGTCCTTAGCATAGTGTCTGGTACAGAGTAGTCACCTAACAAATATACATCCCCTTCTTCTTAAAATTTATTAATTGCTTTTGAAGTATTTTGGAAATTTTATTACACAAATCATGCATTTGTGAACATAGAATGCTGTGCCAGTTACTATGCCTTTTGGATATTGTTGATCATAATTCTATAGTTCTCATATAAGTTCTTATGCTGGTTCAACCCAAATATCTGTTGTTTGGCTATTATTTTAAATGCATTTTCTTTGTTATGTTTACTTATTTTTTTGTAACTAGTGTGACCGAGACTTTGCTTTTCAGATGTGCAGATCATATACGTATGAAGATTCCAGACTACTTCATTCACTTGGTTCCATGAGGGGTAAAGATCCACATTTGCCCACAGTGTAGTTGCTACAAACTAACCAAGTTGGGGAAAGGTCTGTCTTTCCCTTTCTCCCTCTTTTACTATTTAGCCACGCTCCAAAAGAGGTTGGGGTTAGGGTTTTGGTTTGACTTGTTCTGTTTGGTTGGATCATTGCATTTCTAGGCACAGAAATGAGAATCCCCAGTAGAGCTGGAATCTTGTCATTGCAACCTTGGAACCAAGACTTTAGGCCAGATGTATAATCAGGAAGCTCAGCAAGCAAATCCTGAGAAATTAGGGAGACTGAGATTTGAGTCAAAAGGAAAACTGGTATTCGAATTTGGAACTATGTGAATGGAACTAAACTGTGAAGTTAATCTCAGACCCTCTACTCCTCAGAGACAGAAGTAGTACAAGGGAAGATTATTTACAACATTTTTTTTGGGAAAAAGGTTTCACTGTTTATTTTTGTAATATTTTTAAAGTGAATATCCTTTTGTTATAGCATTCTTTTTTTTAATTTAAATTAAATTTTATTATAGTTTGCATTATTTATTTCCACAAGATTTTGATTTACATATTTTCTCCCCCTCTTTCCCCCACCCACCACCCCAAAACAGCCATCCCAGTGTGTCCCCCCTCCCCCAGTCTGTTCTCTCCTATGTCAGTTTTCAGTAGGGCAGGATGGATCTCCCAACCGCAGTGCCTGTGTATCTCAATTTCCAGTTGGATATAATCAATAATACTAACAATAATTGCATAGATAGATAGATAGATACACATTCATAACGTTTGATTTGTTATAACATTCTGACTGTTAGCTGGTTAATTTTAACTGGGGTCCAGGGGTCACTTCCATTGGAAAAAATAATTTTGGTGGAGCTAGAATCGATGGCAGAAAGCCTGGATGTTCAAAAATGCTGGCAAACCCTAGGGGAAGGGTGAAAACTAGCATACCTGGCATTCAGACAGTAAGTGCCAAGGTATTCATTGTTGCAATAACAAATGAGAATGAAAATGACTTTTGGAAGTTAAACTTCCGTAATTCAACTTTACTGAACTCAACTCTTAAATCTGTTAATTTGGAGGTTGAGGTTTGAAAGTATGAACAGGGAAGTGTTTTAGATCAAAAATAAAGAATAAAGTTTCATACAGTTTGACTTTAAGATAACTATAGAACATCTAGTTGGAGATTTCTAAGAGTTAGTTGAAGATACAAAACTTTAAGTCAAACATTTACCCCCAACGTCATCTACAAAGAATGTTTCCTTCAAGTAAACCAATTAACATCTCTGGCCTTGTTTTCACCTACACAAAATGAGAAGTTATGATAGCAGAGAATCTAAAACTGAGTTTCATGGATTCCTTAGGATACATGCATAGATTTCATGTGGTCCATGGCTTTGGACAGAAATAGACACACACATGTATATGCATATATAGGTATATATCTACATATACAGATATATGTAGACATTTAATATGTATATATGTCATATATACATATATATTCAATACTGTCTAAATGACAATTAGCATTTCCTATGATTTTTAATGTAGGTAACTAGGTATTATTCTTAGAAGGGTTTCATAGGTTTCACCAGACTGCCAAAGGTATACATGACATATAAAAGGTTAAGAACCTCTACAAGGTAAACTCAAAGGTTTCTTAAATCTATAAATCTATGATTTCATTGTATCTCAATTTCATTATTATCAAAGCTATTTCCTTTATTCCTTTATCTATATTTGTGTTATTATTATTATTGCTAAAATTTGCAATATAATATTCTATATCTATGGTCAGAGCAGATATACTTTGGAGAGAATATTTCTAACATCTTTATGTATATTGTGTTGGCTCTAAAATTAAGGTAAATATTTTAGTCTCTTGTAGAAAAAAATCCTTTTATACTTTATATGCTCTTAAAATTGTCATAAATTGATTTTTATCAAAATCTTTTGAATCTGTTTTCATAAGTGTATAGTTATTTTGATACTTTTGACTTAGATATTTTATTATATCCTTCTGAGGACATATCGGTTTGACTGGCATGGACCAAGTTCTTAATGTCACGATTAATAATTTTCTTAACACATTGCTATATTCTATTAGCTAGTATTTTTAAAATTCTTATATTCATCCCCATATTCATTCATGAAATTATTCAATACTTTTAGTCTTTGGATTATCATTAAACTGTATTTGATGTGAGCAAAATATTTACCTCATAAAGTTTATTTATGCATATATTTATAAATAATATATGTAATCACAAGAATTTTCTTTCTTTTAAATGCATAAATTCTGTGGTAAACTTAGGTGTTGTTGGTTGTGTTTGTTTTGTTGTGTGTTTTGTTTTCATTCTGATTATTTGATGATGTCCTATTTTCTTACTCAGAGATAATTCTGTTCAAACTATTGATTTCACATAGTATTGCTTTTTATCACACACAATACATGCATGTACACATTCATGCACATGCATGCATTCATGTGTATACAATATGTGTATACATGAGAATATGTAGAGCAATATATATATATATATATATATAGGCTCCATCTGTTAATCAACTTATGTCATCATACATGCATGTATGCACATGAATTACATATATGCATGCATATTGGCATTCAATGTTCATATAAGTGATAGCGTCTATTTTCTTTAAATTTTCTAATTTTTTTAAAATACAGTTTTGTACAGTACTCAATCCAAATATTCATTATCACTTTATCCTTCTGGTGATTTTGCCTTTGGCATGAATAATTTAAATGCTTTTCTTTTCCTCTTTTATTTTTATCAATTTTATTTTTGGACAACAGTCAATTTTATTGTTTTCTGTGACTTTTCATTTAATATATTTGGTATTTCATTGTGTTCAGTATAGAATGTGCATAATATTTCTGCTTTAAACATTTGTTTGTGGGGATTATACATTTTAAATAGTTCCAATTTTATAAAGGAAACATGTCTTGATTAGAAATTTCAATTCAATAAGCAACAAAGACATATTGTGTCTAACTTTTGTTCAAATATACTATTCAGGTTCTTTACTATTTTGGTTTATGTTTTAAATTAGTTGTATCTACAGTTGATAGGGTAACCCGAGTTCCTGTACTGAAACAGTGTTATGATTTCTACTTGTAATTCCTTTAATCTTTCTCTTCAGTATTTAGTGGTTATGTCATTCAGTGCCTTATCTACCTCACAATATTATGGATATTAAAACAGACGTCCTATGTGAGTATAGTTTGTAAAAATGAGTCAAATATAAATGAATTTATTGCCTACTGAAAGTGATGTGTTCATCAGTTGTTATTGATTGTTTTGAAATTCGTGTGTGCGCATACATTTTGGGCATTCAAACTTGCTAAGCAAATGTCAGAACCCAGTATGTTGAATAGTAGTCTTTGGAAGCTGACTGAAAAAAATACCTTTCAACATATACTCAGCATTGCCCCAATCAACTAATTACTCAGAAGGAATGAACTTAGTTTAGCTTTAAAAGCAAAAGTGTCAGAAAAAGCATCCACTACTTTTAATTTCATAAAATATACCTTATGTAAGCACAGTGACTATTATTATGGTAAGTGTACATGAATATGTGAGAAGAGGAAAAGTTCATATTTGATCCTGAGCTTTCTACAGCACATGATAATTGCCAGCATTTTTATTGACTTCATGTTAAAGCTGTAAAATTTCTGTGAATAGTGTAATTTTTCGATGACACTTTGTAAATTACACTTCACTGTCACTTAATAACACCATTTCCATCCCTTCACACTGTAAAACAAAAAAATGGAAATTGACCTTTCATTTTTAAGAAGCAGTAAAAATGCCTTGCAGGATCGATGAAAATGGAATACATTTTAGGTTAAAATAGCAACCAATCAAGGTTTCATTTTTGTTTCAAAATGTAAGATTTTCCATACATTGTCCCCGCGTTTCCTGAAATAATAGGATTTTTTTTTCTATTTTGTAAAATATAGACAAAGTTTTGAATAAAACAATTACAGATTCAAATTAAAAATAAATATACTTTGTTACTTTGAAGAAACATGAACTTGAATTACTCTAGCACATTATCTAGTAAAGTTGCTTAGGAGTGTTATTTTGAATAAATGTTTGAATGAATGAATGAAATATTTGTCAAGTGCTCACTAAATAGAAAGCATTGAGCTAAGCACATCAGATAAAAAAAAAGTGAAACCATGCCTATCATCAAGGAGCTCATATATAATGTGGGTACACAACATATATGGAAGTTTTCAGGTGCAAGTAAGAGAAAAATCTAATCTTTCTTATGGTTTAGTGGCAAAGTAAATAGTGATGAATCTTTAATGCCATTTCCACTATAAAAGTATTTCATGGGGGTGGAGTCGAGATGGTGGTGCAGAAGCAGGAAAACTCCATGAGCTCCCCCTATAACCACCTGAAATACCTAGAAAATATGACTCTAAAATTTTAGAATTCCAGAACCCACAAAATGACAGACAAATAAATCTCCCACTGAAGACAGCCCAGCAGGCAGACAGGAAGGATTCATCAAAGCACACTGGGAGCCTAGACCAGCCCTGCCACAGTTTTAGCCCCAGGGAAGCCAGGGTAAGCCACAGCAGGAACATTCCAGAGAGTGGATCACAGGCAGCTGTAGCAGTTTCAGAATTATCAACCCGTAAATGGCAAAGACAAAGAGAAAGGTCAGTGGAACTCTGCTGAATTTGGAAGGGATGGAGGACTAAGTCCAACCCTCTGCCCCCAGAGCCAGAAGCAGCAGAGGTGTGGCTACCCTGCAGCCACCTCCACATAGCTGCTTCAGAGCTCCCAGCCTGCAGATTGCAGGGAGGCCAAGCAACCATTCAGGGGCTAAGTGCTCTTGCCTTAACCTGCCCGGATCAGAATTGTGGTCTTGGGTGGTGGTCCTTACATGTGTAACCAATGAGCCAAAGCTGATGGGGGCTGTGGAGATGACAGTCTCCTACTAGCTCTGGCAGCTACAAAACCCACAGTGATTTGGGACAAAGCTCTCCTCTCTGGAAGCAGAGTTCTACTGTGGCTCAAAAGTCAAGTTAATTGACTGGTAACATGAGCAGGCAAAGGAAGCAAAGCAAGCTCAGTAATCCAATTTTAGATTCCTTTTTGGGGGACAAAAAGGATCAAAGCACAGAAGGGGAGGAAGACAACACAGTCAGAATGCCTGCACTAAAAGCTTCCAAGAAAAATACAAACTGGTTACAGGCCAGAGAGGAGCTGAAGAAGGATTTTGAAAACCAAATAAGAGAAGTAGAGGAAAAATTGGGAAGAGAAATGAGAATGATGCAAGAAAATCATGAAAAGAGAGTGTAATAGTAAAAAGTTTGGCAGGATACTTAGCACTAGTGCTAAGTGTGGAAGGTGCAAACTCTGTCCCACTGTTGAG
>CM053590.1:57806254-57836579 GCA_028646515.1 Pseudochirops corinnae | reverse complement strand
GATTGGCTAAGATGACAAAACAGGAAAATGACAAATGCTGGAGAGGATGTGGAAAAATTGGAACACCAATGCACTGTTGGTGGAGTTGTGAATTGATACAACCATTCTGGACAGCAATCTGGAACTATTGCCCAAAGGGCTATAAATAATTGCATACCCTTTGACTCAGCAATACCACTTTTGGGGTTATATCCCAAAGAGATCACAGAAGTGGGAAAGGGACCCATATGTACAAGGATATTTATAGTAGCTCTCTTTTTGGTGGCAAAAAACTAGAAATATAAGGGTTTCCCATCAATAGGGGAATGGCTGAACAAGTTGTGGTATATGAATGTAATGGAATACTATTGTGCTATAAGAAATGGGAAGGAGATGGACTTCATAATTACCTGGAGAGGTTTATACAAATTGATGCTGAGTGAGAAGAGCAGAACCAGGAAAAATTTGTATACAATGACAGACACATTGTATGTGTGATGATCAGCCTTCACGAACTAGACTCTTCTTAGCAATGCATAGCTATAAGACAACTCCACAAGTCTCAGGATGGAATGAGATATCTACATTCAGAGTAAGATCTAGAAAGACTAGAGTTTAAATAGAAACTTAAGCAATACATGTTATCGTTCTTTTTCATGTTTGATTTTGTTTCTTTTTCCCCATTGTTCACTCACTGGTTACAACCCTTCTATACAATCAGACTGTTGTACAATGTGAAAATATTTGCAGATCCTATACGTGATTGCATGCCACAATGGGGGGGGGGGCGGGAAGGGGGGAAACCTAAAATTCAAGTGATTGTGGAACTGAATCTTGTAAACTAAAAGTAAATAAACAAGTCATTAAAAAAAAAGAATTCACTCAAAGAGTGAATAACATGCATATTTATTTGGATATAGAAATCTATCTTACTCTATAGAAAAGTAGAAGGGAAAGGAGATAAGAGAATGGGTAAGGTGGTGATAGAAGGAAAGGCAGATTGGAGCATGGGGATAGTCAGAAGAAAAATACTTTGAGAAGAGATTGGGTGAAAGAGAAGAGATAATAGAATAAATGGGGAGGGAATAGGATGCAGGGAAATAGTTAACAATAGTAACTCTGAAAATATTTTGATGCAAGTTATCTAATACAGGCCTCATTTCTTAAACATAGAGAACTGATTCAAATTTATAAAAATAGGAGCCATTCCCCAATTGATAAATGATCCAAGTATTTATAGCAGTTCTTTTCTAAGGGCAAAGAATTAGAATTCCCCATCATTTGGGGAATGACTGAACAAGTTGTGTTATATGATTATGATCACAAGAAATGATGAGCAGTATGCTGTCAGAAAAACCTGGAAAGACTTACATTGACTGATGCAAAGTAAAATGTACTGTGTATAGATCAGAAAACTTTGGCAGAATGGTGGAACTTTAATCAGAATAATGTTTTTAAATACATGACATAAAATCATTGATACAAAAGAAATTAATTATATTGAAATTACATTATTAAAAAAATGAGCAGGAAACATGTTCTTAGAACTTAGGATTTTTTATTTTTGCTTTCTTAAGGGAGGAAGCTAGGGCAATTGGGGTTAAGGTCACACAGCTAGTAAGTGTTAAGTGTCTGAGGCTGGATTTGAACTCAGGTCCCCCTGACTCCTGCTGCTCTATTCAGTGTGCCACCTAGCCACCCCCAGAACTCAGGTTTTGAACCCTTGATGTAGTGGTGGAAGAGAAGAGGACATAGATCATTCCTTTTGGGGACACCTATGATTAGGGGTCATGACAAATGAAAATCAAACCAAAAAAAAGAACTAACAAGGAGTCATCAGATGAGGAGAATAAGGAAAGAAGAGTGTAAAAAACAATCTAGAAAGTAGAGAACCCCAAAAGTAGAGGCTTATCAATAATGTTGATACATCAAAGACCAAGAATAGCCTAGCATATTTGTCAATTAAGCAACCATTTGATAAGTCTGGAGTGGGAAGTTTCAATCCAAAGATGAGGTCTGAAATCAGATTGCATAAGGTTTAGAGAGAAATGAAAGGAGAGAGGAAGTAGAAGCACCATTCTCAAAGATTTTAGCAGAATAGAATAGGAAAGACATAGAATCATATAGAGCAAGCAGGAGTGGTTACATGAAATATGTATGTGTGTATTAATATCATAAAATTGGGGGAACTATGTATATGTTTGTAGGTATAAGTGAGGGATACAAGAAACAGGTAGATACTAAAGATTTGGTTGAAAGCCTTGAAATATGGATCATTCTATAGGAGAGGGAAAATATAAGATAAAGGGCTCACGTTGAGAGGTTTGCCTTGGCAAAGATAAGGGTAACCTCTTTATACAAAATAAAATAGAAGAGATAATGAAAGAAAACATCTCATTGATATGAGATGTGGAGGGAAGGGAAAGAAAACACTCTTGGAGAATCATCTCTTTTTCTTTCTATGAATTTTAAGGAAATATACTGGGCTGAGAATGAGGTGAGGGGAGCAGTGTGGAGCCTGAGGAGAAATGAAAAAGTCTGGAAGATCTCTTGTGGTGACAGAGAATCAGTTAGGGGGATGTAAAAAGACTGCCCATTTGAGATTATGTAACATAAATTTGTAGGGGAACAGTAAACTTAGTTTCTGTTTTCTTCCTGCTGCATTTGTGACTACTTGAATAGGTCGATATGGGGAGGTGTATAGTGAAACTGATATTAATTTGGATTTTATCAAGCTGTGATCAGGAGAAACAGGCTAGATATTCAAGTATAAACATTAGTATAAAATTTAACCCATTTGTTGAGGGGTTGCAAAAAGCAAAGCAGGATAACAGAGTATATCTGGGGCTAATCGCCTGAGAAGAGACTTGAGAGTGAAGGGATTAGATGTCTTAATGAAGAGAAAAAAATAGGATAGGGGTCATATGACTGAAGAAAAAATTGAATGATAAAATAAAGGTATCAGATAAAGGAATTTTTGAGTTTATGAACAGGGAAAGGAATAGCATGTTGGAACTGGAAAGATCAAGACAATGACCACTTCTCTGTGTAGTTGAAATGGTGTGGGAGAATGAGTAGACTGATGATCTTGGAGTGTAGGGCATTTGAGGGAGCAATCATATGTATGTTGATAAAAGAAGCTGTTCAAATCTGATCTTACTCCATCTTTGTCTCACAGTCTCTGTGTCTCTGTGTCTGTGTCTCTCTGTCTCTCTACCTCTCTCTTTCTGTCTCTCTCTCTCTCTCTCTCTCTCTCTCTAAGTCAGTCAGAATTAGAAATTTGAATTTTTTGATCCATACACAGATGTGTTCTTCATTGTGTTCTACTCTCTCCATTGGCTCTAATAAGAGATTAAAATGTAATCAGCACAACATAATTCTCATCTATAGTCAGAGTATAGACATGCTAACTTGATCTATACTTGACTAGAGAGTGGAATGTCTGGTCATGAATACAGGTGGAGCTGCCATATTTCTTCAATGTCCCTCCTTTGTTTTCTTTCCAAGTTGAATTCATAAATATCCTTTAATGTACAACAATCCTACCTTCTTCCCGAAAGCTTCCCCATCCCCATCATTAGTAATGACCTAGAACCTCATTCGATGCTTTGTACCAGTCTTTCTACTGTATATGCTTTGTGATATTATGTATTATCATTTCCTGTATGTTTTATCTTCCCTAGTTTTTACCACAATACTCTGCAAACATAGCGCTAAATAAATATTTGCTGAGTGAATGAAGTAGACATAATTAATGATTATTCTTGGAAGTATATATTCAGGAATTCTTTTTCTTTAAATACCAATGAAGCAAAGTCAACATATTCTTCATTCTTTAGGAAAGGTACATGCATACATGGTTTCTGATTAAAGATGGAGAGAAGCATATGGATTTAATCAACTCTCTTTAAATTATACTTCTTTGCCTGGAAATCAATGAATGATCAATGTGTAGGAAATCAATATACACAGAAACAGGCATATATGTAAATATAAGTATATGTGTATACACGTGCATATTATGGCATATGTGAATTCATTGTTTTTATAGGCATGATACATGTCTGTGTATGCATGTATATTCTAATGCATGTGATATGTGCATTATATTTGATTATTGTAGTGTGTCCATACATGTGCATTGTACATGTGTGCCTATGCATTTGGCAATATAAATAATATTATATTTTAATATAATTGGTTTTCCTTTGTAATGCTCTTTATTTTTAAAATGTATTTAAAAAATTTATTCTGAGAAGTGGTCCGTAGCTTTCACCAGATTGACAAAGAGATGCATGATACATGCAAACATACCCAAGTTCAGTTTCAAGTATATAAACTATGCCTTGAAAGTAACTTTTGAGATCATTTAATTTAATCTCTTTATTTTTACTACTGAGCAAAATGAAACCCAAAGGAGAGGTGCATTTCAGGTATGGCCACAGAAATAGAAATATAGAAGAGGTCCAATTTCAGGTAACCCTGATGCCAAATAACTTAAATCATTACGGAAAAATATTGGCTAAGTGATGGCTATATATACATAGCTACTCTCTTGGGTACGAATATGTACAAAAATATGTAACCTAGAAGGATTGTTTATGTACAGCATGGATGATGTGCCCAGTTCCATTCCCTAGACACACTACCAAAATCCTGAATTTTTTACTGGTGAGCTTTTGATCTGTTTCTTTGTCCCCAGAAAGATGGTGCTCTGACTCTTAAACAAGAGGTCAGAGACTCTAAATAGCATCATTCCTTCAGTCTCATTCAAAAGGGAAGTTTCCTTTGATCCTTGGCTAAATTCTGCTCATTCATGCACATACATGCAGTAACCCAAACCTCTCAGAAAAATTATTCCTGAACCACTGATTCTGATCATATGAGCTCCTTTTTAAACAAGCAATTCTTTTAACAGTTGTCACATTTATTTTATTGCCATCCCTAAATCTTATTACTCACAAGCTTATAGGTCTATTTTTCCCCCTAGGGTGTGAAAAGACAGACTGGCCTTAATTAAAGTCACAGGATTGCAAAAGAAGAAGAGTTATGAAATTAATTTTTGATATGTCAGGAGATATTTCCTGTGGTTGGTGTGTGGATGGTGTCCATTGTTTCAAATAACAATGTTTTCTCACTTACGGTGAAAATCTTTATGACTAGCTATGATAAGTTTTATGCAATGGGGGAAAACAATTTCCATTTTGGACATATTGAGACTGAGGTGCTTATTGGAAATCTAAGTGGTTACTATCATGAATTTTTTTATGTGGGAAAGAGTTCAGAAGAACAATTAGAATGGGGCATAGAGACTGGGGATTTATCTATAGATGTATGATAATTATATCTATGGAAAATGATTAGATCACTAAGGTAGAGAATGTAGAGCTAGAAGGGAAGATGGGAGTTAGAAGGGGAGGACAGAGGTTTGTGGGATAGGAAAAAGAAGACTGAAGTGTAAAGGAAACTGAGGAATAATCATATAGATAGGAGAACTGAAAGTAATTTTATAAAAAAAAAAACACATTACTTTTATCCTATGAGTTTCACTATTAAATTTTGTGAAATTATTTTCATCCTATGGAGGGGAAGGGAGTATTTTAAAAGAATTATCATAATATTCAGACTGACCTCAAAGTTAATAGGAAAATTAATAATGCTAAAAGTAGGAGAGACTGTTCTTGTAATAATGTAAAAAGAGAACAGGAAGTCCAAGAAAAATGCTCTCAGAAAATGAGATTTTCTCTATTGTTGGCACTATTTCTTCAAGCATCAAATACTCAAAAACATATAGGCCTGAGAATGGCAAGTACTCTATTCACTGTGCCACCTAGCTGCCCTTGTTTTCCTGTATCTTTCCCATTTTCACTTCCTCTTACTTAAACTTCCACACTGGCTATCCAAAGTAATTGGAACTGCTCAGGTTATGTCATCACTAACGCTATTTTTAAAAATCTTTAATAAGAAATGGATATATTGGACCCAACTGTTGTAAGTTGATTGGGGTGGAATTAAAATGTGGAGCATATAATTTTTGGAAAAGACTTAAGACATCAAGGACTAAGTGAGAAATGAACAGCATCTTGAAAGTTGGGAAAGTTCTGGAAGGATGGATAAATTACAAGTAAAATTGAAAATAAGAGTAGAATCAGTTCTGCTATAGCACTTGGTTTGAAAACAAACATTTATTCCAACATGATTAAAATATTTAAAAAATTTTTTGAAAATAATGCTAATTTTGGTTTGCTTATGCTCTATTTCTTCCTCAACAATAACAGAGAAAAATGTACCACTTTATAGTAGTAACTCACAAATTACAATCTTTTTTTTTTAAGACTACCTTTCATATTTATTGTATATTCTGGTGTAAGCAAACCTGTGTGTGGAGGAGGGTCAACACGAACACAAAATCTCTACCCACAATCCCCTCACCTGTTATGGCAGTGCCCCCCACACATCCAAGTCTATTTACTGAATTTGTCAGTTCCCTTCACCCCCCCACCCCAATACTGAGTATTGTGTTGAAAATCCCATTTCCTCCATAAACATTGTTTTTTTAATTAGCAATCTTGCAAAATACTATGATTTCTAGGAATGTATATGCTGACTTATAGCAGAACTGACTGCACATTTCAGATGAGGAGAACAGTAGATCTAAACATAAAAATAGTTAGTATTTGCATAGAACTTTAAAGATTACAAAGCGTTTTTGATAGATTTTTTTGAGTTAGATGCTATTGTGATTACCATTATATATAAACTGAGGCTTACAGAGGTTAAATGGCTTCCTCAGGTCCACAGCTATTAAGTTTCTGAAGCAGGATTAGAACTCAGTTCTTCCTGATTCCAATTTTAGCACTCTATCCACTAGACTACTTAGCTGTTTCTATAAAAATATCAATTCATTCTCTCTGACTTTATACTGCATGACAAAATTGTCTTCAAAACTTCAAGACAAATATCTTATAAGAGTGTGGCTTATAGGGATTTATACACAAGGCATAGGAGACAAGTAAGTTGATTAAGGGTCATTTTGTCTTGTAACATTTTGTCATCAGATAAGTTAATGCCATTTTGGGAATGCACCCATTAACTTTTGGAAAACTTAGGGAGATTTCCTTACAACCATAACTTTTTCCCATTAATCCATTATGAATCATTTAGCAAGTGTTTTCTCTAAGTTTTTTCTTAGACATATTGATCTTGTCAGTTCTTATAAACTATCAGAGGTAATGAGTTCCCTTTCTATTACTACTTATGAGAAGAAATAACAGGAAAGAATAGTGAATAGGTGTAATATTAATGGCATTTAAGATCTTCCCTGCCCATTAATAGACCTCACCCAGAGCCCATTAAGGGAAGCTTGCTTAGGGGAGGCTTGCCTGCAGTCAGGCTTTCAAACCTTTCTCTAATTTCTAATTAGGCACTGAGTCACAAAGGTTGTGATGCCTTTTGACTTGAGAAGTGTATATATTCTCTGAATTGGTATTTTCCTTTGGGGGGTCACTTATGAGAAGTATCTTGTGATTCCCTGGTCAAGATTCTGAGTGGCCATATGTTCAGAGCTCCCAAATTCTCAGATGTAAACACTCTCTTGATACAGGGATGGATGTAAAGTATATAATTGATTCAGTCAGTCAGAGCCTTGTATGTTAGTCTTTATTTCTCTGATTGTATTTTCTCTGAAGTTCAGAGTGCTGACTTTTCCCTTAAACTAGTCAGTTATTAAAAAACACTGTTGACCCCTTAAACAGCCATCTTTTCTAGTAAAGCAGATCTAAGAACCTGTGGTAGCAGCCATCCTGCATTTGCTGGTGTGGTTGTCAATACAATAGGACACTTGACTTGGAGTCAGGAAAATCTGGGTGTCCCTGGGAAAGTCACTTCAGCTCCCTAATGCTCCATTTCTTTTGCATGTGAAATATGGGGCTTGGTTTCAATGATCTCTAACTCTGTAGTACTTGTAGAAACTGAAAAGGCAAGTATGGCCCTGCATATGATTGTGTATTTTTATTTTTCATAGGTTCATGGCCTCAATATTCAAAATCTGGTGACCAATCTTCTAGTGGTAAGTCCTTTTGTACTTCCTTAAACTGGTCTTAGGAAAGCAGTTCATACTTATTACACAGACTTTATCCAAAGATTTTCCATTTTTCTTTAAAAAACCCATTCATTAGTGAGCAGGAGAAGATAATTTTCAGAGCAACATACTTTTTTGGCTATGAAGAAGGGCAGATGGCCTTCACAAAAAGTAACTAACTCTATGAACATTTATAGTCGATATTAATTTTTTAAAAACAATTCCCTCAGAATGTAATAGGGTCCATTTCACTCTTGCCAACTGAAGTTTGATTACAGAATCCACATTCCGTCTCACTTTGAAGACATACATGCTGAAAACATCTTTCAGTGTTAAACTCTGAAGTCTAAAAAATGACTGTTTTGTACTATCCAGATTCATTTTTGTTTTTACATTTAGTTACAATCACATCACTGACTATAAGTTTTAAGAGAAAAAAGGTGGCAAACTGTAATTTGATTTTTTTTTTCTGTCTTATTTTATGACCCTTTGGGAGGTTGTATTAATTCTTCAATAAGTTTATGCTGTTCCTATTCTGGATGCCTGTCAAGAGATCATTGTAACAGGTACATTTCAGCTCTTTTTTTTTTTAATTGTGACTATAAAAATAGAACATTATTAACTAAACAGAAGGAATTATGCACATTACTACTCCCTACTTAACAGACTGACAGAAAATGAGCATTTGTCTTATTTATCTCTTGTTGCCTATTTTGGAAGTTTTTATATGTTGATAGTTTGCAGCAATATGCTCACTCTTGTTTTATTAGGTAACTTCAATCAACATGATGTTTCATTGAACATTATGGGTATCACAAATTGCACCACAAACTTAGAAAGATTGAAATATAAACACCTCATAGCTCATCTACTTATATTCAATGTCGCTGGTATTAAGATCATCAAGATCATTTCCTTTTGCAAGAATTTCAAAGGAAAGTTCGCTTTTTATATAAGCTTGTCAAAAACTTTTGGGTGTCTAGTAGTTAGGAATGGCCATCAATATTTGTCAAGGAAAGGCTTGTTAGCATGTGTGGGAGAATCTTCACTTTAGATATAAGTAGAATCAGGACAATTTTATTATTACTATCCTAAATTTAATATGTACTTTTTTCAACAATAGTACATTAGTGAAACTAATGTTTTCATATGCAATCCTCTTTTTGTGTTCTTTGTGTATGAAAACATTTGTGTTTTGACGATTGTTAAATTATAAATTAAAAAAACACAATGGGATAGTGTATATAGTTAAAAAGACCTGAGTTTTATTCCTGTCTCAGACAATTATTGTGAGCAAAAAATTTAACTTCTGGGGGCTCACTTTGGAAAGATTTGTGTGATTTGGCTAGAGGAGACTCTGGGCGGCCATTGAGCCCCCTGGCTTTGAAAACCCAGATATTGGTACTCCCCTCTCTGGTAACTAACTAGGTATGGATGTAATGGTCAGACGGCTCAAAGCCCATCTGCTGATCTGTTTCTTTGTCTGCTTGTAATTTCTACTTGTAACTTCTGTTTGTATTCTCTGAAGTTCAGGGTGTTGACTTTCCCCCCTGAACTAAGTAAATGATATATGTTTGATTGATTAAAGTAAGATTGTTAACTCATAAAAAAAATTAATTCTATTTGTGCCAGTTTCCTCATTTGTAAAATTAGTATAAAAATTGTATGTATCTCCCAGAGTTGTTCTGAAGATCAAATGAGATAATGTTTAGAAAATACTTTGCAAATCTTAAAGCAATACATAAAACATAATAATTATTATTCTACTAAAACAAATAGGGCAGATTTATTAGATTCATATTTCATATTAATTTTGATATTATTCAATTTTTCTGTATCTTGGCTGACTCCTGACCAACTAGGGACAGTTTAGGTTGGCAAAGTATTTCCTGATGCTCTTGATAAAATGTTCAAGGGAATTTTACGTAATGCCAATCCTGCTTTTTTTTTTTTTAAATAATTGAATCAAACCCCAATGATTACATTTGCAATTTAATTAATCTGAGGTTATTTTTAGACTTTATACTTAAGCCTGATAAGGAGAGATACATGTTGTTTCCTTTAACCACAGAAAGCAAAAAAAAAAAATTCTAACAGTTTTAAATAAGCAAGAGAAATGTAGGAAGGCAACCAATTTCAGAATAAATAAAATCAGCAAAGTATTGGCACCATTTCTGATTGCTATTCTTTTGTGAAGGGAATAGGCCATCTGCCTGCCTAACGTTACTTCTTCATAGCCAAAGAAGTGTGTTACTCTGAAAATTATTTTCCTCTGCTCACTGATGAATGGGTTTTTAAAGGAAAATGTAAAGTCTTTGAATAAAGTGTGTGTAATAGGTTTGATCTGCTCTCCCAAGACCAGCTTAATTACATACAGAAGGGTTTACCACTAGAAGACTGGCCAACAGATGATGGGTATTGAGGCCATGAGCCCATGAAACATAAAAATACAAAAGCATCTGCAGGGCAAAACTTGCCTTTGCAGTATTTCCAAGGTTTATAATAAAATGACAAGAAAAAAAGTCACTAAAAGTGATGTTTTCAATAATGTCTGCCATACAATTCACTGTCTATAACCATTCATTTAATGTTTATTATTCTTAACATAGGCCATAGTAAAGAGGTAGCCAATCTTAGAGTCTGAAAGAGCTGGAGGCAAAGTCTATCTCTAATACATACTAGCTGGGAGCCTAGGAGAGTGACTTAAAGTCATGATAGACAATTGGAAGAATCTAAGTTACTGGAGAACAAAAAAAGAATCTTAGTTATTGACCTGCATTGGGAGAGAACCTTTTTCTCTAGGAGTTGTTTACACTTAAGAAATTACAGATGTGGTTTAAAATAAGCAAATACACCAACATTTTGCAACCAGAACTATGATTTATATGAGTATTTGTATATATGTACATATGCATCTATATACACATACACAGTATAAAGTATAGTATAAAATATACACACACGTACATACATATGTAGATGTGTGTATATTGGGTAGAGAAGTATATTCTGGCTGGATGATTAAACGAGTTACTTAATTTTTCACTGTCCTCAGCAGTACTCATCTTTGTTCAATCACCAACAAAAGAATACATTTCTGGTAGAAGCAAATCTCTTTAATATAGACCTACTCAGTAGACATAAAACAGGAGATCTATAAGAAGCTTTCTCTAACCCTTCTTTATTCTAGGGTTTTTCCCACTTTAATTGTATCCTATTTATCCTGTGTATAACTTGGTTTGTTTTGTTTTTTTCCTATTAATTAATTATTTTTTAGTTTTCAACATTCTTTTCCACAAGATTTTGAGTTCCAAATTTTCTCCCTATCTCTCCCCTCCCATCCCTCCTGAAATGGCATGCGTTCTGTTTACCCTTTCCCCCAGTTTGTCCTCCCTTTTATCACCCCGCTCTCTTATCCCCTTCCCCCTTACTTTCTTATAAGGCAAGATAGATTTCTGTACCCCATTGCCTTTATATCTTCTTTCCCAGTGGCATGTAGAAACAATTTTAAACATTTGTTTTTAAACTTTGAATTCCAAATTCTCATCCTTCTTCCCTCTCCACCTACTCTCATTGAGAAGGCAAGCAATTCAACACAGGGTATACGTGTATACTTATGCAAAACATTTCCATAACAGTCATGTTGTGAAAGACTATATTTCCCTCCATCCTATCCCACCCCCTACTTATTCTATTTTCTGCTTTGACCCCGTATCTTGTCAAAAGTGTATAAGTTGCTTTGTAAGTATTTATTTGCATATTAGCTCCCCTATTAGATTGGAAGTGCTTTGAGAGTAAACTCCATGAATATGAAAACAGGGATTTCACTTCTAGTATATTATTTGTTTAAAAAAAAAGTTAAATTTGTAGTAGTAACAACATTGCCTGATACTATTGGGTTTACAGTGATTATTCTCCCACACATTCACACAACACTTCTCTTTATAACTATTGATAACCAAGTCTTAGTATTCGCTACCAACACTATTCAACAAGCTTGTACATTATAGGGAGGAAACTTTCCTTTAAAATTCTTACAAAAGGAAATTATTTCAAAGATCCACTCCTTGTCCTTATTACCAGCAATGCTGAGAACAAGATGTCTTGCGAGGTGTTTATATTTAAAGATTTCTGGGTTTGTGGTGAAATTTGTGATAGTTAAAATGTTCAATGAAACATTACTAATCCCCAGTGTTTAGCAAAGTGCTTAGTAGATAGTAGGTGCTTAATAAATGTTTACTGAATTGAAAATCAAGAAGGCGATCTGGAAAGAAATGGAAGAAAGTCTCATGATTTGTTCTTAGAGAGATGATGACAGGAATGAGTTCCACAGAATGCCAAAGTCAACAAGAATAAAAAAAAATCACTTTATGGGACAATCAATACTCAGCTCACCTTGTATTACTCATGAGGACCCTAAGCAAAATCCACACTTAGAATGATGAGATACTTCTCTTTCTCCCACCATCCCAGAGACCTGGAACCTGTCTTGCTGTCACTTTCACCAGTACCGGGATTGGGGAGGAAAGCAGGCTCTTCTAGGTATGTTTGAGAGGAGAAGAAAAAAAAAAAACAACTTGCACCAGCCCTTGTAATGGCTCTAGAGACTGGGATTTAGAGAAGTTTGCCCACACTTTGGTAACTGTCTTAAAATATTTAACAGCTGTCATGGTAAGCGGGCTTAGACTTGTTCTGCTGTGCCCTAGAAAGCTGAATGTGAAATCGAGAGTCAGAGTCACAGAAGCAGAGCTGGGCTTGACAGAAAGGAAAAAATAGATTAATAGTGAGAGCTTTCCCAAAGTAAAATTCAGTCATAAGGAGTTTACCACTGAAGTTTTTGAACAGAGACTAGATGACCACTTTTGGGACCTGTTTTAGAGGAAATTTTTGTGAGTTTATAGATTTAATTCATTAGCATTCAAGGTCCTTTCTAGAAGGGCATAAACTGCCTTTGAAATAAGTTTGAGTCTACAGTTTCTGTATGGCCAAAAAGGTTCTCCAGGAGTGGATCACTGAGGTCTCTGAAGGTGATATCAATTCTCAAAAGGAAGGAGCTTTCCAGAAGACATCAAGAAACTTGGGACAGTAACATGGCAGCACCTAGGGCAGTGCCTGGGGCAGAGCAGGAGCAGATAAACACTTAGGGGGACACTAGCAGCGTTCATACCTTACCTCTGGGCTCTTCCCAGGCCAGCCTTATCTAAGGCTAAAGAACTGTCCAGAGTGTTCTCGTTAGAGTGTGATTGGCGACTATTAATCTGGGAGCCCAGACACCAAATTGTTCAGCCTCTTTCCTCTCAGTTGAGCTTCCTCTAGCTCTGGACCCACGGGTTCTTCCTTGATGTCCTGCAAATGGCAGCCCACATTGGTCTCTCCCTACTGACCTGTCTCCTCTCCAATTATGTCTGTACTCTTCAGTGACTGCCTTTTAAATCAATCAACAAGTATTTTTGTTCAGATGTTTCAGTAATGTGCCCATTTGGAGTTTTCTTGGATAGTGGAGTGATTTGTCATTTGCTTCTCTAGCTCATTTTACAGATGAGGTAACTTGGGAAAATTGCTTTAAGTAACTTGGCCAAGATCACAGCTTTTACATTTCTGAGGTGAAATTTGAACTCAGGTCTTCCTGACTCTAGGCCTGGCACTCCTTCCATTGTACTCTTCCACAGCTGTTCCCCAACAAGCATTTTTCATCTTTTTTCAAGTGGAGCCAAATTCCCCTAGTTAATCTTAGTGCCTTGGTGTGGCCTAAGCATCCCCCAAACACTGTTTATCCCAGGCACAGATCTCCACCACTAAGCAAATACTCAAATACTGACTTGTACACTGTCCCAGGTTCTTTGGTGTCTAATTGAAAGTCCCTTCCTCTACACATCTTAAGAGATATGTCATCTTTGGGCTTACCTCTTTTAAGAACTCTGTTAAATTCTGGAGGTATGAAGACAAAAGTGGAATGATCACTGCTCTCAAGGAGCTTAAATTCTAATGGACAATTCAATGTATGCACAAAAGGATATATAACAGATACTATCTGCATCCTGAGAAATAAATGACAAATAGAAGTATGTATAGGATAATTTTACATGTGTGTGCACACTTGCACACATGCAGACAACATACATCTAAGGAAAGGGGAAGAAAAAAATTTATACAACAATTTTGTTATATAATTGAAAGGAATAGCAAGTTGTACAATAGATTTGCAATTTCACATGCAACAATTTTTTTTATTGTACTATGTTATGGAAATGCTTATTTTATTTCATAAATTCAAAATAAAATTTAAAAATAGAGATTAGAATAGTAACTTTAGAGGAGAAGGCATTAGCAACTAGGGTTGGGACAGAGGAGGGCAGAGACAAGAAGCTCTCCTCAGAACGGGGCCATTTGAACCAGGGATTCTCACAGGCAGAAATTAGGAAGGAAAACTATGAGGGGAAGAAGACTGTAGAGATAGCCAGCACAAAGGTGCATAATCAATGCTTCTTGAATTAAAATTCAATCAATAAACATTTATTAAGCTCCTACTATATGTCAGGCACAGTTCTAAGCACTGGGGATATAAAAAAGAAAATCCTACCCTCAAGGACTTTACAATCTATTTGGGAGGACAACATACAAACACATATGTACAGAAGAAGCTATATATGGGATAAAAAGGGACTTAAGAGACAGAATGCACTGAAATTGAGAAAGAAGACTTCCTCTAGAAGGTAGAATTTTCTTTGTGGCTTAAAGAAAGCCAAAGACATCACTGGTCAGAGCAAAGCAAGGAGAACATTCCAGACATAGACGACAGCCAGAGACAATGCCTGGAGTGTTGTTCATGGAGTAGTCAGGAGGCCAGTGTTATTGGATCAAAGAGTTCTTGTTGGGGAGTGAGGTGTAAGAAGAACAGACAGCTGTGTGTATGTGTGTGGGGCAGTAGGGGGCAGTAAATTTTGAAAAGTTTTGAATGCTAAGAAAAGTCACATGTGAAGACTAGCAAGTAGACCTGGATGACTGAATGCCAAGAAATGAGTAATGTGTAAGAAAATTAAAATGATAGAAAGGGGACACACACTGAAGTGTTTCACATGCCTGGAGAGAGAATTTAATATTTCATTCTAGATGTAATAGGAAGCCACTGGAGTTTTTAGTCAGTCATCTGCCAAAATATGAAAAGAATAAGATAACCTCACCTTTACACAAGAGAATCGTGAACTCCTCAGGTAAATATCACTTATGCTCAGAAAAGTGAATCGAATATATACACAGTGAAGAAAACAATACTATTAGATGAGAACTGTATTTCAAGAATGAAATGAATCAAGATTGGGGATTTTAGGGGAAGCAGTGTTTATTCTACCTTTAAGCAGTCAACCAAAATTTTTCACCATGGGCCCATGGAAACTACTCAGGGATATTTGGCAGAAATCTTGTTTCTCTCTTATAGTCTCAGTTTTTGCACTTGCAAATTATTAATCCATTCTGAAAATTTATGTTTAAGTTCCTTTCATTGGAAGAACTAAATGTGCACAGATTTAGTCTTTCCCTTTCCAAAATATTTACATCAATTTGCTTAAAATCAATGAGGTCAATTGCTGTATGAGTCAGTTTTTTCCCACAGAATACTTTAATTATACCTGGCTCTTTCATGAATCCCTTTTTTTCTGTCTTACTGTCTCCTAGGTGACTTTAAATGCCTGTTACTTTTATTTTATCATCTGTCATCAGCATTTTATTGAAATGAAGGGAAAGGCACCATAATCCTCGTTAAAGACACACAGGAAAACAAATAAAACAAAACAAATGAACAAAAAAGCCAAAAACAAACTGAAGAACCATTAGGAACACTTTGAGCCACAGAAATTATAAAATATAAAATTTAGAAGGCAAAAACCTAGTTTAATGAAACTGACATTTTTGTAACAACAAATTTTTGGGGTAGCTAGCTCTGCATAATTAAGGAGATCACAGTGATTATGAAAGCCCAGCCAATAGCAAGTTTTTGTGTACCTTAGATAAGGTTTGGAAATCTACCGCCCCTCATTATTCCTGCCTCTGTTAATATCCTCTGGTAGCTTTGACCACATCAAATATGATTTGCCAATACAATATAAATTCCTATACGTCACAAAGTCAATGGATTTCTTATGTCAAACATATGGACACATTTTTAAATGTAATATTAAAAGATGCCCATAAAGATAACATAAACATTGTTTTGTCTAATGTACAAAAGGATTAACTATAGAAAAAAATCTATAAATATTCTTGTGCTTTGGCTGCTTGTGAATATTATTGAAATTGTACTGTAGCATTTTGGGGCTGGGTGCAAACAATACAATGTCTTCTGCAAAAAGGAGCATCTGTAGAAATCTTGAATAAATGAGAACAGCATTTATGTACTTACTATCCCACTCACCACAGTGACTTTTCCATATCTTTAAAACCTTCCTAAAACTTTCATGGTTCCCATCCTCCTACTCTATCATATATCACTGAAAATAATATGAATCCCCTTATGGAGATGTTCCTCTGATATCTTTTGCTACTCTCTCCTCTTTCTATCTGTTCTCACAGGAAAAGGTGGCATTTCACCTTTCCAAGGCACATTACTTTGCATGCATAAGTGATTACATCCCATGCCATCTTCTTCAGCAAATTGCCCCACCATTATCCCCACTCTCTCACTAACCTTCAATCTCTTCCTTTCCACTTGCTGCTTTCCTACTGCCTGTAAGCATGTCTATGTCTCTTCATCTTCAAAAACCTTTCAATTTATTCATTCTTCTTTGCTAGTTATTATCTTATATCTGTCCTCCTTTTGTGGTTAAACTTGAGAAGAGTGTGTACAACCACTATCTAAGATTTCTCTCATTTTTCCCAACTCTGACTTCCAGTCTCATCATTCAACTGAAACTCTTCTGTCCAAAGTTACTGACTTCTTAATTGTCAAATGCAATGGCTTTTTTTTAACTCTTCACCCAACTTGAACTCTGTGCAATATCTGACATTATCGATCATCCTCTTCTCCTTAATATTCTCCTCTCTCTAGTGTTTTTTTTTTTGCTCTACTCTTTCCTCATTCTCCTCCTCAGTTTCCTTTTTCTGACACTTCATCCAAGTAATATCCACTTACCCAAAGTGTTCCCCAAGGCTCTTCCCTGGGTTATTTTCTTTTTTTTCTCTTTCTCTTTATTCTTTGAGTTGGTGATCTTATCAGTTCCCAAAGATTAAATTAGAATTTTTGCTAACATGATGCTCAAATCTTCTTATTTGCCTCTATCCTCTCTCTTAACCTGCAGTCACAACTTTCTCACTGCCTATTGGACATCTCAAATAAGAAATCCCAAAGATACTTTAAATGAGACCTACTAAAAACTGAAATCATTATTACTTTCCCTTCAACCCTCTTCTCTTCTTCTTTCCTCTTACTGTCAAGGGTACTGTAGTGTCAATGCAATAGTTTCAGTGCCCATGACCACTATGAATATACCTGCATGGTGCTCAATCACAAAATATAACAGACTCACTATATAGAAGAGAGAAGCAAAAGATTTATTCAGATACCAGAAAACCAAATCCCAAAACCGGTAAGCTAATTCCATTATAGTAGCAAAGAAGTTAATGAACCACAACAGCACAGAGAGCCACACCATAGTTTAGCCTTCCCACAAACTAATATTTACTCACAAGTCTGACTGACTCCCTGAGGCACAACCTCTTCTCCTCCCAGTCTCGCTAGCTCTGACTCCCATTTTCCTGTGGGCTCTCCTCCAATCTTCATCAAACTCCTCCAACCATAGGCTCCATGTGACTACATTAAGCCTATTAGGGGGCAGAGTATATTTTCAAGCATGGAAGATCTTCAAATTCCCATTACCATTATAGAAACCACCATCCTCCCAGTCATCCAAACTCACAATCCAGATTTTATTCTCAACAACTCAACCTCTCAAATCCACTCTGTTGTTGAGTTCTATCTTATATAGTCTACCTTTATATCATCTCTAGAATTTACCCCCTTAAGTCTTATAACACTGCAAAAACCCTAGTGGAATCATTCATTACCTTATACCTGGTTTATTATAATACCTTTGTGAATGGTTTCTGTTGTCTATCTCCCTATTCCTGAACATCTTCAACTCAACTATCAAAATTATCCTCCAGAACTGGAGGTCTGACCATGTTACTCAGTAGTCAACAAACTCAAGTGATTCTCTATTACTTCTAGAATCAAGTATATAAATCTTTCTTTTACTTTTAAAGACCTTCATATTCTGACTTCTTCCTACCTTTCCTATCTTCTTGTACCTGACTTCCCTGTATGTACTGTTTGATCTATTCCTTACATAGTCCATCTTCTGATTGCATTTTCATGGACATCCACTATATCTATAATTGTCTCCCTGCTCATCATTATTTCCTGGTTTTCTTGACTTCCTTCAAGAAGAGTTTAAATCATATTTCCTACAATCCCCCATAATGCTAATTTGCTTTTTGCCTTGATCATCAGACTAAGGTTTCTAGCAACAAGATTTTTTTTTCTTTCTGTGCTTAGCACAGTACATGGCACAAGGTAAGTGTTTTCAACAAATGCCCATTGACTTGAGTTACTTTGTACTAAACATTGTGCTAAACACCAGGAAACAAACAATGCCAAATGGAAGACACTCCTTGTTTTCAAGGAGCTTACATTCAAGATAAGACATAGAGGAGTGTGGCCAAAGAAGCCAAAATATTTTGGGTTAGCTAGTTATAGGAAGTGGAGACATACAGATATGACAGAGAAGATTTGATCATAGTTCCAAAACTGAAAATGAGAGAAGGGGGAAGCAGGGATACACCCATAGCATTGCAGTCATTGTCTAGTAAGAAAATTAAAACATGAATGGAAATGGTCCTAGATGTTGTTTGCTGTTTGTCATTTGTTCTTGAAGAGGACCATGACATCAGGGAGGTGATGCCATGGCATGCAAATTGGATTTAAGTAGGAGGGCTGTGCAAATTCACCACCCTCATTTTCTCCTAAGGAGCCATCTGGGTCCAGTGTCCAGATATGGATTAGGACAATTAGAGATGGTCCAGGATGTAATGGGAGACCTTGGCCTTTTCAAGTTAAGGTTTTTAACAGGACTCAGTTTGACTGAAGCCACTCACCTTCAGTGATTTAGGCTTAACAAAAAAAAAAATAAGGAAAAGAATGGCCTCTAAAAAAATATGGGAGGGGAATACCTTCAGGGTTTCTTGTGAAAACAGAAACAATTGTTATTTAGATTCATTTTGTGCCAATCAGGGCCCAAACTGTGACCAAGTAGGACTTAGTTTAAGACCAGAGTGATTTGGGCTTAAGGTTGGTATTTAAAAGGAAGAAAAAAAAGCAAGAAAAAAGAAAATATTTCAGAGATGTGGTGGGATGCTGAGGCACTCATCAATCATCAAAGGAATGGTGGGAAGAGACATGTCTACAGCAAAGATGTTTCAGGAATGAAAAAGTTAAGTCTTCTAAAGTTGCTTTCTGTTCTGGGTGGCTTGGCAGCTGGTGAGATGGCTAGGATATGAACTGAAGACATCCCCTCAATAGGTACTCCATTTTCTACTTTGACTCTAAGTGTATCCTAAATGACAGTGGAAAACCCTCTATATGAGCACATCTCCCTCTCTCATGCCTCCTGAGTTACTATTAATTGTTACTGGATCACTGAATGTGGTTACCCCCATGGTCACCTCTACCATGAACTTCAAAATGAATTTGTGGGAAAGACTTTTTGTTTAAGAGAGGTTTAAGGTTGCATTTTGCTCTAATGAAACAAATGCAATTTTGTCATCAGTAAACAAAAAAACAAACAAGGACATCAAGTATCTTCACACAATTCTTGCCCCATTGTATAATTATAGAAATGTATTCTAGTGTAGAAAAAACTATCTGTGAAAGCCTGTCTAGCACAGCGGCTAGGTCAGTAGTGTTAAGCTGTAACCCCAAGCACTGGTGACCTTGAATTTCCAATCTTGCATGTTTGCCTCAGATGCTGTGAGGTAACCTATTTTCTAAACAGCAAAATGAGGTTCATTATTATTCCAATTCCACTCCCTTCTCAAAATCCAGATAAATAATTCTCTTATTGGCTCTGTGATGGTTGAAAGACGAAATGACTGAGAAAACAAAGTTCCAGTTTCTAAATATTTCATTGTATGAAGTAATGCACACCAATTTCTTAACAAATTAGAACCAGACCTCCTCAGTTTAGGACTAAGCCCTGGATACAGGGGGAGGCAGATTTATATGCATTAAAAACAATTAATAAAATAAAATCAATTAATTTAAAAATAACCAGGAGACAAAATTAGGTAATTTGATTTCTAATTGGAGGAAAGATTAGAGACTCTCCAAGTAGGGAAGGGGAGAACAAAAAGATGCAATAGCCTGAAATCAGAAAAAAAGAGGTGTCTCATTCCCTGTGTCCGTATTCAATCAAAGGAACATGGAAACAGTACCTGATGGACTGGTACAGGGCCAGGTTCAAATAAAAATATGGGTTGCTAGAGATATATGATTGTGAGAAAACTCCTTCCATTAAGTTTTGGTCCTGTCTGGGTATCTGATAAGCATAATCTAGGTCCTTAGTTAAGGGTCTCTAAGCAGCAGGGAGAGGTACTCCAGTTTCCTAGCTACATAGGGTTAAGTGTAAACAATGTAAGAAAATTTTCTCACAATTCCCACAATATAATAATTTTTTTTTCACAAGACAGAAATTGGACTAGGGCCATAATTGAATAGAAAGGTAACTTAATTGACTACAAAATTAAATCACAAGATAAAGTCAATGTGGTTCCCTCTATTCCCACTACCACTTGTTTGTATAATTACCTCAGATATCATCTGAAGCAGTGGTTCTCAACCTTCCTAATGCTGTGACACTTTAATACCCATATGTGGGTGTATCTGCATGTGGACAGACCTGTCTGGAGACAGAGGAGTGGTTTCTCAGTTCCTAAGACCATTGGAAATATATGTTTTCCAATGGTCTTAGACAACCCCGTTTGACCCCCAAAGGGGTCGTGACCCAAGGTTGAGAACCATTGATCTAAAAGGGTTGTCTCCAGATGTAACATGGAGTAAATAAAAAGGCTTTCAGAAAACAAATATGAATCAAGTAAGTAAAAGGATAGTCTATTCCCACATATGGAAATGGGAATGCCAAACTATAAGCAATCATAAGATGATTTCAATCAGTTGAGAAAGTATCCTGCAAATCCTCTTTTCATGCAGTTTTAAGTTGACTTTTTCAATTAACTACATGACAGGCATATAGTATAGGACAGGTATCAATTTCTAACCTATCACTGTCTTCTTTTGAGGCATGAACTTATATGAGGTATGTACATATTAAAAAAAAAAAACAACTTAGTTATATCCAATAAGATAAAGTGAAATTTCCTGCCACACATGGGTCTGGGAGATTTTTAAGCATTAGCATTCTAGAATTACAGTCATTGTATACTGAGAGCGTTAGGCTTTATTAAAGGTTTTGAAAAGTGTGTTTATTTTTTATTGTCATGTCTTTAAACGATGGGTGAGCATACTCATAGCTTTTAAGTACTTTCACATGATTTTGGAATCAGACCAATCCTGTCCTTGAACAATAATATATTCTGCAATATTGCATTGACCTTCTCTTTGAAAAATCAACATTTGAGGTAGTTATTCTATCTGCAACTATTTGCCATACTAAAGCTCATTTAAATGTTTGTATAGGGCACAGGTTGATGTGATTTCACACAGTTGTACTGTAGAAGAAACGTAATGATATATTCCATTTTCCTTTGAATTTAAAGGAACTATACAAGAAAAGAAAATGAATGATTTCTTGAACAATAGATGATTCTAAAAGTTTTACACATAAATGAATATACACACATACGTATCTTTCTATATGGTGTTTATAAATGTAGTTATCTAGTTATCTTTCTATGTCTATCCATCTATCTATATCTATGTATATATTTTTACCCACTTGGTACTAAGTAAACAGTCTTATGAAATTGTTGTTTTAGCACAATTATGACTATTGATGTGGCAAAATATTATGTCTAAGTGATTGGTATACATGGACATAAACTGTAAGGAGAAAACATAATGTTGGTTATAAATTTTCATAACATTAATTTGTTGTTTTAGTGATGGTTTTATGTGTTGAAAAAATAGGTCTTCTATAATGAGCCTCTAAAAACATAAGACAGTTGACTTTGAGTTTTGGGGCACTAGTGTCTATGGTCTTATGGAAGACTGGGTCAGAGGATGGTCTCACCATAGCTAAAATCCTTGTGACATTATTTTCTGTAATTACATATGACCTAAAGGAGAAATGAAACACCTTCCTTTTTTGTACCTTTGGATAAATGGTCACAGAATTCAGATCTGAACTATATATAATCACTAAACTGGGTTTATATATGAACATTATATTAACCACAATCTTGGCAAATTACGGGTTTTTTCTGGTCTTTGTAGAAATCTTTTATGAGTGTGTAGCCAAGATGAATAAAGAGGGAAAGTGCTCAACTCAGCTCATAAAATTCCTCTCAAAACAACTTTAAAATAATTCCTCAAATCAAATTCTCAAGTGACCAAATGAATAAAAGATCAGAGGGAAATATTCTTCCAGCCTAAGACAACTTAAGAGTTCTCAAAGTGAAATCCATGACACAGCAGTGGAAGCTGGACTATAGTCCAATTGTATAAACCATTAGTGATGAGACAAAGATTGGTGCCAGAATTGGAAGCAGTTTTGAGTGTTCCGACAACAGAAATGGTATGGCGACCTGACAAATAGCAAAAGAGAGACTACAGGGGACCTTTGTGGTAGAATTGGACATAAGGCAAGAAATTATTTGGCAACTCCATTGTTTATAGCCACTTTGGCATCAAAACTCTAGGGCAAAGAGGAGCACTTTCACGTATGAAGGGAAGGAAACCCAAGGGGCAGCTGTTTGTAAATTTCATTGTCTAAATCCAATTCTAGGTTCAAGGGCAGGGAGGACAACTTTTACCTTTAACTGTATACCTTAATAAAATATAGAAAATAATAGAACAATTAATTGAGCATGCAATAAAAAAAACCTAGACAAAGAACAAATTAAAAATCCCCAATTAAACACCAAAATGAAAATCCTGAAAAATCAAAGGACAAATTTTAAAAAAAGAAAATAAGTAAACAACTCAACTAAGAAATAAAGTTAAGAGATAGCTTTTTGGAAAAAAAAAACAACAGACAAGCCTGTGGCAAATTCAATTAAAAAAGAAATAAGAAAAAAAATCATTAGAATAAAAAATGACAGGAGTAGAGTCATCAATGATGAAAATGAAATTAAAACAGTCATTAGGAGTGATTTTGCCCAACCATATGCCAATAAAAATTCTAATCTAAGTAAAATGAGTGAATGTCAACAAAAGTATAAATTGCCCAGATTTTCAGAAAAGGAAACAAAATGCTTAAATAATCCAATTTTAAGAGAAAAAAAGAAATTAAACAAGTCATTAATGACCTCCCTAAGAAAAATCTCCAGGACTAGAAGGATTTAAAAGTAATTCTACCAAACATTTAAAAAAACAATACCAATTCAAAAATAAAACACTTTTGGAAAAAAAATAGATAAAGTAAGAAACCTACCAAATCACTTTTATAACACAAATATGACTTTTCTATGTAAAACAAGGAGATCAAAAACATAGAAAGAATAGAACAATTTTTTAAAGTACATGCAAAAATTACAAATAAAATATTAACAAGGAGATTACAGAAATATATCACAAAGATCACACATTATGATCAGATGGGATTTATACCAGGATTGCAAAGATAGTTGAAGATTAGTAAAATCATTAGCATAAATAACCATGTCACTAACAATACTACCAAACATCCTATGATTATTTCAATAGATGTAGAAAAAGCCTTTGATTAAATAGACACTCATTCCTATTAAAAAAAAAACACACATGGTAGAAAGCAATGGAATTATTGGAGTCTTCCTTTAATAGGGATATATTTGAAGACACCCCAATAAGATTTAAAATAAACCAAGGGTATTTGTTATCATCATTATTATTCAATATTGTACTAGAACTCCTAGATATATCAATAAGAAAAGAAAAAAAAAGGCAAGGAGGAGGAAAAAAGTCTCACTTTGCAGATGGTATGATAGTATACTTTGAAAAACCAAGAGAATCAATGAAAACATAAATTGAAAAAACAAACAACTTCAGCTAAATTATAGGAATTATTGGGGAAAAACCTATATGAACAAAATCCAACAGGAAGTGATAGAAAGAAATTCAATTTAAATAACTACAGGCAACATAAAATACTTCAGTCTCTCTGCTAAGACAAACACAGTAAATATTTGAACACAATTACAAAACATTTTTTTTTCATACAAACAAGGTTGTTTTAAACAACCTGAGAAATGTTAATTGCTCATGGGAAGATTGAGCCAATATAATGAAAACGACAATTCTCTGAAAATTAGTCTATTTATTCAATACCATACCAATCAAACTACTAAAGAATTATTTGATAGAATTGGAAAAATAGGAATAAAATTAATCTGGAAGAACAAAATATGAAAAATACCAAAGAAATAAAAAAAAATAAGGAAGGTGGCTTAGCAGTTCCAGATTTCAAACTATATTACAAAATCATTATTTTGTCATCAAGACAATCTGGTACTGGCTAAGAGTACTGTATTGTATCATTAAAATAGATTAGGTAAAATATCAGAGAATTACCACAAGAATTCATTGTTTGATAAACTCAAAGACCCAAGGTTTTGGGAAAAGAAATCACTATGTGATAACAATTTCTGTGAAAACTGAAAAGCAGTTTAGTAGAAACTAGGCACAGAACAATATCTCATACCCTCTATCAAGAGAAATATAAAATGGATAAAGAGTGATATCATAAGTAAACTATGAAAGCATGGAAAAATGTACCTGAAAGATCTATTGATAAAGGGATAATTTGTGACCCCCCCCCCTACAAAGAAAAGATAGAGAGGATGACGGAAAGTAAAATAGATAATTTTGGTTACATAATATTAAAAGCTTTTTCACAAACAAAACTAATCAAGCCAAAATTAGAAGGGAAACACAAGGAAACTGGAACATTTTTATAGTGAGTTTCTCCCATAAAAGCCTCATTTCTCAAATATATAGGGAAATGAGCCAAATTAGCAGAAAAAATAAAAACCTTTCTTCAGGTGACTAATGGTCAAAGGATATTACTGAGGTTTTCAGAAGAAGAAATCAATGCTGCTAATAGTTACATAAAAAAAATGTTCTAAATAACTACTGATTGAAGAACAGTAAATTAAAACAACTCTGAGCTACTGCTTCATACCTATCAGACTCACTAACATGAGAGAAAAGGAAAATAACAACTGCTGGAAAGGATGTGGAAAATATGGGATGGTAATACATTGTTGGTGTAGTTGTGAACCGATTTGATCATTCCAGAGTACAATTTGGAAATATGCCCAAAGAGCTAGAAAACTGTACATACCCTCTGACTCAGCAATTCCACTACTATATCTGTAAATCAAAGAGATCAAAGCAAAGAGAAAAAAGAACCATTTGTACAAAAAATATTTATAACATTTCTTTTTGTGATATCAAATAATTGGAAATCAAACGGATGATGATTAATTGAGGTTTGACTGGACAAGTTCAGAGTTCATCTGTTCTATCTCTGGAGAAGGACAGTGTCATTCATCATAGGTTTTTTGAAATTGTCTTGGATCATTGTTTTGAACAGAATAACTATCCTTCTCAAGAAGTGGGATGTGTGGGAGTATGGCAGAGAATTTGGAACTCAATATTTTTTTTAATAAATATTATTTTATTTTGACATTTAATTTGAAAATATTTAATGAAATAAAAAATAACAAAAGAAAACTAATGATATATTATTTTTCTGGGTATAAAATGTAAGAGAATTGAAGTGAGACTACAAACAATTGACATCATTAGACATGTCTTTCCATTTTGAGATAAATTTTTGGTTAGGAAGTTTTCACTTAACATGGTGACAAAATCTCTGTTTCTGTAAATTTCATCCCTTAGTTTTGTCATTTGGGATCAAGTAAAACAGAAATAGTCCTCATTCCTATTCCTATTCCATAGCTATTGAATCTTCTCTTCTCTATGATAAGCATTGCCAATTTCTTCAACCTACCTTAGTACAAGCATAGTTTCTAGTACTCAAGAATCTGAAAAATTTTTTTTGCACAAGGACTATAATGTTTAAGATACTTAAGTTTTGGGTGTATTCTTATTTGAGAGTTACTATTTGTTCGCATCTAGAATTGATGCCTCTGTGCCTAGTAACTATTTAATAAAATTTAAAATGAATAAATAATCAAAATATTGGTTCCCCAATATTTTTCATTGTATGTGTGTACACACACAGACACACACAAGCATATACACACATATCTATCTCTCTATTTATATATATATATATGTAAACACACATGTAATTAAATTTCTGTTTAATTCATAGTTGATATCATATATTCATACAACTAATATAGACAAATATGGATGGATATATTTCTATGGCTATTTATAAAGATTTTATACTGAAGGATGAGAAACTTTACCATACTCCATAAGACACATTTTCTGATGACCACTTGTAATGGCAAGCAAAGTAGTACTTTGTTGCTTATTTTAGCTATTCAACTGCGTTTGAGCCTCACCTTTGTTTGTGTCAAGTCTTTGTTCAAAACAATATACATTGTGTTGTCCTTAATAGACCTAAGGGAGTTTGGAGACCTTCTCTGTCCTTAATAGGCCTTTTGTCTTTACATGGAGCCTATGGTAAGAGAAGCTTGTCAAAATTGAGGAACAAGAAGAGATGGTACAGGAAGGAGCAAAGCAGAGAAAAGCTCAAGCAGAAGCTGGGACCAAGTAAAACTGAGAGGGGGAATGTTTGTGATGTTGGCACTCTTTCTGTTCTGTCTCTGTTGATGTTACTTTGTTCAGAACAAAGCACTCTGTCTCTTGAAAAAGGACTTTCCTTCTAATACAGTAGACCTGAAAGATGACTTTATTGCTGACACAGAAGTCCTGAAAGAGGGCTTTACTGCTTTTTACAGGGGGCATGGGACTTTATTATTGATTTGTGTTTGACTTCTCAGACAGAAGCTTTGTCTATTGGTTTATGTTACTTTGTCAGACAGAAAGTGAATTGAGACAATATTGCTGGCAATGTATGCTAATATTGTTGTAACTCTGTTAAGCTTTGTCTTCCTAGAAACTGAAACTACAAAGGTCTTGAAGAGGAATAGTCCCTGTGGGCTGAGATAAAGAATCAGAGGAGAGAGCTGCCTGCATGTGAATCTAGGCAAGAGCTGGGAGCAGCTGGCCCATGGAAGAGGAACTATGGGATTTGGAAGCCACCTTCAAGGCAAGATGAAAGAGGACTGTACTTGGATACTCTGCATTGACTGATGAGATAGTGACTTACTGTGACCTAAGTTTGGAGAGTGTTTGTACTTTCTGCTACCCCTTAAGGATGATTGGCTCAAGAATGATTGGAAGTCTGCCTGGAGCCAAGATGAAAGAAGACTTTACTTGTGTATTCTATATTGATTGAGGAGAGTGTGACTTACTGAATGAAATGTTTTGTTTAAGACTATGTGGCCACCTTTTATAATAAGTAAATTGTAATAAGTTGTTATGTTATATTGTTATGAATGTTGTGCATTAGCTTCTTGAATGTTTTGCTTTAACATATTGCTGAATAAATAGAGAGTTCACTATACTATGCAATTAGATCCTTAAAGTTTTTCACAGCAACCATTGTCAGGAAAGGTGCTGTGCTTTGCTTTACACCACTAAATCAAATAGCTTTCTTACTATAGAGGTTCTGTGCATGAAAATACGTATTATTTACCAAATGAAAATTAAAAAAAAAATCTATTCTTGCCATGGAGACTGATAGTAGAAGAATATTTGAAGATGGGGTTCCATGCAGATACAACATTCCATCTAAAGGATCTTTGGGGTTTTGCATTTAATTATTTTAAATGGTAAGCTTAATTGCTTATTGACTATGTTTCTGTGTTCTCAAAAGGACAAAATATTTTCATCTCAATTACTTCATTTCTAAAATGAGGAAATCTGAATCAGTGAACTTCTCTCTTAAGAGGAGTGGAACTAGAAACTAGTTGGTACTAGGAATGGACAAGTATAAATTAGATTTAGGATGTGGTGAAAAAAAAAGTGTTCAAATGGATACAGGTAGCAGTAAGGTTATTTTAAGGGATTAATGTGATCAGCAGTTTGTAGAAACTAGGTTCCAAGTGTTAAGGAAGAGTTGAAAAACCAGGATGATTTTAGAAAATGCCAGCTGTGATAAGTCAAATCAGCAATAACCGGCAATATGAAAATCCATTAAGAAAAAAATGACTCACTTCTTGTAACATCTGTGCCATGCAGATTGGCACAAAAATAACTTCTTGAAACAACAACAACACAAAGTTCCAAACATTTACAAATGATTGTGCTAAATAAACCATGGGAATAATAACAGAAAGGGAGTATGCCAAAAGATAGAAGAATATACAGATGATGAAGCATAATTTCCTCAGCACTGTGGTTTATCCTATTTATTTATTGATTTACAGCTAAGAAATTTCACTGGAATTTCAAAGTTCTTCCTATTGCTATGATATGTATCTCTTATGTTTCAAGATAACCCAATCCCAGTCAAATATCACCAATTGAATGAAAAAAAAATTCAGACGTGATTGTTTCGACACCATAAAAATCACTTCATTTACATGTTTTTAAAATTAATCTTAATTGCTTGATTAAATACATACTCTTTGACATTTGCTTTCAGAATTAGAGGACCATGAACACTACTTTGTGACACTAAAGAAAATGTCTTTGGCTTATGTACTGGAGTAATCGCAACAAATATTAAAGGGCAAAAAGGATAAGCAAAGGAAATGAGTTTAAGGACACTTTTCCTCCACCACAAAGTTGCTTTTAGCTGGGGGTAGTCATGTATATTCGGATGTCTTATAATTCTTAATAATTTTTTTCTGGGAACACAGCATAATTTTACTTAAGTAAATACTATGAATTAAGAGAATAAGTGGAATTTGTTTGAAACTTTATGAATTAATCTATCCGTACAGCTTACATTATTTTTCTGAAGTACAAGTCATTTTACCATTTATCGGCCAAGTCATCTACCATTTGGTCAGGTCCAAGGGCTCCATGTTACATATGAGATCAAATACAAATTCCATTTAGAATTTAAAGCTCTTCATAACTTGATTTATTTACACCTTTTTACTGTATGTACTCCATGATCCAGTAGCAATGAACTACTACTACTTGTCTGACAAACATGGCATTCCATCTGAAAACTCCATGTTTTTGCCCAGCCTATCAACCCCTTTTGGAATAATGTAAACCTTCATATCTGTCTTTTAGTTTCTTTGACTATCTTATAAATGCAGTTCAAATACCACCTTCTGTAAGGAATCTTTCCTGGTCCCCTCATCAATTAGTGCTTTTAATTCCAATATTACATTCCATTTATTCTGCGTATATATAGAAAACTCTTCATTATCTCAGTGTCATTTTCCTTAATGAAATATAAACTCTTTGAAGGAAAGGAGTATTTTTTTCTTTCTTTCTTTATATTTCTAGTTCTTAGCATAGTTACTGGCACATAAGTGTAGAATAGGTAATTATTTACTGACTGATTAACAGAGAACAGTGATCTGCAAATGTTAGGAATTTTACATGCTAGCTATTACTAGTACTTAATGAATGTGGACATGATATGTAACTCATAGCTTTAATTGTATATTTCTAACATTGAGCTAATGTGAAAAGTATTATTTAACAATATTAAGTAGGCACAAATTGAATTAGAAAAACAAAGCAGTTATAAAAATAATTTGAAGTGAAAATATTGCATCTAGTTCATTTCTTTTAAAAACATTTTTTATTGATGCAATTTACATTGATTGCTGCTCCCCCTATGAATCCTGTCTGATTCTAATAAATAACAATTAAGTTAGAAACATCCCATAGTGAGACTGTAACTGACAGTGTATACAATAAATTTTTGGCATGAAGAGCATCCCATCTCTCAGACATACATAAGGGGGAATGCATTGTGTATTTCATTATCTGTCCTTTGGTGTCTCAATAAGTATTCTCTAATGGGTGTGTGTGTGTGTGTGTGTGTGTGT
>CM053590.1:57788632-57805754 GCA_028646515.1 Pseudochirops corinnae | reverse complement strand
TGATTATTACAAATGGTTTGTGGGGAAGTAGTATATGAACTAACAGGGGCTATAGTTAATAAATTATATATAACATATTATATATAACATATATAGCATACACACATATATAACATATAATTATATGTGTATATATGTATATATTTGTGTATATATATATATCAACATATACATATGTACATATATAAATATTAACATATAACATTCACACACACACACTCACACACTCTCTCATATACCATTACCCTTCAGCCAAGAAAAATGTAAACTACTTTACGTTAGTGGATTTTTTGCTTCTTTGGCTTTGTCTTTGTATACTTTGTATTTAATAGAGTGACTTCCACATAGATACTTAAGAAATTGTTGTGGTATTACTTTGTAATGAGGAGATACCTCAATTTGAACCCTGTTATTAACAATGCTCCCTGTGTAAATAAGAACATGACAATTAATTTCTCTGAATAACAATTTCACCACCTGAAAAAAAAAAATGAGGGATTCAGTGTCTGGGGGGTGGAGCCAAGATGGTGGCATAGAAGCAGGAATACTCTGTAGCTCCCATCACAACCACCTTAAATACCTATAAAATATGACTCTAAACACATTTTAGAGCCACAGAACCCATAAAGAGACAGAGAGAAACAAATCTCCCTCTGAAGGCAGCCTGGCAGGCCATCAGGAAGGGTTCAGCTGAGCATGCTGGGAGCAGAGCTCAAACTCCATGAGCCTGCAGTTTTAGACCCAGGAGGGTCCCAAACCAGCAGATGTATCAGACTTTGGGAGAGTGGATCACCAGCAGTAGTGGTGGTTTCTAGAATTATCAACCCATTAAAGCCAAAGAAAAAGTGAGAGGTCAGTGCAGAACTCTGTTGGATCTGGAGGGGGGGGGGAGCATGGAGGAGTGGGTTTGGCTCCTACCCCAGGAACTAGAAGTGGTGGAAGTGTGACAGCCCAGGTTCCATGTGGCTGTTTCAGAGCTCCTAGCCTGCAGATCCTAAGAGGCCAAGCAAACATTAGAGGGTAATTGCTCTTGCTTTAACATTCCTGGATCAGGATTGTGGTCTTGGGTACTGGTCCTGAGGTGTGTTACCAGTGAGCCAGAGTTTGTGGGGTTGGCACCCTCCTAATAGCTCTAGTAGTTGCAAAAACCTCAACAATTAAAGATAAAGCTCTCCCCTCTGAAAGCATAGTGCTACTGTGGCAAAGAGCTCAAATGCCAAGTAATTAACTGTCAACATGAGCAAGCAAAGGAAGCAAAGCAAGCACAGCAATATAACATTAGATTCCTTTTTGGGGGACAAAAAGGATCAAAGCATGGAATGGGAGGAAGACAATGAAGTCAGAACTCCTGCATCAATAGCGTCCTAGAAAAATGTGAACTGATTACAGGCCATGGAGGAGCTTAAGAAGGATTTTGAAAATCAAGTAAGAAAAGTGGAGGAAAAATTGGGAAGAGACATGAGAATGATGCAAGAAAATCATGAAAATAAAGTCAACAACCTGACTGAAGAAAATAACACCTTAAAAAATAGATGAACTCAAATGGCAAAAGAGGTCCAAAAAGCCAATGAGGAGAAGAATGCCTTTAAAAGCCCAATTTGCCAGATGGAAAAAGAATTTCAAAAGCTCACTGAAGAGACCAATTCCTTCAGAACTAGATTGGAGTAAATGGAAGTTGAATGACTTTATGAAAAATCAAGATACTATTAAACAGATCCAAACAAATGGAAAAAATAGAAGGCAATGTGAAATACCTCATTGGAAAACCCACTAACTTGGAAAATAAATCCAGGAGAGATAATTTAAAAATTATTTGACTACTGAAAGCCAGGATGAAAAAAAATAACCTAGAAATTATGCTTCAAGAAATTCTCAAGGAAAATTGCCCAGATATTTTAGATCCAGAGGGCAAAATAGAACTTGAAAGAATTCACTGATCACCTCTTGAAAAAGATCCCCAAAAGAATGAAGAAGAAATGGGAAAGATGGGGAGAAAATGGTAACTCAAAATCTTGTGGAAATGAATGATATAGACTAAAAATTAACATAAAATTTAATTTAAAATAATAAAAAAAAACAATGAGGATTCAAGCTCCTGTAATAACTACCTGACAAAGTCATTGAACATCAAATGATACTCTGTATACACCAAGTTTATAAGTCACTTTGCAAAATGTAAGCAGAAATATATAAGTGGCATCTCTTATTAATGATACATTGCACTTAAGAATTGTTAAAATAAATATCTTTGTTAACTACTAAAATGGAAGAAAACCCAGGTCCAAAAGGGGGACCTGGAATGAACCAGTGTGATAGCAGTTTGCAAAGATTATAACTGCATTTATTTCCCTAGAAGAACTTGAAAGATGGAGCAGTGAGCCAATGTCTCACCTCCTTAAAGGAGAGTGGGAAAGGGTGAGTACTTATATATTTTTGAGGTATTTAAAATTCACTAAGGTATTTATAGTAAGTCAGAGTTAAGGGAGAAACACAATAAACTGGGAAGTCAGACAGGAAGCTAGGGAGAAGATATCTGTAAATACAATAAATAAGAAAGCAAGAGGTTTGTTGCTCTTTAGGTAAGTCAGAAATCAACATATTTGTTTTTGTCTCTGAGCTGGTCAAGATTGGTTTTAGAAGTTGCGACCATCTCTGAGTTTAGCTAAAATTTGCTTTGAAAAGGATCACTGGTATGTAAAGCAGCCCTGCCTATCAGAAGATCTCCTCATTGGCTAATAATTGTGCTATTCTATTATCTTTGTCCCCTGTGGAAAAGGGAAGCTCCACCATATTTAATCAGTTAGTACAAGCATTACAGAACTCATATCCACAGTTGCTATGGGAATTAGAAGATCTTCCCTGCCCCTAGGCCCTTTGATAGGCTTAAGTGACTCTGAGAACCTTCCCTGATTTGAAAATTGACTCTATCCCCTAATAGGCTGAATGTGGTCACATGGAGCCTATGGCAGGAGGCTTGTTCTTCAGGAATGTCCACACCTTATTACTTTGTGATTGGGCAGTGGGTCAAGAGGGTTATGACATTCTCTGATGCAGGAGAAGGCTATATATACCTTGATGTGAGTTTTTTCTTTGGGGCTCACTTTGGATTTGTATGTGATTTGGCCAGATGAGACTCTGGGAAGCTGTTGAGCCCCCTGGCTTTGAAAACCCAGATGTTGGTGCTTCCCTCTCTGATAACTAACTAGATATGGCGTAATGGTCAGATGGCTGGAAGCCCATCTGCTGATCTGTTTCTTTGTCTGCTTGTAACTTCTGCTTGTGTTCTGTTTGTATTCTCTTAAGTTTAGGGTGTTGACTTTTCCCCCTGAACTAAGTAAATGGTATATGTTTGATTGATTGAAGTAAGATTGTTAACCCATTTTGAGTTGCTTTCCTTTAGAAAAGTAGATCTAAGAACCTGTGCTAGCAGCCATCCTGGGCATGCTAGGGTGCTTGCTCATACAACAGTACAAAGGCAGGCCATTGCAGACTATCTAAATTTTCTAGCTTTTTCCTAATTAAATTGTCTATATGATCTCATATTGGATAGCAAACTAGAAGTGGCTTTGCTTTGTGTGAGAAAAGGGGAAATTTAATCCCACAAATATCAATAAATAAAGCCCCATGCTAATATTTCAGTAATTATATTAACTGAATATTGACCTCAGAAGAACACCTCTTTAGGAATTCATTAATAAACCAATGTGGTCCCTTGGGAAGTAGCTTTAGACCTGCTTGAGAGAAACATTATCTATTTTAAGGCAAATTACAACTATTGTCATTATTATTGTTATTTTTAAGTCTTTCAACAAGTGAAACTATAATTTCATCTGTAAGCCAATTAAACTTCAAAAAAAATCAAACTTAATCCTGCATTGAATTTTTCTTTGCAGTTTGTTTTTCTTTGATATGAACCTTGAGAATTTTCATAGCTTTAGAAAAGACTATATTGTAATTAGATGATATTTTTCCAATTCTTTTCCTTGTCTGGCTACTGAAAGTCAAGATTTTGTTTCTGTAATAAGGACAAAAACATCCACAGAAAAGGTTCATGTCAGAGCTTTGGGGAAAAGAAGAGGAATAAAAAGAGGGTGGAAAAGGAGAAAGAAGAAGAGGAAATGAAAAAGAATACAGACGAAAAGGGGAGAAATGGAAAAAGAAGAGGACATGTTGGAGGAGGAGGAGAATAAGAATAAGGAGGAAAAGAAATCAAAGAAGGAAGGGACAAAGGAAGGGAGAAAGGAAGGATGGAAGGAAGGAAGGGAAAAAAGGGAGGGAAGTAGGGAAGGAAGAAAAAAGAACTTGATCAATAAGGAAATAAAGATGTAACATGCACCAAAATAGATATCAACTCTAGAATTATAGAGATTATGTGAGAAAGGAGAAAAAAGCAAAAGGACAGGGTTTAAAAATATATAAGGAGTTTTCTGAAGCATTTCTCTTAGAAACACAAGCATGTAGGCAATCTATTTGGTCCCTTGAGCCTAGGAATTTCATACCACCTTGATCATGACAACAATTCCAGAGATAAAAGAGAAAGGTGATATCTTCCCTCTCTTGTTCCTAATGTATTAGAAAGGTCCATAATATTTGGCGAATTTGCTGATCACATAACATGGTTTAAATAAGTTGTTGAGAAAAAAAATAAATTTAAATATTAATTCCCCAATATTTTAATAATAATCTGGAATTGTATTAGAGAAATGATTCTCAAAAGATTTTTTATTGTTAGAACAATTGAATTCATGACTTCCATAATAAAATCGGGATTTTCTATTTAACCTTTTGATATAATAGATTTTTTAAAAATAATTCAAACATTTTTAGGAAACAGGTGAAAAAGAAACCCAAGACAAAAAAGAAGAATAATTAAAACTTATTTGTTGTAAATCCAAGATACAAAATAAACAGCTAAGAAATTCATGGAAATTTCAATATGTTATTATAAGCTAGCTTCTAACACAATAATTTCTCCCATCTTCTCCTAACCCTATAATTTATATTCAGAAAATCAGTGTAGAAAAAATGCAATAGACTATATTAGAAATCCTGAGGGTTGGGTTCTAGCATTAGATCTGATGCTCATAAATTTTGTTTATTATGGTGAATTATATCATCTTTCTCAGTTTTTCGCTTCATCTGTTAAAAAATAGAAACAAAAAGATAACCAGGTTAAATAATCCTAACATTATTTCTATTCCTATAAAAGTCTCTGTAGTTCTAATGGAAAGGGGAGGCAGAGGCAGAAAGAGACCCTACCTTTTTGACTTTCAGCTCCCTACCTAACCAGAGTGTATAATCATGAATTCAGAGATCATTATTCACATTCCCCTGTCATTACTGTGGCTTACAAACAAACAAAATAACACAAACCTGAAAAGTCATTGTAACTTCTAAATATCAGATTTGGAGGAAATAGGGAAGTATTTAGGCCATAAAAACATCACACTTTTAAAATTCTCATTTCTCAAGAACACACTGTTATCACCTACCATTCTAATTATCTCCCTAGATACTTACAATTATCACATCATTATTTTGTTTGGGCTTCTTGCCATTTATCTGCTTAACCAGTAAGTCCCCTCCTCCCCTCCCCCTGCCATGCTCCACCTTTTTTTTTTGCTCATTTTATTGCTATCTCTGCCTGGGGATGGAATGGAATTTTTTTTTTTTCATTTGATGCTGCAATTTTGTTGATATTCATTTGTAACTGCTTCACTATTTTCATTAAACATTAAGCTATATAAATCCCAATTGTCAATGCTATGATGAATCTGATATTTAATTGATATAGGCATCCAAGCCAATAAAGTGGACCACGGTCTATCAGTACCCTAACAGTTTAAGTGATTTTTACCCATGTCCTCCCATACATCATCTGTAGGGGTGTTATTGACCTTCCTCTAGCCCCCTTGAAACTATATCACAGGGCAGCTAGGTGTTATAGTTGATAGAGCACTTGCCCTGAAGTCAGGAGCACCTGATTACCAACTTGGCCTCAGACACTTGACACGTACTATCTGTGCGACACTAATCAAGTTATTTAACCCTGATTGTCTCATTAAAAAAAGAAAAAAAATTATGTCAATGGGGTACGTGTGCCTCTCAAATTCCAAAGTACTTCCCACATAATGATGGAGTATTATAAATAAAAGAAAAAGTAACATAAAAGACAGTGTTATAATGGAAAAAGAGGTGAACTGAGTAGAGAAACCAAAGAGTATTTAGCATAGTAACAAGAATATAATAACACTAAATAAATGTTTATTCATTAATTGACAGACTAAGAGCTGGTGGTTGTAATAATAATGCAACATTCACAACACCCATGGTGGGTATGAATATGCTGGTATAGTTGTGAATCACAAAATGTAGCAGACTCTTCACATGGAGGGCAAAAACAAAGCCCTTATTCAAATACCAGAAAACTGAGTCCCAGAACCAGAAAGCTATATCAGCAAGCACCTTATCACACCCAGGATGGCTACTAGTATAGGTTCTTAGATCTGCTTTTCTAGAGGAAAGCAACTCAAAATGGGTTAACAATCTTACTTCAATCAATCAAACAAATATCATTTACCTAGTTCAGGGGAAAAAGCCAGCACGCTGAACTTCAGAAAATACAAACAGAATACAAAACACAAGTTACAAGCAGACAAAGAAACAGATCATCAGACAGCTTCCAGTATCTGACCATTACATCCATACCTATTCAGTTACCAGAGAGGGAAGCACCAACATCTGGGTTTTTCAAAGTGGGGGTGGAGGGGGAGTGGTTAACGGCTTCCCAGAGTCTCGTCTGGCCAAATCACACAACTCTTCTCAAAGTGATCCGAAAGCAAAGCAAAACTTCACATCAGGGCATATATATAGCCTTCTCCTGGCTCAGAGAATGTCACAGCCCTCTTGACCTACTGCCCAATAACAAAGCTACAAGGTGGCAGGTACTCCCGAACAACAAACCTCCCACCACAGGCTCCACGTGACCACATCCAGCCTACTGGGACACAGAGTATACTTTCAAATAGGGAAAGGTTCTCAGAGTCATGTAGCCACTTTAGCAAAGGGCCTAGGGGCAGGGAAGATTTTCAGACTCCTAAAAAGCCAAAGTCATAACAGTAGTCACAAAGTTGATACACATGGTTAATGCAGTGAACATCCACATTCCCAAGCCTTCACTATAGAACAGGCTCCCTCAAGCAGGGATCCTTCTCTTGCTCATGGTAGCTACTCAGCCTGGTTCTTGGAAGTTCTCCACAAAAGTTGCAGAAGGAGGGTCTTGGCAAAAGTTGTAGCCTCCAAGTGCTCACTGAGAGAAAATCTGAATGTCCTGCTAGTTCTCTTCCTTATATACATTAGAACTCCTTCCTGTTCTGCCTCTTCCTGTTACATCAGCAACTTCCTCCCAAGATATTAACTACTTCTGAGTTAATTAAATAGCTTAAACAAGGTGTTAACTTGAAATTAGGTGCTAAGTACCTGCTTACTTGTCAATACAAAGGGGCATGGAAGATCTTCAGGTTCCATTAACATTACAGTTTTACCTACTGTCACTCATGTGTTTCACACTCATCATTAAAGGGCTATAATCTTCAGTGTTCTAATTTATCAAATGATTGAGATGAACAGACTAGTCTTGAAAATTATTTTTTTTTAATTTCATGTTTCATAATGAAGAATAATTAAATGCCATTTTCTCAAATACAAAGACTTTGCTCTAATATAAAATACTGCAATGGACCTTTACTTATGGGATTTACATATTCTGGTAAAGGCTAAATAATCAAGAACTTAGAATAATATAGAATATCTTCTACAACTCAGGTGTTTCTCTTTGTAATAAAGGGTGATGAGTACTGTAAAATTCACAGAAAATTCAAACGACATATAGTCTAGAATAAAATAATAGAAAAAAGTGTGTATTAGTACACATGCTCACTATATAGTGTGTATTTGTTCATATTTTACAGTACCATGTGTATTAGCATATATACTTAGTATATATACAGATGTGTGTGTATACATAAATTTGTCTTGTTTTTCAGCCATTTCAGTCATGTAGGACTATTTGTGACCCCATTTGGGGTTTTCTTGGGAAAGTTACTAGAGCAGTTTGCCATTTCCTTCTCCAGCTCATTTTACAGATGAGGAAACTGAGGCGAAATAAATTAAATGACTTTCACATGGTGACAAAACTAAGAATCTTAGGATGGATTTGAACTTGTAAAGATGAAGCTTCCTGATTCTAAGACCAGTGTTCTATCCACTGTACCACATAACTATCATATATATTTATTCACAAAATATATGTGTAGGAAGGTAGATATATATTTTGATGTGTATGTATATAAATCCATGAATATATACGTGTCTACTGAATGTCTACACATACACACACATACACACACACACACACACACACTTTCACCAATAGGGCAGATTCTAGTATCTCTTTTAGGGGAGGAAACTGATTTTCTAATATGTTATTTCATGCCTGTGGTAGCATAGTAAATGAATGTGTGGTAAGGTGAATAAGACATAGAATTTAGAGACAGAAGACCAAGACTCAAATCCTAGCTCTGCCATTTTCTGCTTGTGTGATCTTGTATAAATCATTTATCTTCTCTTGATGGAGGAGGGGGTTGGCCTTAGAGTTCCATAATCCCCCCAGATCTAAGTCTTTGAGCATATGAGCTTACCAAATGGGTTTTGAAAATAAGTTTTCTGGAGGTAGAGCCAAGATGGCTTTAAAAAAAAAAAAAAGGTAAGACTCTCCTCAGCTCTCCTAGTTTCCTTTAATAAACTTTAAATAATATATCAAAACAAATTCATGATGCAGAACTCACAAAAGGACAGGGAGAACAAATTTTCCAGCCCAATGAAAACTTCAGAAAACCTGGAGTAGGCCCTGGGATACACTGAATCTACAGTGTTGGCAGCTGATTTAAGAACTCTCAACGTACACAATTGGGCAACTGTTGAGAAGGAGATTACCATGGACCCTTTGCTGGCTCTGGGCACAGAACTCTTTTGCATCATCCACACTCAGATATGTGTTTCAGTGTCAGGGCAAGAAGGAACACCAGAACATAAGAGCTTGTGGTTGCAGGGGAATGGGGAGCCTGGTCACAGTTCCAAGGTAGAAAGGAGTGCTTGTGGTTACTCACAGACCAGAGCCCAGGCCAGGAGAGTATAAACACATCTCCTCTTAGATCATGCCATCTTTGAAGAACTGAAAATTTGTAGACCCCAGAATTAGCTGTGAATCTGTCTTCATAAAAACCTTAAAGCTTGGGAAAGTGACCATTTCACCCCAGGGGCACAGACCAATTTTAATATAAAATTAAAAGTCAAGAAATAGGCTGGAAAAAATGAGCAAACAACAAATAAGAATAAAATCCTGACAATAGAAAGTTATTACGGTGATAGGAAAGATCAACAGGAACTCAAAAGAAGACAACAAAGTCAAGACTGTTGCATCCAAAGACTCAAAGAAAAATATGATTTGGTCTCAGACCATGGAGAAGCTTATAAAAAGTTTAAAAATCAAATAAGATGTGGACTTCTGGGAACCAAGATAGTGGAATAAGCAATAAATTTCTCTCATTCTCCCTTCTTAACCTCTGAAAAACCTAGAAAATAGTAGCCCAGGAAAAATCCTGCAATAATGGAGCTAGTAGGAAGATGGTGTGAAACATTCTTTTATCCCAGGAAACTTAGAAGATATCCAACAAAAATCCATCTCACTCAGGTAAAAGGAGAGTGTAGACCAGCACTGGAGGCATCCCAGCTATTCAGCAACAAGCCCTACTCTCAACAAACCAGTGGAAGATCCTGAGCCCCAGCGTGGTAGAGAAGGAAAGTAACATCACCAGGATCCCACTACATGCTTTAGCATAGCCAAGGGAACCTGCAGACTCCAGTTCAGAAAACAACCATGTGCACTGGCAGAATTCTGGCAGGCAGGTGTCCCCCAGCATCAGATGCCCCTGTGCTTCAGTGCAGACCTGGGGAAATGCAGAAAAATCCCATCTGGAAATCATATGATAATCTCAATAGACGCAGAAAAAGGTTTTTTTTTTTTTTGACAAAATACCACATCCGTTCCTATTAGAAATACTAAAGAGCATAGAAATCAATGAAGTTTTCCTTAAAATCATAAGTAGCATCTATCTATAATCATTAGCAAGCATTATATGTAATGGGGATAAACTAGAAGTATTTCCAATAAGATCAGGGGTGAAACAAGGATGTCTATTATCACTGTTACTCAATATTGTACTAGAAATAGCTTTAGCAATAAGAGGGGAAAAAAATGGAAGGATTAGAATATGCAATGAATGAACAAAGTTATTGTTCTTTGCAGATGATATGACAGTATCTTTAGAGAATCCTAAACACTCAACTAAAAATTTACTTGAAATAATAAACAACTTTAGCAAAGTTGCAGGATATAAAATAAGCCCAAATAAATCACTGGTATTTCTATATTATACTAACAAAGCCCAACAACATGAGATAGAAAGAGAAATGTCATTTAAAGTAACTGTAGATAATATGAAATATTTGGAAGTCTACCCACTAAGACAAACGAAGGAACTGGATGAACACAATCACAAAACACTTTTCACACAAATAAAGTCAGATCTAAATAATTTAAAAAAAACCATTATTTAAGCATGGATAGGTTGAACTAATACAATAATGACAATTTTACCTAAATTAATTTACTTATTCAGTTCCATAGCAATCAAACTACCAAAACAAATTATATTATAGAGATAGAAAAATAATAGCAAAATTAATTTGGAAGAACCAAAGATCCAGAATACTAAGGGAATTAATGAAAAGAAATGCAAGGGAAGGTGGCTTAGCCCTGCCTAATCTAAAACTATATTATAAAACAGCAATCATCAAAACAACTCAACAGTAGCTAAGAAATAGAGTGATAGATCAGTGGAATATGTTAAGTACACAAGACACAGTAGCTAATGATTACAGTAATCTACTATTTGATAAGCCCAAAGATTCAAGCTTCGGAGATAAGAACTCATATTTGATAAACACTGCTGGGAAAACTGGAAAATAGTATGGCAAAAAATAAACATAGACCAACAAACATCTTATAAAGGCCTCATTTCTAAAATACATAGAGAATTGAATAAAGTTTATAAGAATATGCCATTCCCCAATTGATAAATGGTCAGAGGATATGAACACTTTAAATATCACTATTAATTAGAGAAATACAAATCAAAACAACTCTGAAGCACAACACTACACCTATCAGATTTACTAACATGACAAAAGAGGAAAATTACGAATGCTATAGAAAGCGTGGGAAAATTGGAACACTAATACATTGTTAATGGAGTTGTGAACTGATGCAACCATTCTAGAGACTGATTTGTAACTATGCCCATAGGGCTATGAAACTGTGCATACCCTTTGATCTAGCAATACTACTACTAGGTCTGGATCCCAAAGAGATGATAAAAATGGGAAAGGACCCACATGTACGACAATATTTATAGCAGCTATTTTTGGGTGGCAAAGAATTAGAAATTGAGAGCATGCCCATCAACTAGGGAATGGCTGAACAAGCTGTTGTATATGAATGTAATATTGTTCCATAAGAAATGATGAGGAGGTAGGTTTTATAAAAAACAGGAAAGACTTGCATGAACTGATGCTGAGTGACATGAACAGAACCAGGAGAACATTGTACACATTGTGAGATGACTGACCTTGACAGACTTAGCTCTTCTCAGCAACACAGTGATCTAAGTCAATGCCAAAAGACTTATTATGGAAATTGCTATCCACATCCTGAGAAAAATCTATGGAGTCTGAATGCAGATCAAAGCATATTATTTTTTCTTTTTTGTTGTTGTTGTTTTTTTTTTGCTTTCTGATGGTTTCCCCTTTTGTTCTGATTCTTCTTTCACAAAACGAATAATGTGAAAATATGTTTGATATGCATGCACGTGTATAGCCTATATCAGATCTCATGCCATCTTGGGGAAGGGGAGGGGAGACAATGGGAAGGAGAAGTTGGGGAAATGTTCAGAAATCAAAATCTTTTAAAAGTAAATATTGAAAACTAAAAAATAAATATTTTAAAAAATCAGAGAGGAATAAGAAAAAACTGGGAAAAGAAATTATAGTGATGCAAGAGAATCATGAAAAAAAGCTAACTGCTTGGTAAAGGAGGCAAAAAAAAAAACCCTTAAAAATCATATAGGTCAAATGGTGAGAGAGAGAAAGAGAGAGACAGAGAGAGAGAGGAAGAAGAAGAAGAACAAGAAGAAGAAGAGCAACAACAGCAACAATGGAAAAATGAATAGAAAGTAAGAAATGATAACTGTTAAAAATTTTATAGTTAGTTTCTCTGATAATGGCCTCATTTCATCACTATATAGATAAGTCAAATTTATAAAATAAATGAGACATTCCCTCAACTGATAAATGATTAAAGGTTAGGAACAGGTATAATGCCAAGCAAAGGCAACTTCCAAGATTTGGATTACCAGCATAGCAAACCCCATTTATTCAGTGACAGATTAAGGCAAAGATTCACAGAACAGAGAAAATCAAAATATGGTATAACTCATTCATTTAGCAAGTAAGTTCTCAATTAAATCCAGGTACTACTCAAACCCCTGCACAGTAAATTCATTTATTCAGTCATTGTCTCTCTTCTCAAATGGAGATTAGTTTCCAATCATAAACAAAGTACATTCATTTGGTCAATCACAGAGCACAAAAAAGTTAAAGGTTTCCCACCCCTGGATCACAACTGAATTACGATACCATCCATTAACACCAAGCAGTTTCTGAAAAAGGGGCAGGAGAGCACAAAAGGCCATCTGCCCTTAGGCTACAACAAGGTTAAGATATCATCACAGCAGTCAATGGCCAAAGAGAGGTCCTCTCTTCATCTTGACTGGAGATAAGTACTCAGCAATCCCAGTTCCTGGAGGCAAAGCCTAACAAAGCTACAACATACATTGCAGTGTCCTCATCAAGTCACTCTCTGCCTACAGAACAGTCCCAGAACCCCTGAAAACATCAACAAGGCCCTCTTCCAGGATTTCTGTAAACACACAACAAGAAATTCCTCCTTCAGGGCTTCTGAACCAAAAGCAAGGTTCCAGGACCTCTACAACAGCAGCACTGTCCTTCACCAGCAGGTGAATCTGACAAAACAACATTAACACAGATAGAAACAATACTGGCATCACAGCCATACCTCCTCACCTCTCAGCAGCTCTGGATGGCAGTTCTCAAAAGTCCTGAGCAGCTCCAACTGGCCCCCAGCAGTCTTTCATTCATCAACTCTGGCTTCCTCCACTTGGGCCTTCTCTCTGCTTGGGCCTTTCCTCCAAATCCATGGCTCCTCCCAGTTCAGCCCTCTCTCTTCACGTCAACAAGTTCATCCTATAAGTGGGATTCACAAGCTCTGGGTTTCAACACTCAACCCAAAAACCAAGCCAATACAGGGGCATCTCCAAATTCCATTACCATTACAACGGGCAGTTTCAGATGAAGTAACCAATGTTAACTATAGCTATACTGGAGAAAAAAAAAACATGCTGTAAATTAATGTTGATTAGTGAAATGCAAAATCAAACAATTCTCAGATACCACCTCAGACTTATCATATTGACTAATATGACAAAAAATAAAATGACAGATGTTAGAAGCGATGTGGGAAAATTGAGACACTAATGCCCGGTTGATGGAATTGTGACTGGATTCAACTATTCTATAGAACAACTTGTAACTATGCCCAAAGAACTATAAAATCATGCATACCTTGGACCTGGAAATACCACTCCTAGGTGTGTGTCCCAAAGAGCTGAAAAACAAAAAAAAAGGAAAAGGATCTATATTTACAAAAATATCTACAACACCACCTTTCTGGTTTTAAAGAATAGGAAATTGGGAGCAGCTAGGTGGTGCAGTGAATAGAGCACTGGCCCTGGAGTCAGGAGTACCTGAGTTGAAATCCAGCCTGAGACACTTAACACAAAAACTAGCTGTGTGACCTTGGGCAAGTCACTTAACCCCAATTGCCCTCAAAAAAAAAACAGATTAGGAAATTGAGGGGATACCTATCTATTGGGGAATGGTTGAACAAATTGTGTTATGTGAGTCTGATGACATATTGTTGTGCTATGAGCAATGATGAGCAGGGTACTCTCAGGGGAAAAAAAAACCTGGATAAACTTACATGAATTGATGCAAAGTGAAATTAGCAGAGCCAGGAAAACATTGTGCATAATAACAACAATATTGTAAGATGATCAACTGTGAATGATTTAGCTATTCTCAGCAATACAATGATCCAAGACATCTCTAGACTTGTGATGAAAAATGTTATCCATCCCCAGAGAAAGAACTGACAGAGTCTGCATGCAGATTGAAGTATATTTTTTTAAGTTATTTTTCTTGCCTTTTAAAAAATCCTTGTTTTCTTTTACAACATGATAAATATGGAAGTATGTTCTGCATGACTGCCCATGTACAATATATCAAATTGTTTTTCAATGAGGGAGGGAAGGAAAGAAGGGATAGTATTGGAAATTCAAAAAATCACTAATTTTAAAAAGTGTTTTTTACATATAATTGGTGAAAAAGTAAAATTCTAAATAAAAACAGGTAGGTTTATTGAATCCAATATAAGAATCCAATATATATGCACATATGTATATATATATAAACATATGTATATATCACCTATCTATCAATATTTGTCTGTAACTGTATATCTATACCTATATCTATATCTATATCTATCTTTCCATATCTGCACTTAATTGTAGCCTTCTGGGGTGAAGGAAGGAAGAGGGGAAAAGAACAAAGTAAAAAGTACACAGCAGAGAACAAAAGAAAACTTACACAGAAGCAAGGAAAAGAAAGGAAGCTCTCAATAACATGTAGTATTTATTATATATGCTTTCTTGAAATGGAAATTTATTGCTGTATATTTTGAATCCTCTCACATTCTGTTGTGCACATGCCAATTCTTTTTTCTTCTTTTGTATTATTTTAGTTTTAGCATTTGTTTATTTTTCTCTTATTTTGTATTTAAGGTTTTAAAAAGTAAAAGAAAGAAAAAAGTGCAAAAAAAACCCCACTAATGAATAGGATTATTTGAAGAGGGGGAGAGAAACAGGAAATCTACTTGACTGAGAAAACAAAAGGGTGAAATAAAGGAACTAATAAGCAAAGAAAAAATAAGATTAAAGGAAAGTGGCTGAAATAACATAATGCTATATTTATAGCTAAAAACCACATTACTACTGACAGAGAAAAATATATAAGCCTCTTATAACTTTAAAAATATAGATTAAAATTCAATAAAGTGAAAAAGAGTGACAAATTGGATAAGAAAACAAAATCCTACAATCTATAGCTTACCGGAATCATATTTAAAAAAACAAATATATGAATATATTCATACATACATATATATGCACATATATATGTGTATTCATAATACATAGATAATACACACACACTTATGGAAAATTATGTCAAAATTTGGTTGCTCAGAGAAGTTCATCAGCATTGTACATCAATTTCACGATGTCAGGCTGGCTCGAGTTCTGGATAATGGACAGTACACTTGTACTTTACCAATCACCAGTAAAGTGAAACCAGACTGTGTGCTTACTCTCATGCTGTTGTACCGACCTCATTCTTGTTTGCCTGTGAAACCTGAATAGTATACTAGTGCCATGCCAGGAAATTGAATCACTTCCATTTGAATTGTCTTAGAAAGATTCTGAAGATCAGCTGGCAGGATAAGGTATCAGATACTGAAGTACTTTCTTGAATTAAACTGCCAAGCATTCAAATTCTGCTTTGGAGAGCACAACTCCAATGGGTTGTTCACATTGTTTGAAGGCAAAATGTATGCTTTATAAAGACTATGTTATGGAGAACTAACATCGGGCAAGCATTCACATGGTGGCCAGAAGAAGTGATGCAAGGATAAGCATAGGGTCTCTCTTAAGAAATTTGAAATTGATTGTGTGACATGGAAGATATTGATATAGGACTGTTCAGCATGGCATTCCCACATCAGAGAAGAAGTTATGCTCTGTGAGCAAAGCAGAATGTAAGTAGCTCAGAAAAAGCATGAAATATGCAAATTTACAGAATCCACCCCAAATGTTCATGCAGACTATTTGTGCCCAATCTGTGGTAGAACATTCTGAGCTTGTATTGGTCTGATCAACCACATTCAGACACACTGAAACTTGACTCTAGCATAGTGATGTCATTTTTGTCCTCTTGAAGAATTAAGGTCAACAGCCAGCCATCCTCCTCTGAAGATTAACCCTGGTCTTCTGTCTTCCTATAGTAATTCTCTCTAGTTAGATTCTTTCTCCTTTGTCTGCTCTTTTTTTTTGTTGTTGTTTGTTTTGTAGAGTAGATTTCTATAATTTCCATTACATCTGGAGAGCTTGGAATTTTCTGACCAGCTCTGCCACTTTCCCAGAATCATCTTCTACTTTTTTCAAAGATGGATTTTTTTCATATTATCTATCTTCGCTGTCTATCCTAGACTCTCATTCTTTTTTTTTTTTAAGTTTGGTTTGATTATTTTTATTTATTTATTTATTTATTTATTTATTTATTTATTTATTTGCTCATTTACTTTTAATTTACAAGATTCAGTTCCACAATCACTTGAGTTTCAGATTTTCTCCCCTCCCTTCCCCCCCACCCCCATGGTGGCGTGCAATCATGTATAGGATCTGCAAATACTTTCACATTGTACAATAGTTTGATAGACTCTCACTCTTTCATTCATTATCCATATAATTGTCTGATCTCTCTCGTTTCTATATATTCTTCATGCAATCAGATATCCATTATAAGCTCCCCCATCTAGATGGTTTTGGGCACTGTATCAGCAATGCAGCATTCACAATGCCTACAGTAACTATAAATATGCTGATATAGTTATTAATCACAAAATGGAACAGGCTCTCTACATAAGAAATATAGATAGTGCATTCATTTAAATACCAGAAGACTGAGTCCCAAAACCAGAAAGTCAAAGCCAACCCAGTAGTGATGAAGTTGGCACATGTGGTCAAAGTAG
>CM053590.1:57739909-57788132 GCA_028646515.1 Pseudochirops corinnae | reverse complement strand
TGCTTCTTATGCTTATTCTTACTCATGGTTGGTCAGACCGTGATTTTTTTTTTTAATCTCTGTGGGGCTCTACTTCCAGAAGGGAAAGCTCTGTCCCTAATCACTGGGTCCTCCTAGCTGCCATAGCTCTCAGGAAGGTGCTGGGTCCCTTTCCTACTTACTTCCAGCTCACTGGATAATGAAGACTCCAGTACCGAGGCCCAAGACTGGCATCTGGATCCAGGCCACTCAATGCTAGAGCACTTGGCCTCTGAAGGATCGCTTAGTCCCCCTCCTGTCTGCAGGCCCTGGGTGCAGAAGCTGCAACGTGGAGGCAGGTGCAAAACCTCTGCCTTTTGCTTTCCAGCCCTGGAGGCCTTTCGGCCAGACCGCTTTTTACCCCTGATTTCGCAAGGCCCTCTGACCTAGTTCTGAACACTGCTCGCAGCCGCTAATCCAAGGCTCTTTGGCACCTCCCATCCAGCCGCCCCCGGGGCTCAGCCAGGGCTTCAGGCCAGGCTGGTTTTGGTTTGCAGTGCTGATATGGTTCCTCGTAGCCAGGCTGACCTTAGTGGAAAGTATATTTGTGTGCATTTTGGAGTTCTAGGATTAGTTTAGAGTCATATTTTATGGGTATTTTGGGGTGGCTATGTGAGAGCTGGGATATGTTGCTGCTCCTATGCCGCCATCTTGGCTCCACCCCCCTACATTACCCTTTCATGACTCTTTATGTATGATAATTTTCCCCTATTCAATCTCTGCCCCCTTCTTCTTCCAATGAAATTTTCTTTCTCACCCCTTAATTTTGTTTTTTGAGGTATCATCCCAGGAAATTCACCTTATATCCACACCCTCTGTCTACATATGCTCCTTTTAATTGAGCTTAAAGTAATAGAGTAATAGAGTTGTAAAGTATTTGAAGTATTATCTTGCTATATATTAATGCAAACAGTAAGCCTGAAGGATAGGGTATTACTGTTGTTTTACCCCTAGCTATGACTTTACTACTGGACAGTAATGGCATCAATGCTTGACTAATGGCTTTTGCTGGTGGTGGATTCTCTGGGGTGGGGCCTTGCTATGCTACACAGACTGCTTACTTGGCCAGTAGGCTGCTGGTTTGTAGGAGGGCTGGAGCCTTGCTGTAGGCCTTGGGTTGTGAGGCTGTTTGCTCTGGCTGCTCTTTGACCTGTCAACCTTCAAAGATGTTTGGTTAAAGGAGACAAACAAATAGTGATATACAGTTATCTAATTTTATTCCTTTAAACTAGAGAAACTTGTACAAGGAATGCAGGACCTGAGGCCTGACTGAAAAACAAAAAGATGAGAGAGCTTAAGTACATTTTAGGACCATCCCAATTCAGGATGCCTGTGTCACACAAATTTATGGTCCCCATAAATGTTTAATCATTGTTTGAGAAAGGAATTTTCTTAATTGAAATAAATGGTAAATACAATAAAACAAGAGAGTTGACAAAGTGTCACTTGAAATTATGATCCAGGATATCTGTGTTTTCTTTACCATTAACATATGCTTTGGCATGGCATATACCCTGAAAATATTAAGAGAAGAAAAAGTCCCATTACTTAAGCTAATGCTTCAATTTAAGGGTCTCATCCTTAAGAGTCATTGTAAACCTCATCTGGTTTGTTGACTTAAGTAGAGGTGTTCTCCAAGCTCACTCAGTGAACAAGACAATGCTGTATCTGTTAGGAATTTATGATCTCAGGATGCTTGTTTTAAATCCTACTTCCAGCCTTATCTGGTCTTTGAGTTTGCTGACACAGAAAAAGGGCCTTTTTAAAATGAGGCAAAGCAGACTGTATGATTAATTCAAACTCTGGCCAAAATATGATATTTAATGATTATCAGACCTCAGTTTCCTCCCACCCCAGTGAGACAGTTGTTTCCTGCTAGGCTATTAAGCTGCTTCCCTGCTCATAGATAAGTTTCAAGGCAATTTTCTAGACTTCAGAGGGTTCCTTCATCACTCCACCATCTTGGCACCAAAAGTTGGGAAGATTATTCTTTGAAAGAAAATTTGTACCTATGAAAAATAAGCGCATGATTTGATATGGTTTATAGCTTCTCCATCATCTTTTTAGCAGAATAATGTCTATTTTTCACAACATTTTTGGTAGCATTTTTCCCCCTGATACTTTGAGAATTAATGTTTTTGAGCTCTCAAGATTGTGTCCCCTCAAACAGGAATATCTTCTTTCTAAACATGGTTAGTCCACTTTGCAATTTTTATTTTTTTGTGAAGACATTTCAATTTTTGCATAAAACACATTAGGGATAAAGTTCAAATACATTTCTTTTTTTTTTTTTCTTTCACAGATGCAGAAAATGTTACACTACACATTTTAAATTAACCCTTCATTTTTCATCTAATTATTGTCCTACATCAAGGTTTATTCTTAATGCTCTTACAATGATCTGCCCAAAGTTTCTATAAACTCAGTTTTCCCTCCAACACTTCTCACTATTTTATTAATACTATTCACAATTTTCATTATCTTCTTTCATATGATTTTCTTATAAATGAATACATTTTTCTAAATTTTCTTGACATTAACTGCCATATTTCTCCACTTGGCTTGAAGATCAAATTTGTATTTTAGGAGAAAGTTCCTCAGACATTTGGACCTCCATGTTTTGGCAACTTCTTGGTGTTAATCTGAGTTCATATTTACTTTTTTCATTAATTTCATTTTTTTGCTTTGATAGTTTCTATCAGGACTTCAGTTTAGTTTATTTAATGTATATTCTGCATTTTATCATTTTTGCTCTTCATTCTAATTTCAAGTCAGTGCCACAAAGAGTTGATTCAGAATTGACTTGTGCTCTGGCAATTAATTATTTTTTTTTCTGTTCATTAGAGTAAAGAACTTTTCATATTTTGCATTATGTAATTCAGTGTTTTCCAAGTCTATTTCCTTTCAACCCTCTTATTGAAGAAAATATTTATGAAATATGTCCATCTTCTATGAAAACTATAACACTTTGGTCTATTTTGTTTTTGATCCTGAAACATTTTACATTGTACTTTTCCTTTTCTTTTCATGTACCTATCTTGTCAAAAATATCATTTCATATTAAAATATGCACCTTTAATTTGGAGTTTCATATAAAATTCAGCAAATGCTGCAATTATCTTCACTGATATTTTTGCTTATGTTCATTATGATCTCTGAAATATAAGATGGTCCTACCTCAGCTTGTTCCCTTTGGATGTATAGTAAAACTAAAACACCACATTACATTCCATTTTATACATATACAAATACATATATATGTATGTTTGTGTGTATGTGTGTGAGAGACACTAATTTTCTTGTTTTTAGTCATACTGCAATGCTGAGTCTTTAAAAAAAAATTCTGTGACTGAATATCATTATGTCGCAAATGTTTTTCCACCCATAATTTCTAAATATATATGGATGGTTACGTTGTTCTTCCATAAAGACTATTTCCCCCTCTTTTACCTATGATTTTCTTTTTTTCCATTACTAGACATCTTTTTAAAATTTAATTTCTAAGTCTAAGTTTTAGCTTGTTAAGATGTACTGTATCTAAACAACTGAAATAAATGGCTTCAAGAAAGAACTTTATCTTTCTTTCCTTTCTTCCTTCCTTCTTTCCTTTCTTCCTTCTCCCTTACTCTCATCCTTCTTTTCTTCCTTCCTCCTTCCTCCCCCCTTCCTTCCCTTTCTTTTTTACCCATCTCCCTCCCTCCTTCCTTTGTTCCTTCCTTTAAAAAAAATACTGACTAATTCAGTCCTTAATATGTGGAAAACATAATACAAAATTCTTGGGTGGGGGTTGGGGGAGGTTTCAAAAGAAAAACAGTGTCAGATTCCAATCTCAAGAAAATATTCATTCTTGTGTATCCTAGAATTTTTCTCTCTCTAAAATACAGAATCATTTTTGGAACACAAACATAGAGCAATATCAAGTAATACTTGCTGTAACATATCTCTGCTAGACAAGACATACAGGACTTAGAAGACAGCAAGATAGTTCAAAAACTGAAGAATGTTGATTCGAAGTAGTGTGATTGCAAACTGAGCAAACAAAAGAAACTGATTTATCCTTCCATCACAGCTGTGGAAGCTTGGGGACTACCAGCACATCTGGTAAGTACTATCCAAGTAGTTACACAATAAAGTAGGAGGAAGAGGTAAGAGATACTTTTAGACTGTTAGCTCCATAGTATCAACTAGCACAATTGAAAGAGAGAGAGAGAGAGGGAGAGAGAGGAGAGAGAGAGAAACAGAGAGAGAGAGAGAGAGAGAGAGAGAGAGAGAGAGAGAGAGAGAGAGAGAATATATCAGATAACACAAAGATAGTAAGTATCCTATCAGGAAATATACATTCCCATAGCCCATGGCATTATCCCATCTGGCCTGGGAGGTTTCTATCACGTGAAATCCATCACCCATTTCTGCCAGATTTTTGAGTCCAGAAATCCATGCTACTCTAAACACCAGGAGACTTAGAAGTCATGAGAGCTATTGAAATTGGCTTTAATTTCCATCGGTGTCAGAGTAGGTCTGAGAAGTCCGGAATCACCGTCAAGAATCCTTGCTTACTGTTTGCATATATATAAGATTTACATATACACATGCACATATATATGGGAACATGAAAGCAAGTCTATACACACATGTATATGCTTGTATGCATGTATATGCATCTATATATAAACATGATATTTAGTGTAAATAAGATTTTACCCTAGAGAAGGAAAAGAGGAATTGGTGAGGGAGACAGGACTAGCTTCCTTAAGATTCAGGTTAAATTTCCATTTATTGGGGGGTGTCAGGAATTTGAAAGAGTTCTGAGCCATTTGATTTAAAGGGACTTCTCTAGAAGCAAGTAGGGCTTCATTGTACATTTTCTTTGTGCTTATAATTTACCACAATACAAAGTATTTTAAAAGTTTTATTGCACTTTCAAACTTGGATAGGTTTAAGATAGAGAAATAATCTTAAATGCAAATTTTGTATATTGATGACTACTTACTATGTACAGAGTACTATGCTGTGCAATAAGGTTTCACTCAACAACGTCTGCTTTCTGAATTTAACCAGTATTTTAATGATTATTTAACATTGTAAGATGAAACTGTCTTGAGGATGCTTTCAATTTAAAGTGATATTAAAATTAAAGTAGAAGAATAAACTAACAATTTTGAGCTATGTTTTCATTCACACCATTGATTGCCTCACTCCATGACCATAAATAGCTCCCTTAGAATAGTATAAGTTCTGTAGAACTGTTTTAGGACTTTTCTGTCAACAACTCCCCAGGGTCTCTTTAATACATGAAGCAAGGATATAATAGACAGTAATTGCTCCTGTAAAGTTGTTTTTGTCAATTCCTGCAAAAATGCTCACTCAGATGGATTTTCAAGACAGATAGAATTATGTGAAGGTATGTAAAAATAACACATGGCATTTTGTCATTTACCTTATTGATGCAATTTATTATTGTATAAATAAAATATTGGAGGCAGAGAGTTGTCATGTTAAGAGCACTGGTGAGGCAGAGCCAAGATGTCATAGGCAAAGACAGACCTAAGCTCTCCTCCCAATCCCCTCCAAATACCATTAAATAATGAATCTAAACAAATTCTAGAGCAGCAGAACCCACAAAAAGATAGAGTGAAACAACTTTTCTAGCCAAAGACAACTTTAGGAGGTAGGCAGGAAAGGACTGATGCACCAGAGTAAGAGAGGAGTACAGTTTAGTGCAGCACAGACCAAGCTCCAGCAAACCTGGAGCAGACATCAGAGGGGCTGAATTTAATGGCAGCAGTGGCAGTTTCCAGAATTTTTAGTCCAGAAACAGCAAATAAAACTTGGAAAGTCAGCAGTAAAGGTCTATTATATCTTTGTGAAAAAGCAGAGCATAGTTCATTGTGAAAGTGGAGCATAGTTCATTGCAGGCACAGCCATGGCCCCAGCAAACCAGAAGCACCACTTGGGAGCCACTAAATTAGCAGCAGAAGCAGTTGCTTTTGGAGCTCTCAGTCCAGAGATGGTAAGGGGGTTAAACAATTAGTAGGAAGATTACAGGGATCTCTTTGCTAGTACTGAGGCAGGACTTGGTTGCTTTGTATCCATACATATTTGGGTCACAGGCCTGGGTGGCAGTCTTAGGTCCAGAAGAAGAACCAGCACAGCAGAGCTTTTGCCTGCAGGGGACTAGAGACCCTTGTCACAGTGCCAATACAGAAAACAGTGCTCATGGTGACTCCCAGACCAGAGCACAGGCCAGGAGAGTAGTAAACAGCACTTATTAGATCATACCACCTTGGAAGAACTGAAAACTTATAGATCCCTAGATATATCTCTGAAAACAAATACACAAAACTCATGAAATTTGGAAAAGTGCATGCTACACACTGGAAACAGTGCCCTACATTAAAAAAAAAAGACTTAAAAGTCAAGTAATAGTCTGGGAAAATGAGAAACCAATAAAACAGAAAAATCTCACTATAGAAAGTTATTATGGTGACAAGGAATGTCAAAACACACTCAGAAGACAACGAAATTAAAGGTCCTGTGAGAGCTTTCAAGAAAACAAAATGAATCACGTTTGGGTCATGGAAGAGCTAAACACAGATTTTGAAAATCAAGTAAGAGAGGCATAGGAAAAATTGGGAAGAGAAATGAGAGTAATGCAAGAAAATCATGAAAAAAGAGTCTACAGTTTGGTAAAGGGGGCACAAAATGCTGAAGAAAATAACACTTAAAAAAACAACAACAACAAAAAACACAAACTAGACCAAATGTCAAAAGAAGTACAAAAAGCCATTGAGGAGAAAAATGCATTAAAAAGTGGAACTTGCTAAATTGAAAAGGAGATCGAAAAGTTCACTGGAGAAAATTTCTTACAAATTAGAATGGAGCAAATGGAAGATAATGACTTTAGGAGAAATTAAGAAACAGTAAAACAAAACTAAAAGAAAGGGAAAAAACATAGAAGACAATGTGAAATGTCTCACTAGAAAAGCAACTGACTTAAAAACTAGGTCCAGGAGAGATAATTTGAAAACTCTTGGAATACCTGAAAGTCATGATAAAAAATAAAAGAGCCCAGACATCATCTTTTAAGAAATTATCAAGGAAAAATTGCCTTGATTTACTAGAACCAGAAGGTAAAATAGAATTTGAAAGAATTCACCAATCACCTTCTGAAAGAGATACCAAAGTGAAAACACCCAGGAATATTATAGCCAAATTCCAGAGCTTCCAAGTCAAGGAGAAAATATTGCAAATAGCAAGAAATAAACAATGCATGTATCATGAAGCCACAGTCAAAATAGCATACGTCTGGCTGAATTTTACATTAAAGAATCAAAGTTTGGAATATGATATTCAAGAGGGCAAAGACCTAGGACTACAACCAAGAATCACCTAACCAGCAAATCTGAGTATAATCCTTCAGGGGGAAAACATTGATATTCAATGAAATAGAGGACTTTCAAGCATTTTTGCTTTATATAGTACTTTATTTTTTCTCCGTTACAGATCAAGAAAATTTTTAGCATTCATTTTTACAAGATATGGAGTTCAAAATTTTTCTCCCTTCCTCTCCTTTCCTCTTTTCTGAGAATGGAAGACAGTTTGATACAGTTTATACATGTACTATCTTGTAAAACATATTTCCAAAATCCTCAGAGTTGTGGAAGAAGCATGAAAAGAAAAAAAAGAAACACGAGTAAGAATAAAGTCAGTGGAAAAACAAAAAAGATATTTCATTCTGCATTAAGAATCCATCAGGTCTTTTTATGTGTATGGATAGCATTTTGCTTCGTGAGTCCTTTGTACTTGTCTTAGATCATTGTGTTGTTGAGAAAAGCCTAGTAATTCATAGTTGATTATTACATACTGTGTACAATGTTTTACTGGTTTTGCTCATCTCCCTTTGCATCAATTTGTGCAAGTCTTTGCAGGGTTTTCTGAAATCTGCCTGTTTATTATGTCTTATTACAAAATAGTGTTCCATTACATTCAAATACCACAGCTAATTCAGTCATTCCCCAATTGATTCACATCCCATCAATTTCCAATATTTTGCCACCATGTATAGGGATGCAACAAATATTTTTGCACATGTAGGTCTTTTTTACTTTATTTATCATCTCTTTGGGATACAAACCTAGTAAAAGTATTGCTGGATCAAAAGTTATACATAGTTTTATAGCCCTTTGGGCATAGTTCTAAATTAATTTCTAGAATGTTTGGATCAGTTCACAACTCCACGATCAGTGCATTAGTATCCCAATTTTCCTACATCTTCTCCAACATTTACCTTCTTCTTTTTTGTCATATTGGTCAATCTGATTGTGGAGAGGTAGCAATTCAGAGTTGTTTTGTTTTGCATTTCTATAATCAAAAGTGATTAAGAGCACTTCTTCATATGACTATAGATAGCTTAATTTTCTTCATCTGAAATCTGCCTATTGATATCCCTTGAAGATTCATCAACTGAGGAATGGCTTCTATTCTCATAAATTGTAAGTAGTTCTCTATATATTTGAGAAAAAGAGTTTGTTATAAAGTACATATATATATATATATATACATATATAAAGTTTATATATGTAAAGCTTATATACATATAAAGCATATATGTGTATATGTGTATACAGTTATAAAAAGCTTTCTGTTTCCCCTCTAATCGTGGTTCCATTGATTTCGTTGTGTAAAAGCTTTTCAATTTGATATGATAAAAATTATCTCTTCTACCTTTCGTAAGGCTTTCTATTTCTTGTTTGGTTATGAATTCTTCCTCTTTCCCTAGATCTGACAATGCACTATTCCTTGCTCTTTTATTTTGATTGCTTCATTGTCTACAGTACCTTTTAGTGAGATATAGCTTCCTTCCCTATCTTTTTAATTAGGCCTATTTTTACTTTTATATTGTCTAAGATCAGGATTACTATCTCTGTTTTTTTTTTTTTCAGCTGAAGCATAATAGATTCTGCCCCATCCTCTTAGCTTTACTCTGTGTGTATCTCTCTTCTACAAGTGTGTTTCTTATAAGCAATATATTGTAGGATTTGGGTTTTTGATGCACTCTGTTATCCACTTACATTTTATGGGAGAATTCATCCCATTCACATTCACAGTGATGTTTACTAACTGTGTTTCCCTCCTTTGTATTCTTCCTCCTTTCTCTCCTTTCACCTTTTCCCACCTCACCAGTGCTTTGCTTCTGCCTACCACCTTCTCTGCTCTGCCCTCCCTTCTGTCAGTTCTAGCTACTCCTTTTACTTAATCTCTTCCCTTTCTACTTCCCTGGGCAAGCTAGATTTCTATATTCAACTAATTGTGTATATTATTCACTCTTTGAGGCCATACTGATGAAAATAAGGTTTAAGTGATGCCTATTGACCGTTCTCATTTTCCCCACCACTGTAATTGGTCTTTCATAGCTCTCCATGTGAAATAATTTATCTCCATTCTACCATTCCCATCTCTCTACACCCATTGTGCCCCTCTTTTTCGTTCCTTAATTTTTTGACACTCCCCCAAATTAACCTTATATCCGTATCATTTGTCTTTGTATATTCCTTCTATCTATACTGTCAGTAATTTAAGATTTACATTGTCCCATGAAGGGATATAAACACTTTAGCTCCATTGAATGCTTTATATTTTATTTTCCCTCGTTGCTTGTTTATGCTTTTGTTGGGTCTTGATATAGGAGGTCAAAGTTTCATTTAGTTTTTGTCTTCTCCTTATGAAGTCTTGAAATCATTCTATTTAGTCAAATGAGCATTTTTTCCTCTTGATTCTTGGTTGTAGTCCTAGCTACTTTGCACTCCAGAATATCATGTTTCATGACTTTCCATCCTTTACATTTGCAGATGCCAAGCCCTATGTGATCCTTGTTGTGGCTCCCTAGTATTTGAATTTCTTCTGTCCATTTTTAGTATTTTTTCCTTGATATGATGGTTTTGAAATTTGACTATAATGTTCCTTAGGGTTTTTATTTTGGGATCTCTTTCCTGAGGTGATTAGGGGATTTTCAATGCCTATTCTTCCCTAAAATTCCAAAATATCAGGGCAGTTTTCCTTGATAATTTCTTAAGAGATGCTGTCCAGGTCCTCCTTTTTATTGTGATTTGCAGTAAGCCCAATGACTCTGATTGTGCCTCTGCTGGATTTATTTTTCCAGGTCGGTTGTTTTTCCCATGAGATTATTTTCCATTTTAAATTTTTTTTGAATTTCTTTGATTGATCTCTAATGTCTCATAGAATCATTAGCTTCCACTTTCTCAATTCTAACTTGTAAGGTATTGTTTTTTGTCAATTAGCTTTTGTACTTTTTTTTCAATTTGGCCAATTGTTTTCTTCAACCAATTATTTCTCTGGTGTTGTTTTGCTGTTTTGTTTTGTTTTTTTCTTTGCATCTTTTTTCCATTTCGTCAACTCTGTTTTTTAAGCAGTTTTCTAAGCTGTAAACTCTTTTTTTTCTACAAAATTTTGCATCAGTATCATTTGTTTTATCAAATTTTCATCTACCTCTCATATTATTTTTAAGCTCCTTCTTGTGTTCTTTCTGGGATTGAGACCACTTCCTGTTTTCATTTTTGGGTTTTTGTCCATAGGTGTTTTGACATTGTTATTCTCTTTTGAGTTTGTATCCTGTTTTTCCTGTCACGATAATAATTTTCTGTGGAATTTTATAATTTTCTAGAAATTAATAAATTTCTAAGGAATTTAGATTCCTTTTGTTGTTGTTGTTTGCCCATCTTTATTTTTTTTCAGGAGTGCATAGGGTTTTCTTTTCCTATTTATTAAATTTAATTTATTAAATTTAAATTTCCTATTTATTAAATTTGAGCTCTGCACCCAGGATAGAAGGGGCACTGACTCAGGCTTCTTATGTTAGTTGCTGCAAGTCCTGGCTTGTTCCTGGTGCTATTGTTGTACCCAAACCTAAATCCCAGGTCACTACACACCACCTGATTTGTGGCCCACCATTAAGGCCCTTTTATATTTTTGTCTTTTTTCCTATCCTACATTTTGTCATAGCTTGAAATGGTTTAAAGGTATGCCTGAGCATTGCTGAATTCCTGGCCCCCTCCTTCCTCAAATCAGCATTAAGTATACAAAGTTCAACTCAGGGTCATGGTGTAATGTAGAGACCACCTTGTCCTGTTCTGCTGACCAAGCAGGGTCTTCACCCCCTTTTCCCAGAGCATGACCCTAGCCTGTTCTGGGGAATTCCAGTCCCCCTTACCCCATGACCCCTCCACCCTGTTCTGGGAAGCTGACTACAACCCTCCACCCTGCACCCTCCACCCTGTTCTAGGAGGAACCCCCATGTCATAAGAAGATTGCACCCTTGTACCCTTGTGCCATATTCCCAAATTAGCCTGAGCTATAGAGATAACCAATGGCTCTTCTTTGCTTCTGTACATCATGGCTTCTGCTCCTTGATTGTGGTTTTTGTGGTTTTAGCCTTTACAATCAAGCCATTCCAATAACTCACTACTGATTTGAGTGATGAACACTCTGGTACTCGCGTGCTTGCTTAATAAATACACACCTAAATTTACCTTGAACCTAGGTCTTGGCTCACTCTTATTTTCTGCATGACACTATGGTAATGTTGCCCTGAGGCCCAAGGGGGACCTCTGTTTCTGGTGCTGTGCTGAGGTGAAGGGTTGGGATTGACTGATGCTGCTAGAGGCTGGAGGCACCTGGCAGCTTAATTGGTTCTGAGCTGGGGTCCTAGTGGCAGTGTCTGGTGTGTGCTGAGTCTGGGACAGTGAAGCACATGGTAGTCTGGCCTCTGTAGGCTGCCAGTTTTCCCAGTGTCATGCTGAAACATTGTGGAGTTGATACTGGCTGGGCTGCCTGTTTGCTTGGACACCCATAAAATTGGCTTCTGCCTGTTTGCTTTGGGGTTATGCTGCAGCACATGAAGGTCTGCTGGAAAATGCCTTTTTGCCCAGGGACTAGACTGAAGCACATAGTGGTTCTCCAAGCTGAAGTCCATGTTTCTATTGGCTATGCTAAAGTGTGTGTGTGGAGGTTCCTTGTGGTGGTGTTTAACTGCTCCAGTAGGACTCAGTTTGCTGAGGGGGTTTTGATACTGGCTTGCTGGGATGCTTCCCATCCTGGGCTGTGCTTCCCTATCGCCCAAGTGAAACAGACCACTCTTGCCTATCTTTCAAATTTCTAGGGCTCAAAAACCACATCTTTTTGCTTGTTCTGTTGTTTCAGAGTTTGTTTGGGAGCTCTGTTTTATAATTGCTTGGAGGTGAGCATGGGAGAGTCACAATGATTTGCTGCTTACTCAACCAGTTTAGCTCCCAGAAATCCTTTCAATTATTCTTGATGAAAAGACCGGAGCTGAATAGAAAATTTGATGTCCAAATGCAAGACTCAAGAAAAGCTTAAAAAGGTAAACAGGAAAGGGAAATCATAAGGCATTTAATAAGGTTTAATTATTTCCATCTCTATATAAAAACATGCTATGTGTAACTCATAAGAACTTTCTCATCATTAGTGGAGATAGGAGTATATATTTAGAGAGGGCAGAGGTATGAGTTGAGTATGAAGGAATAACATCTAAAAATAAATTTAAGATGAGAGAGAGGAATGTATGTACTGGGAGAAATGGAAAGGGAAAGGTATGATGGAGTAAATTAATAATGTCACTTAGAAGAGGCAAGAAAAATCTTTTACAGAGGAGGGCAAGATGGGAAACATGGATGGAGGAGGAGTGAATGAACCTTACTTTCATAAGAATTGGCTCAAAGAGGGAATAACATACTTATTCATTTTGCTATAGAAATCTCTCTTACCTTAAAGGAAAGTAGGAGGGGAAGGGAATAAGAAAAGAGCATTGATAAATGTAATAGTAATGAAATTTGAAGATCCTTTGGTATTGCTAAGCTATGAGGTACTTAGAAACTAGTTTAAAATGAAGCCTTTGTTAAAAAAACAAGGTATGAACTCCTGTTGCTGACATGACAGGAAGGGGCTGAACAGGGAGGAGCAATACTGTATATAAGGAAAAGCACTAGCTGGGAAAGTGAGAATTTCCTGGGAACTTGTGGTGGCAGAGCTTCTTCTGAGGGCCAGCTGGAGCTGGTGAGGAGCTGCTGAGGATTTCTGAGGATGAGCCAGAACTGCAGGAGACTGAAGAAGCATGACTGTGGTGTTGGTATTTTGTCTTTTTGTGGCTTTGTTAAGTCTTGATTTTCCAAGGATAGAAACTGTGAAGGATTTAAGGTGGACTGGACACTGTGAGCTTCAGTCTGGGACAGGAACTGCATGGAGAGCTGGACAAGGAACTGGGAACTGTCTGCCTTTGAAACCAAGTGACAGTTTGGTGAATACAGATTGTAGCTGGGATCATCTAAGGGGATCCAGGGAATCTGAGAGCCTACTCCAAGTCAAGCTGAAAGAAGACTTTACTTGGATACTGTGTAGTGACTGAGAAGATTGTGATTTACTTGTGATGGAGAGATGGATGGGCTGTGTATTTTCTGATGATTCAATAGTGAATAGTGACTGATTTGTAACTTAGTGTGCCCCATGAGTGGAAAACTTTGACTATTGTATTTTGTGACCCATAAGCCTCCTTAAGGATGATTGAACAATAGAGTTGATTGAATGATTGAGTTACTAAGTGATTAACTGACTAAATCATGGTACTTTGTTCAAAACTATGTCACCACTGTGGTGAAAATTATGCTCCCATTTTAGTGATAAACTGTTTTGAATGCTATATTTTGATTTTCTGTGATAAGTTATAACATTATGAATGCTACATCTTGATTTTCTGTGAATGTTTTGCTCTAATTTGTTATTGAATAAAAAGAGAGTTTGTTATACTATGTAATCAGAACCTTGAAAGCTGTTCACAGCAGCATTCTTTTAGAAAACTACTCATGCTTGGCTTTACAATAAAAAGGAGGGCAGATTAATGGAGGGTGTAGTTAGAAGCAAAAGACTTTTCAAGAAAGACAAGGTGAAAGGAGAAAGAGATTAGAATAAATGGGGGTGGTAGGATGGAGGGAAATATAGTTAGCAATAGTAACTGCAAAGAGGAATTTGAAGCTCATTTCTCTGATAAAGCCCTCATATAGAGAACTGAGTCAAATTTATGAAAATGAAAGTCATTCCCCAATTGGTAAATGATCAAAAGATATGAACAATTTTCAGATGAAGTAATCAAAGCTATCTATAGCCACTAGAAAAAAAAAACCTGCTCCAACTAACTATTGACTGGGGGAATGCAAACCAAAACACTTCTGAGGTATTGCCTCATACCTATTAGATTGGTTAATAGGCAAAAAAGGAAAATGACAAATGTTGGAGGGTCTGTGGAAGAAGTGATACATTCATGCACTGTTGGTAGAATTGTGAACTGAATTTACTATTCTGTAGAGCAATTTAGAACTATGGCCAAAGGTCTATAAAACTGCCTAATGATATCACTACTACATACATTTTTTAGATTTAAAAAATGAAAAGGAGAAGGACCTATATATGTACACAAATATTTATAGCAACTCTTTTCTAGTGGCAAAGTATTTGAAATTGAGGTTATATCAAACAAATGGGAAATGGCTGAAGAAATTATGGTATATGATTAAGATAGAATACTATTGTGATAAAAAGGAAAAGAAATAGAGTACTATTCACACCAGGAACTCCCCTCCCCACCCCAAACACACACCTACACACCTTTGCATATCCAGTGGAAAAATAGACTCCAGCGTGAAGAATGACTATGTGCTTCAGTGTAGTCCCTGGGCAAAAAACGCATCTTCCAGCAGAACTTCATATGCTGTAACACAACCCCAGGACAAACAGGCAGAAGCCAATTTTAAAAATGATGAGCAGGATGCCTTCAGAAAAACCTGGAAAGACTTACATGAGCCAATGCAAAGTGAAATCTACTGTTGACCGTGAATGATTTCACCATTTTTCAGCAATATAATGATATAAGACAACTCTGAAGGACTTATGATGAAAAATCCCCAGAGAAGGAACTAATGGTATCTGAATTCATGTTGAAGCATACTTTTTTTTTTTACTTCTTTATTTTCTAGAAGCTTTTTTTGGTCTATTTTCTTTTACAACATGACTATTATGGAAATGTTTTGCATGACTATACATGTATAACCTATATCAAATTGCTTGCCTTCTTAATTAGTAGGGTGGGAGGGAGATAATTTGGAACTCAAAATGAACATTAAAATTATTTTATATGTAACTGGGGAAATTTAGAAAGGAAGGAAGAAATAAAGGAAGGAAGGAAGGAAGGAAGGAAGGAAGGAAAGAAGAAAGGAGGAAAGGAAGGAACAAAGAGCACTGAACCTGGGATTTGTAAGATACAGGTTTAAGCCCCATCATCATCACTATGTAATCTAAACCAATTTCCTGGGCAAGTCATAACCTTCTTCCATTTCCCCATATTTCATTTTAATATTTTTTCTAGCATAAAGGAAAGGGCAGGAAAAATTGACTAAATAACTGAGACTGCTTTTAGCTTTAACACTATGATTCCAGAAAATTATTGAAGAATCTTGAACAATTCAAGAATCTGTGGTTTCTTAGAGATGGGTGCCACATCCACCCATAAAGATAATAAATAATAATCATTATAGTATAGAAGATTACTTATTTCATAGATACTTCAGTTCTGAAAGTTATGATTTTAGAAGGCTAAATTGATTAATAAGCAGGGATGTCTCCAGACTGCGGCAACCAGGATTGTAAAAGATCTTGAATTTATGCAATATGACAATATAGAAAGAAGAAAAAGAAAGAAAATTTTCTTGATCCTCCTTATAGTATCTTCCTGATTAGATTATCTCCAATTTATCCTATCTATATCTTTGTCTTCTTTGCACATAGTTCTTCTCATTCTGTCTGTGAGCTTCTGGACGGCCATTTAAATTTCAATGACCTAAACCAACATGTATCTGAATAAGCATCCCTTCTATAACCTAACATACACAATAAGTGATAATCCAGCCTCTATTTGAACATATATAGTGATGAAGAAACTCATTATCTCAAGAGGCAGCCTAATTTACTTTGTGAGAGCTGGGAGTATTTAGAAATGAGGGACCTCATTTTTTTAGAGGCTCTAAGTACAGGTAGATGCTTTGCTCCATGTTAGCTAAAGTTGTGTCATTTGTGTCTCACAAATTTGGCCCCATTTTTGAGGGATGGAGCAAAGACATGGGAATGGTTTCTAATTTCCTTGAATAGTTCATTTTACAGATGAAGAAACTGAGGCAAACAGAGTTAAGTAACTTGCCTGTGGTCACACAGCTAGTAAATTTTTGAGACCAACTTGAACCTCAAGTAAGTTAGTTTTTCTTATTCCAGACCCAGCACTCTATTCATTGTGTTGCCTAATTACCAACCTATGAAGTTCTTCTAATTCAAAACCTACACTACACTCTTTCCAATTTATCCTGCCTTTGACTGTATTATAAACCATCTACTCTCTTACCTACCAATAGAAATGCATCATTCTGCTAAAAAAAAGAAGGCCATGGCCATATGAACAAAATATATATTCCTTAATCTAAACTCAAGTTCTATACAGTATGACTCTAATTTACCTTTTCACCCTTGCTCACACTAATTCAATCTGCATTAATGTAGAAGTGGATTAATTCTCCAGAAGCTATGGAAGAAGTCCTACTTTGATTTTTATTTAGATAAAAAAATACTTTTTTTTTTCCTTTCTGTTCAGATACATTGCCCTAATGCTGACCCACTCTCTAGCTGAGACCATGTTGGAGGTTGTTGATATTTTCTGTGTAGTTGTACGGCTTAACATATGTTTACCAATAGTTTGGATATGAAAGAATAATATTCTATAGTTGTTTCAGGGTGCATCATTTTGTCTGGAGATACTTAGCTATTGATTAAAGATAGAAGGAGAGTCTTCTGGTTGATAAAATGTCCTCTTCAGAATTCTATTTTATGGGACATGACATTGTTTGACCTCCTCTCTCTTGTGAAAATATGAAGCTGATCTAGAAATTTCAGCAATAGTAGTTAAAGTTTTTCTTGGTAGCAGAGCCTAACTGGAATCATTTTTGTGGTTCTTGGCCAGAGAGCATGTGCTGCATTGTGGTGTCAATAGTAAACATAGAGCAATGTAAAGACACTGTTATAATTGGCTCCATTAAAATAATCTCCAAAGTCTGAAGTGTCTAATCTGTGTACCAGATTCACTTCCCCTTTTCTAATTCCCTCTCAAAATCATTTTCTGAAGTTCCTAGTATATGTTCAAAGTTGTTTGTGTTTCAAAAAGTGGTTTGTTTTTTCAATAAGTCAATTTACTAGATGTACAGTATTTCAAATGGAAAATAATGAGATGGCTTCCTAATTATCACTAACAAAGTTATGATAATTACTGAAATGTTGATAGCAATAAACCAACCTGCCATCTGAGTTATGTTTGAATTTCTAAAAAATGGAACCTAAGGAGAAATATCAGTTCATTAAATGAGGCACAAAGTAATTTACTTGCTGTAATCAAGTTTTAATGCACTAATTAGATTTTTTAAGTTTTCAGTATAATACAATATTTTTTATATTTTGTGGGGGTAATATTTCCCAAGAATGCTAGACTCATTAATAATGTATGCATAATTATAGCTATAGAATAAGAAAGGGATTTCAACGGCATGCAAAAGGAAAAAATAAAATGCAATTATGATGTGATTATTTTGTTTTGTGATTAATGATAATGAAACCTGCTTCATAATAATATTGCAGTACCTTTAGCATGTGGAGCATCTTTCTTCAAAGAACGTCAGGATACTTTTCATACGCTGTTAATTTAATTTTGTAACATCTGTGAAAAGTAAGTAGTGTCATCTTCAATTTACATACTTAGTCAAACACTACATCTTAAGAAAATGGAGCATCTTGTTCAAATATAAAGTAGTAAAAATAGAGGAATATTGTAGGTTCTCACAGTAAGGTTCCAAATACTTCAGAAACAGTTGAATGTGTTGTGGAGGTTAAATGTTCTATAGTGAAATACCTGCAATGACTTTGAAGGGGTGGTATTGTAAATTGCTGCCTTGTTTGTAGTTGATGAACTAGCCAAAATTCCCATAGCAAATTATTTCTACAGCCCAGATTTTCAATGTATTATCCAAGGTACAGCATTCACTGTGAGGTACTCTTCATTTTACAACATTAAAGACATTAGCTCAATCTTAAGAAAATGAAGTACCTTGATCCAACACAATGATTTAATGATTAAAATTTCTTACAAGGATGTTTTGGAATCTTCAAAAGCAGTTGGGTATGAGTTTATGCTGATATCTATCTATCTATCTATATATCTATATAGATAGATATAGATATAGCTATAGATATAGATATATATCCTTTTTAAAAATGAATTTATTTTTAACACTTTTAAAAAATAATTTTTGAGTTCCAAATTCTTTCCCTCCCTCCAATTTCTCCTTGACTCATGGAAAAAGCAAGGAAATGATATCAATTATTTATGTGAAATCATGGAAAATATTTCCATATTTGCAAAAAAACCAGAAAAATAAGGACAGCAAGAAAATGTATACTTATATTTGCACTCAGAGTTCATCACTTTTCTCTCCAGAGCTGGATAGCATATTTTTATCTTGAGTCCTTTGAAATTGTCTTGGATCACTGTATCAATCAGAGCAGCCAAATCTTTCGTAGTTATTCACCATTACAACACTGTATTACTGTATGCAACAGTCTCCTAATTCTTTTCACTTCACTTTGCATCAGTTCATATAAGTCTCACTATGGTTTTTTATTTCTTTTTTTTTTCCCTTGAAACCACCCCCTTCAGTTGTGTTCTACTCTTCATGACTCCATTTAGGGTTTTCTTGGTAAAGATATTGGAGTGGTTTGCCATTTCCTTCTTTAACCCATTTTACTGATGAGGAAATTGAGTCAAAAAGGGTTAAATGACTTGTCCATGCTCACTCAGCTAGGAAGTCCCAAGGTCATATTTGAAGTCAAGTCTTCCTTACAGCAGACCTGACACTTTATCTACTATTCCACCTAGCTCCCCCAGCACAGTAGCATTCCATTATTATCATATGCCACAACTTGTTCAGCCATTCCTCAACTGATTAACATTTCCTCAATTTCCAGTTCTGTGCACCATAAAAGAGTTGCTTAATTTCATTGTTGTTGCACACATAGATCCTTTCCCTTAAAAAATAATCTTTTTAGATATATAGACCCAGTATTAGTATTGCTAGATTAAAGCATATGCATAGCTTTGTAGCATTTTGGGCTTTGTTCCAAATTGTTGTATTGAATGATTTGACCAACTCACAACTCCACCAAGAGTTCATCAGTGTACCTATTTTCCCTCATTCCTTCAAGAATTTGGCTTTACTGATGGGTGTGAAGTACTTCAGAATTGTTTTAATATGAATTTCCATAATCAATAGTCATTTAGAGCATTTTCATATGACTAGAGATAAATTTGATTTTTTCTTCTGAAACTGTTTCTTCCTAATTTTTGACCATTTGTCATTGGGGGAGTGGTTCTTATTTTGTATGTATACATATGCCTATGTATGTGTGTATATGTGTGTATGTGTGTAAGTGCATATGTGTTTGCTTTGTTTCCTATGTATTTGAGAAATAAAACCTATTTTGGAGAAACTCACTGTATTATTTTTTATATTGATTATTTGTCTGTGGTATCTTTTCACAAAATTTGGCTTTCCTGATTATCTATTTTAATTGTCTCCTTTTGCTTTGTCAGAGATCCTGATTGCTACTTCTGCCTTTTTATGTCAGCTAAAGTATAATAGATTCTTCTTAAGTCCTTTCTGTTTAACTCTGTGTGTGTGTTTCTATTTCAAGCGTATGTCTTATAAGCAAGCTATTGTTGAATTCTGGTTTCTAATCTATTCTGCTATCTGCTTCCATTTCATATTTAAGTTCATCCCATTCCTCTTCACAGTTAGGTTTAGTAACTCTGTATTTCCTTCCATTCTATTTTACTCTGTTTGTCCTTCTCTCTTTTTATCCTGTCTCTTCTCAAAAGTTGCTTCTGATCACTGCCTCCATTAATCTGCCCTCCATTTTATCACTTCCTCCCATCTCTCTTTTTTTTTTCCCCTTCTATTTCCTTTTTGTATATGATAGATTTCTATACCCAAAGGAGTATGTTTGTGCTTCTCTGTGTATGTGTGTGTTCTTCAATCTTCTGATGATAGCAAAATTCAAGCTTTGTTGATAACGCCCCCACTCATTTTCCCCTCCACAATAAAAGATCTTTGTTTTAAGTCTCTTTCATATGAAAAAAAAAATTTCCCCTTTCTACCACTCCCTTTCTCCTTCTCTGAATCCATTTCTATTTCACCTCTTCATTTTTTTTTGAGGTTATCACCATCAGTGTCCTCTGTCTAATTAAACTCTTCCTAACTACCCTAATAATGATAAAGTTCTTAGGAGTGACATGTATCATCTTCTGATATATGAATGAAAACAGTTTAACTTTATTGAGCACTGTATGATTACTCTTTTACATTTTCCTTTTAATGTTACTCTTGAGTCTTGTTTTCAAATATCACATTTTCAAATCAGCTTTGGTTTTTCCTTTAGAAATGCTTAAAAGTTTTCTATTTCATTAAATATCCTCTTTTTCTTTTGAAAAACTGTACTCAGTTTTGCTGGGTAGGTTACATGTACACACATATACACACACTCATATATGTATTTATTGTAATGGCAATGAAATTTGAAGATCCCTTTGTATTGGAAATCTGAGAGGTACCTAGCCCCCAGTTTCAAATTAAGCTTCTATTAAAGAAACAGAAGGTATGAATCCCTGTTGCTGTTGTGATGGGAAGGGGCTCCACAGGGAGAAGCTAATACCATATATAAGGAAGAGCACAAGCTGGTCAGTCATTACTTCTTGGGATAAGCATCATGAAGTCAGGGCAGCTGGTGCTGGAATGAAGACTGAACTGAGAATTGAGAAGAACTGAGAAGAGGAATGAGAATTGAGAACTGAGACAGAATTTCTTGGAGCAAGCCATGTGGAGGCTGGATAAAGTAATTGTAATTTTTGAGTGGAGCTTATGGTGCAGAAGACTTCTGAGAGCCAGCCAGAGCTCCTGAGGAGCTGCTGAGGATTTCTGAGAGCCAGCCAGAGTTGTAGAAGACTGAGGAAGCATGACTGTGGTACTGGTATTTTGTAGAAATGTTGTTGTGAGTTTGTAAATATGTTTGAATGTTATTGTGGCTTTGTTAAGCCTTGTCTTCCCAGGAACAGAGACTGTGAAAGATTTGAGGTGGAATGGACAAATCAAGCTTCAATATCGAGCAGGAACTCATGGAGAGCTGGACAAGGAACTGGGAGCTGTCTACATTCTTCCCTTCATTTGCTTTTTGGACCTGTTCTGACAGTTGAGTTAGTCTACTTTTTAAGGTGTTATTTTCTTCACTATTTTTGGTCTCATTTAGCAGGCTGTAGACTTGCTTTTCATAATTTTCTTGCATTATTCTCATTTCTGCTTCCAATTTTTCCTCCACTTCTCTTATTTGATTTTCAAAGACCTTCTTGAGATCTTCCATGGCCTCTAACCACTTCATATTTTTCTTGGAAGCTCTTGATGCAGGGGTTTTGACTTCATTGAATTCTTTTATTTTCATGTTTTGATCCTTTTTGTCCCCAACAAAGGATTCTGTAGTCTGGGTTTGCTTCCTCTTCTTGCTCATCTTGCCAGTCAATTACTTGAGTTTTGAGCTCTTTGCTGCTGTAGAACTCTGTTTCCAGAGTGCAGAGAGCTTTGTCCCAAATAGCTGAGATTTTTGCAGATGTTATGAGAACTAGGAAGATGGCCCCCTCTCTATAGACACCCCAAGTTCTGGCACACTGGCCACACACACCAAGACTACCACCTGAGACTGCAATCCATATCCAAGCAATTCAAAACAATAACAGTTATCCTCTGAATGGTTGGTTGGTCACCCTATGATGTGCAGGACAGGAGCTCTGGAGGCAGCCATGTGGCAACAGGTACACCTGCCAAGCCTCTGTCACCCTGGAGGCAGGGGACAGAACGTTCTCTTCTTTCACCTTGTTCTAATAGAGTTCCCCACTGACCTTTTACTTTCTCTTTGGCATTTTTTGGTTGAGAAGCCTAGAAACTGTTGTACCTTTTGGTGATTCACTCCCCTGAATTCTGTTCTGTCCTGTCTGTGCTGTGGTTTGGGGCCACCATGGGTATGGTTGTGGGTAGTCCATTCAGGACTCCAATTGGCTTCCAGCCCGGTGTGATAGACCCTCCCTGTTGGCTGTCAGGCTGCCTTCAGCAGGAGATTTGTTCCTCTCTGTCACTTTGTGGGTTCTATAGCTCTAAAATTTGTTTAGAGTGATATTTTACAGATGTTGGAGGTGTTTGGAGCAGGACCTGTAGAGTTCCTGTTTTTACTCTGCCATCTTGGCTTCTCCAAAATTTCATTTCTTAAAAAGTTTATTTGTTTTCCTTTTCCTTCTTTTGATTCAGTGTATAGGGGCAATAGAGATAGCTATACAACTGCATGTATTTTATCATTTTTGGCCAGGATCTCAGAATTTTCAGAAAGAGAATTATTGATTCATTTTTATTCAATTTCTCAAAGCCAAGAGAACACTTAATGGAGGATCCTTTGGCAATGAATGAGACATAATTTTGTCTAGGGGTTATTGATGATCTGGGATAGTATTGGAAGAGGGACATCTTCTTTTTTTTCCTTTATATTATTTTCCACTATTGTTTTAAATGGAAACCATTCATTTAGTGGGGAGAAGCTACTGAGGGATTAGCTAGGGAAAAGTAACTCCATCAGCATGAAACATTTTTGACAACATAAAGGCAAACCACACCACTGCTGGAATAGAAACACCACTATCTCATCCAATCCTCTCATTTTTCACTTGAAGAAATAAGAGCTTAAGATGTTAAACATTCTTCTCCAAGTCATGTGAATAACATATGAGGAGGGTTTGAACCCAGAATTTTTTACTTCAAAGGCAATTTTTTTAAATCATGAGCTTGATCCACCTGAACTATCTGCCATTCTGTCCCATAAAATTTTTTTCATGCTTGAAATTAAATGTTAAGAAAGATATACATTACAATGTATTATATACTTTACATATATACATTTTAAAACATTTTTCTCTTTCTTCCCAATTGACCTTAGTTTTTTTTTCCCCTTGTTTGTTTTTCTATTGATTGAACAATGCCTATTTTCATTAAAAGGTATGGAATTTACTAATGAGACACCTAAAAAAATAAAATAATAAAAAAAATGTACCTGTGTTCCAAGTGTTCTTAGAAGTAAATTGTTTTGGATTTATGATTTAGTCACATCCCATGAACATGAGACTAAATCAATAAATGCATTCGGTAGACATATCCTCCTATAAAACCATTTTCCCTGAAAATTTTCAATGGTTTATTGCAGCAGTTCTCAACCTGTGGGTTATGTTCAATTTGTAACAATGAAAATACATCCTGCATATCAGATATTTACATTACAATTCATAACAGTAGCAAAATTACAGTTATGAAGTAGCAATGAAAATAATTTTATGGCTGGGGCTCACCACAACATGAGGAACTATATTAAAGGGTCGTGGCATTAGGAAGGTTGCGAACCACTGGTTTATTGGATATGAGCAACAAAACAATGTCTGGTTCTTTGCGTCCCTCCTTGGGATATTCCTTGCAGAAAATACTGGAGTAGTTTGTCATTTCCTTTTTGAGCTCATTTTATAGATGAGCCACAAAGGTGAACAGGGTTAGGTTAACTTGTCCTGGGGTACAGTCAGTAAGTTTTTGAGGACAGATTTGAACTAATGAAGATGAATTTTACTGACTGACTTCAGACCCAGCACTCTAGCCACCTTATCACCTATTTGTCGACAATAAAATGTAATGACATTAAGGGTTGAATTATTGCCTAAATATATCAATGCAATGCAGTAGAGAATGTCAGAGACTTCACCAACTTTGTTCAAGAAGAAGGGAAAATATCTTGATTACTAAGAAACAGCTCTAACTTCAAGGAAAATAAAATCTGAACATCATAACTTCCACTGTGCCGTACATATAGTAGAAGTCCCTTGGTAAGTATATGTTGAACACATGAATAAATTATTCATCTGCTAACCATGTAAGAACTATTTGATTCAAATTTTGTAAAGTTGTATAAACTACCCTGCACTAAAACTCTACATTACTGCCTATTAAGGATGACTCAGTGTCCTCAAACTTTATTCCACCAAAGTATACAATCACTTTCCACTTGGAAAAACTTTGAGTAAAGAACTGATGATTGGCTATTTTCTTTCTCTGAGGACCAGCTTATATAAATATGAAGAGGTTCACTAAGTTGACCAGAGGTTTATGAAATATGGCATATCAATGGACGGAGTATCCACAAACTGGAAATTTTAGGTCCTTAATTTATTGAAGAAGTTCTTAGCCAATAATCAATATTTTTATAAAATTAACAATCACCAATAGAGTTCAGGCATAAATAGCTAGTTTTTTTTAGCATATTAGTGAATATATTAGATATACATTTCCTCTAATAATAATTTTTCTGTTCATTCCTTTTTTTTAATATACATTCCCCTCAAAAATCAAAAATCAAACATAAAATAGTTGATTCAGGACTAAAACCATACCCAGTATAATAGTCTGATTTACTATTTTCATTTAACATGTTTGTCTCTCTTTGTATATACATATGAATTTTTTTTTTCTTTCGGCATTTTCTTGTCTCTACAATTCAAAAAAGAAACTAATGTTTACAAATAAAAAGCATAATTGGTGATTTCAAACAATTATACTTCTGAATTTACTACCCTATCCTTCATTCTAAAAGATACCTTATTGAAAAGGTGGAAATTATTTCCTCAAAATCATTGTCATATTAAAGTAAAACAAAATTTTGCCCATTGCAAATGCCAGAATATTTTCATTTATTAATGACCATAATTAAAGTGTAAATTTAACCTGCAACTAACTTTAGAAATACAAGCACAAATTGACATATTATATATATATATATATATATATATATGCATATATAGAGAGATATATATATATATATATATATATATATATATATATATTTTTTTTTTTTTTTTCCTGCAATGGATGTTATGTAACATTTAATCTAGAATCTTAACATGAAATGTTCCAAATGTGGTATAGTTGAATGTTTGATAACATTTTTGACTTTAGGAGACAAGTTATCTTTTAGAAAGATTTTCAACAATGATAACTATTCAGTTTACAAAAAAAGAATCATCCTGCAAGCAAACTGTGTAGTCTCACAAAGAAATAAAATAACTTTTTTAGGTAGCAAAGTAGTACAGTTGCTAGAGAGTGGACTGAAAGTCAGGAAGACCTGAGATTAAATCCAGCCTCAGATACTTTCTAACTATGTGACTCTCAGCAAGTTGGTTAACCTCTTTTGATTCAGTTTCCTCTTCTTCAGAATATGAAAAATATTAGTACCTACCCTGCAGAGTTATTGGGATAATCAAATGAGATAATTCCTGGCACATAGTAAATTCTATATAAATATTAGCTATTGTTATTTTGCTGTTAACAATTAATGCATTGATGTTGTTAACAATAATAATAACTTCAGAGCTGCAGGAGGCTCCTTGAAATTTATAGGACAATCCCATAGTCCCTCATTCTGAACCTGATAATTCAATTTACATTAAAAAAATGAAAGTATATTTTGTATCCCCAGCAACCTTATATAATGCTGGGCACAGAGTATTCATGTACTAACTTTCTGTTGATTAATTGTAATAATATTTGTTACATCACTTTTTGTGTCACGAGAAATTGAAAGAATAAAACTAGAAGAAGAAGTAGGGACATCGGCTGCAAAACAGGAAAAAGAAAAATCACCATATTTTAGCTCAGCACAATCATTTAGTGGTGACCCAGAGTCATCAACCTAAAGTTAAATTACAGTTACAATACTTTGTATAAGAAGGCAGGAAAAATGTGTATATTACATTAAAATACAATTCATTGTGTTTTTCATGAAAATTACTAAAATCTGGGGAATTCCAGTGCATTTGGGAAATGTCCTTTAATCTGCTAAACTTTAGCTGCCTATAAACAAAAAATTTATTTTATGTACTCCATTCACTAATAATACTTAATTGTGATGTGAACTTTATTTATTAATCTTTAATTATTTGTATCTCATTGTTCCTAATCTTACATTAAAGTGAGGAAAAACAAATATGCCCTCATTTTGTTATTGCTTAACTACGTGATTTAAGGGAATGTTTATTAAACAGGTAATTAATATACAGGGGAAATTAGATGGTGCAATGGATAGAGTGCTAGACCTGGAGTTAGGGAGACCTGAGTTCAAATCAAGTTTCAGACACTTACTAGCTGTGTGACCGTGGGAAAGTCATTTGACCCTGTTTGCCTCAGTTTCCTCATCTGTAAAACTTGATACAGAAGAAAATTATCATCTACTCCAATATTTTTTGCCAAAAAACCCCAAAGGATACCATGAATAATTGGACATGATTCAAACAACTGAGCAACCACAGACAATATGCAGAAATTAGTTATGACAATTTTCTTTTTTCTTAAAATTATAATATTTCTTCATGTGATTATGTGATATAATTTTAAAATGTCTGTATTCTACTTAGGTAATTTTCTCTCCTTAAGGTTTCTTTCCAATATGGTAGTCAATTCTTCTTTACTGAGTTAAGTAGTTGGTCTATTAATAATAATAACAATGCTGTATTACTGAATAGTAAGCATATTTATATGGTTTTACCTTTTTCTTCAGATTTATGAAATAGCTTCTATGCAAAATAAATAAATTAAATTTAGCATACAACATATTAGAGAATGTCAGATGATCTCAACTTCATAATAGTCTATTAAGGAATAATTTTAACAGCAACTGATGACTGCACAAGAATAATTCAGGAAATGAAATTTAAAAATTGTGGTTTTTCACATGAATGGAAAGAAAAATGACACTGGCAGCTTTCAATGAATTAAAAAAAAAATGTCAAGCAAACCCTTGCCATAAACAGACCGCAGCATTAGGTATATTTTTTTTAAAAGCACAATTAGGAAAGAAAAGGAGAGAGAAGCCATTCGAATAAGCAAAACAGGCAAAAAAAAATCAAAATCAAGCTTTGAATTCATGAATGAAGGTCATTCCTAAAGTCTTCTATGTCCTTTCTCCCAAATGCTTTAGTGAATTACAAAAGAAGAACTTGCAATTCCTAAACTCATGGAGTGTAAAGTATTTTGGTAAGTTGATGAGACAAAAAAAGAAAAATAAGTAAAATGAAGCAGAACAAAATAAAATAAAAAACTTCAATAAACTAATAATCATATAATTTTAGAGTTGGAATATTATCATCTAGTTCCCCTGCTTTCCTGGTTGTGGAGATCCTTGTTCATAGTAATTGTGTCACTGAGGCCAGAACCTACCTGAAACATTACAATAAAAGAAGATAACCTAAAGGATCATTGAACTATCACTACAGAAAAAGAATCAGCCCTTCCCAAAATTATGGTTGCTACAAGGCTTTAAAGGTATTGGAATCATGTAATGACCTAAAAAATCAAGAAAAGGAGTTTCAAACAGTGCTTTAAAACAAGTAAAGATAATAATAGGCAGGCTATGCCTAAAATAAGAAAGCCAATAAGAAACAATTTAAAAGAGAACAGGTGAGTTACAGGTAGTGAATAGGTGATTGTAAACAAGAAATGGAGTAATAATTCTATTTGCCTGTGACTGAATGCAGAGGGAAATGGAGAAGTTCAGGGTATCTTCAGGGTTATAGAACTGGAAAACCAAGATTATGGTATTATTAATGATGATAATGAGAGAGAGAAATAAGGGAATTGTGAGTTGAAAAAAGAATTACAGTGTTTTCCACGTTCAGTTTTAGAATACTCAGGTGGAAATGTCATCAAAACACGATGATTATCTTGTGTTGGCTAGAAGGTTGGCTTGGAACTGGAAAAGAAAAGGAGTTATTAATTACATAAAAATGATAACAAATCAAATGTACTAATGTTTTTTTTAAACAAATTGCACCTCACAACTTACTTATACTATCTATCACTTAGTCCATTGAAATTAGTAGGAAGAAATGGAAATGTGAAAAATCATCAAGATATGGATTAAACAATTAAACAATTCAATGGGATTATATTCAGTTCTGTTACTTCTGAACCTTGTTTAATATCAAATGAGAGATTGAGATTTCCAACCATGAATAATGCAACATAATTCCACAATTTCTAATATTGCAAATCATTATAATTCTTGGGATTTTAAGCTCTTTTTACTTGTAGTTTTCAATGCTTCATCTTGCTTTGGGAATATGAGATGCCCACATGTTTTCTAAGCTGAGCTCAATTCTAGTAGAGAGCTATTATCCTTGTAATGTACCAGGAGAAGGAGAAGAGGAGACTGAATTGCCTTTGGGAAATTGCCCTTTTCTTTTAATGACCCCAAACTTCTAGCTGATATAAACGGCCATCTTTGCCTTTAAGTCTTGGAATACTCTAGTCTCTAAAGAATTAAATGTGACATTCCCTGAAAAGGGCAATGTAGACATATGGTGATAGTTTTGAATAAGCTGCAACAAATTACAAATATAAAATTGTTTATCAAAAGTGGTATAAAATATTGCTAAAGAAACATATAACTACAAAAAATAGTCTTGAAGGACAAAGAATAACCAATGGAAAATTCACTTGCTGCACTTACATAAACATAACATAAAGAAAATGCACAGAAATACTGTGAGCACTCTGGGTATAGTATTCTCTATGGTGATCATTGACAAGAATTGTCCAGGTAGAAGACATAAAACACCACAATCTCTGAGCCAATAATAATGAGTATCACAGTCATAGGATTAACCAGGTGTCAGATTAAATAACTTCTTAGACCCATCATCTCTAGAACACATACACGCAAGTGTACATGTATAATGAGAAGTCAGATTTAGAGTAATTACAGTTTAATATACAAGAAATGGAAGAGGAAACCCTAACAAAGTAAAATCCTTATAAATTAATGCTAGAGAATGCTAATTCTTAAAGTTTTCACTTAGCATCCTCGCCCTACTTGGCTCCTTTCTCATCCCAGCAGTAATGTACACTTTACTGTTAGACTTATGCAGACAATTTTGGCATCTCTTTTTGTAGCAGAGACAAACAGCACACATCACTCCCCTGCTAAATGACCTTCAAAAAACAAAATCACTTTTATATGCCATGCTTCCTTTTGCTACAGACTCCCCTTGCCTTGGAATTGCGTCTGTCAAGATGGATTCAGTGTTTCATCACCATTCCTCCAGAATCGTTATTAATCATTGCATTAATCAGAATTCTCAAGTCCTTCAAAAGTATTTTTCTTTATAGTATGAATATTGCATTCACACATACATACAAATCTGCATGTGTGCATATAGATATATGTGGGTATATGTCTGTAACACACCTTTGTTTATGTGAGTAATTTTCCTCTTAATCTGATCTCATTTGATTATAAATTTTGGTGCCCGTAATTGGTTCATGCTTCACAAATTTGACATCTGGAAACAGAGGATAATTTGTCTAAATTTGAATGGAGTCAAATCTCGTCTACTGATATGCAATGGGATTGGCCCATTAGTGGCATTAAACTTCTAGCATAGAAGACCAAATTAAAAAAAAAAAAAGGAAAAAAAGAAAAATATATACAGATTATATGGAGTATTTATTTTTATATTTATCATATTATATTTATTATATTTATAGGTGAGGAATATAGAAGCTAGGTGAACCTGGAAAGTGTTCTAAAGCATGCAAAGTACAATGTATTTAGCAAAAAGCATGAACTTTGCATTTAAGAGTAACCCTTATTACAAAATTTGAATAGAGATATTAGGCGAAAATTTTTGTTATTTTTGTGTCTATAAAAATAAATTACTTATTGTAAAGAATGGAGAGAAAATAAATTTTAAGTATTAATTAATGACTTTTGTTTTTGCTTTTTTTTGGAGGGGGGAGGGCAGGGCAATTGGGGTTAAGTGACTTGCCGAAGGTCAAAGGCTATATAAGTGTTAAGCATCTGAAGCCAGATTTGAACTTAGGTCATCCTGACTCCAGAGCTGGTGCTCTATTCACTGTACCACCTAGTCACTCCTATTAATGACTTTTTCAAATGAAATAAAATGATCTCTTTTTGTTAATTAATCTCTACACAAAAAGGATCTTAATATTTAATGGCTTTTATGAAGACAACATCTATTTTTCTTTGCCATGCAGTTAACAAACAGTTTTTATACTTTTGCCTCTCTTTGGGCACATTTACAAAATTGTAAAGCATCACAACAAATTATTTGGCAGCTGGTGGTGAACATAATTCCATTAAATTAAGATCCCACTCAAAAAGTTTTTTTCTCCTAAATTGCACCATAAAACTATGAATAACTATTTATAAAGCAAAGGTTTTGCCCACAAATGATTATAGTCAGAGAGAGATTGAGGCCTTAACTGCACACAGACAAATGGTCCTGTTTCCATGACAAGAAACCTTCATTATTGAGAAAATGTGACCACTGTAAGATACGCAGAATCTTGGACAATAGTTTTGTGATGAAATAGCTACCTGTGTCCTGGTGGGAATCTTAGGCCTTGCTGAAGAGAGGTTGAGGCAGCCAGGAATGCCCGTCAGAAGAAAGTCTGTCAGCAATAAAATAGAAAGGCTCTGTTGCTCAAGACTTAAAAAAAAGTCTATCTAATCTAATTCCAATTCTGGAAAGTCTCTGCATCATTATATATCTAAGGCAATGGAAAAATAATTGAGGACCAGAAGAAAAAATTAGCAGTAAAAGTACAAAAAGAAAATATCAATTAAAAATAATTTTTAAAGATCAAATCATTAAAAAAACCCCAAACATTGTTTTTACTAAAGTCCATTTCTTAAATACATGATTCTAGATAAGCTAACATTTAGCAGTACAAGAGAAAATGTTATTGAATTCACATTGGATTTAGCCAAAAAATCTGAGTCCTCTGGAACTTTAAATGTAATTAAATACAAGCCTCTAAATTTACAGATGAGCAAACTGAGGCACAGGGGGGCTAAGGGATTAGGCCATAGTCACAGAAGCCTATTATATACAGGTAGGGAGGGATAAAGATAAAAATATTTACATATGCAACTACATCTACATATATATGTATGTGTATATATATATATATATATATACACATATATCTGACATGCATATGTGTATTGCAATGAAAAATCCTCATTTTTATAAAGATTCAGAGTAAATATGAGTGATCAAGATTTTACTCTGTAGAATTGTAGTAACATAGGTCACTTACTTTATAGATTTCATGATCTAATCATCCTAAAATAGACATTTTCAATAATAATAATAATAATAATAATAATAATAATAATAATAATAATAACAGTTTTATTAGGCTAACACAGATGTTATTTTGGACTAAGTTTACCACACTAATTGTTTATTGAGCTCTACTAATAGAAAACCCATGCTCAAATGTGTCATAAACGAAGGCTAGCATTCATCCCAATGGCCTGGCCTTCCTTTCTCTTGTCCTGTTGCCTGATTTTGAAATGAGATCAAAAACGTTCTTTCATTTTGTCTTCCTTGTGTCCACTATACAAGTTCCTCTCAGGAAAATAAAATTCACACTATTTTTTTAAAGATGTTTTTGAAAGATTTATTTCCTTGGGGAACAAAGCTAGAAGAGAATGGAAGGAAACTTTTAGATCCTTCAATTATTTTGTCCAATATAAGTTTCAATGAAACTCTGATCTGGCACTTTTTATCACCTGAAATTTACTTTTTCCTATTTCATTTCAATTTGTTATTTTACCTCTCCTCCCCTTCCAGTTCCATCTGCTTCCCCTGTGGATTGTCTTAAAAGAATGGAAATTGCTTTAGCTCAATGAAATGGATTGTTTTAAACAATGCACAAGGAGACAGTTCCCAAGTTTAATGTGATTATTCTGTAATTATCACCTAAAGGCTTTTTAATAGTATTTATCTCTACTCATTAGATGCTCTAACTAATTTCATCATTTCCTCTTACTGACAGTCTTCCTACAGTTTACAAACAAAAAGAAACTTTGAATAAAAGGAGTAAAAGCACCTTTGTCAGCAGAAGCATAGCTTAGCAAAATGTATAAGACCTGTATAATCTCAATTTCTTCTATTTTTAGTCTTTATCCAAAATCAATTGTCCGTCTTGAAATGCACTCATCTGTGTACTCAAAGCAAAAGTGATATCTCTATTTTTTGTTAATGCTTCAGTTTTTTCTTAACCCTTTTGGTGACCTTAAGTCTCTGAGTAATGTCCTTGGAAGTTGACAAGCCTTTAATTTGTCCAGAAAATATCTTCCACCTTCAAAGTCACTTGGATCAACAAGGCTGAGGATACTAAAATAAAACATTAAAGAATGAAATGAGATCTTACTGTATTATAAGAAATGATAATACAGAGAAACACAGGAAGACTTACGTGAACTGATACAAAATACATAGAACCAGAAAACACTAAAGACAATGACAACAATAAAGTAAGTTCCAAGAAAAAAAAATAATCAGTCAAAACTGAATGATCTGAAAGTATAAGGATGAAACTCGACATTGAAAATTCTTTATAAACAATAAAAGTGCTGTGTAATTTAAGGCATTTTTATTAAATTGTAATTGATTTGGAATGATTCATAGTACTTTTAAAGGGAAGTAAAAAGCTATAGGGCAAAGTGCCTATAATTCTTTTAGCAGTTATTTTGGGCTTTCAATGAAGCATAAGACCTAATGACTCCCTGTTATGTCTTCACATTTGATGTTATAGAGTGAGACTAGCACAACTTGAAACTCTTCAGGAAAGATTGGATCAGACAGTCTGAATCAGAGGCAGACCTAAATAGAAAGCATAAGACAACAAGATGAAATAGTCTCTGAGACACACAACTTTCTGTACCACTCATCATTCCTCATTAAGCCATTTATTGAAGTCATCTATATTTACATGAAGTTACATCCACAATAAACTTGTTATATGTTATGATTCACTTTGCTAATTGGATCCTTTTTATTTTACCAACACAAAAATGGACTCAACCTTCACAGTGAGATCCTTGGACTTTCCATTGTTTCTTTCAAAGATTTACCCCAAATCTTCCCAACTTCAGGTTTCATCTATAACTATGCATAGTATCCCTGGAAGTACAAATACACTTAGCTCATGTTCTACACATGGTTATATAGGAAAAGTTCCTTTTTGTTAGACGCATTGATAACAACCACCACTATTATACTTTTTTCCCAAAATTTTATTTTAGACTCAAACTCCAGAACACAAATAGTGAATAGAGAAAAGAAACAAAAACATATCATAAATTGAAATATTGAAACTTAAATACAAAGTTAGAAAGAAATAAAAGCATGTTGTGTGCATATCAGAACATGAGAGGATTCAAAATATGTAACAATAAATTTTCATTTCAAGAAAGCATATATGATAAATAATATTCATTGTGTTGAGAATTTTCTATATTTTCTTTGCTTCCTTGTGAGCTTTATTTTGTTCTGTGCTGTGAACTTTTAAAAATTTGTTCATTTTACACCTCCCTCAACCCCCCAGAAGGCTACAATAAAGTTTAGATATATTTCTTCATAGCTATACATACATACATACATATATATATATATATATATATATATATATATATATATATATATATATATATATCCATACATATACAGACATGTACATTCCCAAACCTATTCTACTCCTGATCTTTATTTTTCTGTATATTCATATATCTTGTTTCCTATCCTTCCTGCCTCCTCTACTTTACTTTTACACACTACCTTGCCCTCCTATGACTTGTCTACTCCCTCTAAGGATCCCTCCCCTATCCTCCCATTCCCATAAATCTAAACAACCTTCTATACCCCTATAACTTTATACTTATTCCCTCACCCTCCCCTCTAAAGATCCCTCCTTTGTCTTCTCCTCCCTCTCAATGTCCCTACTCTTTTATTTCTTCTGAATTTAGAAGACTTCTATTCTCTTTTAAGTATATATGTATTGTTTCCTCTTACACCCATTCCTGATGAAAGTAGGTTACCAAAACTATCAGCCCTCCTCCCTCATCTAATTTCTATGTATCACTTCTTTCTCTTGCACATCATTTGTATAAAATAATTATTCTTTTTAGCTGTTCCTTTATGGCTTTACTTTGCAAATTCATATCATGCTCAGGTTTTCCCCAATCTTTCTTATGAACTACCCAATTATTAATAAGAATCTTAGATGCAAATTTTACATATATAAAAAGCAAACAGTCTGTCCTTATGGATCCTTTATAATCAGTCTTTGTTTTGTAGTTTATATCTCTATTGGCTGTTTGATGTCGAATCATCTATCAAGTTCAGGATTTCTTTTTTAACAAAGCCTTGGAAATCTGAGAGTTTATCAAATGTCCGCTTTTTTTCTTCTTCAAAATTATGTTTAACTTTGGAGGGTATGATTTTTTTGGCCAGAGCCCCAATTCTTTTACTCTTTGATGTGTTGTGTTATACAACCTGTGGTCTTGTAATGTCTCTGCTGCTTGTGTAATTCTAACTATAGCAACATCATATTTAAGTTGTTTTAATCTTGATGCTAGTTTAAAATTAACATTTGTTTATTTTTAATTTGCATCATTCATTTTCACAAGATTTTGAGTTACAAATTTTAGCTCTGTCCTTCCCCTACCCACCACTCCAAAACAGAAATCCCACTGTATACCCCATCTCCCCATCTGTTCTCTCCCATATCCTCCCCCATCACCCCTCTGACTTTCTGGTAGAGCAAGATGGATCTCCCTACCCCAGTGCCTGTATATCTTATTTCCCTTATATATATATATATTATATATACATACACATATATGAAACATTTGATTTTAAAACTTTAAATTCTAGATTCTTTCTCTTCCTTCCTCATCACCCAACCCCACTTGAAAGATAAGCAATTCAATACAGGCTGTATATGTGTAGTTATGCAAAAAAACATCTCCACAATGGACATATTATGAAAGACTTACTCTATTTCCCGCTATCCTATCTTGTCTCCCCTTTGTTCTATTCTCTACTTTGTCCTTGTCCATTTACATAAGTGTGTGCCTCTAACAACCCTCCCCCCAGTTCCCTCCCCTCCAACATCCCTGCTCTCACCTCCTTCTTCCCCACTCTCCTGTAGGGCAAAATACCCAACTTAGAATGTATGTCATTCCCTCCCCAAGACAAATTCAAGGAGAGTAAGGTTGTCCCACTCCCTTTTGCCTTCCTGTTCTTCCCCTCCATTGTAGCAGTTATTCCTTGCCTCTTAACCCCATTTCATCTCTCCCTGTCTCCTCTCATATATTCCTTTCCCACCTATCAATTTCACCTTTTAAAATATCATCCCTTTCTATTCAGTTGATCCTGTGCCCTCTACCCATGCATATCTGTACACATATATACACACATTCAAATACGTATTCATATGTATATATGCCCTCCTATATAGACATATGTGTACATATATATATATATATATATACATTTATATTATCTTCAACTAGCCTCATATTGAGAAAAGTTTCATAAGTTACAATTATCATTTTTCCTTGTAGGCATGTAAATAGTTCAACTTTGGTAAGTTCCTTATGATTTCTTTTCCATGTTTACCTTCTCATGTTTCTTGCATTTGAGTGTCAAACTTTCTTTTCAGCTCTGGCTTTTTCATCGAGAATGCTTGAAAGTCCTCCACCTCACTAAATGACCATATTTTCCTCTGGAACATTATACTCAATTTCGCTGGATAAGTGATTCTTCGTTTTAATCCTAGCTCCTTTGATCTCCAGAATATCATATTCCAGGCCCTTTGATCCCTTAATGTAGAAGCTGCTAGATCCTGGGTTATCCTAATTGTGTTTCCACAGTATTCAAATTGTTTCTTTTTGGCAGTTGTAATATTTTCTCCTTGAACTGGGAACTCCAGAAGCTGGCTATAACATTCCTAGGAGTTTACTTTTTGGGATATTTTTCAAGAGGTGATCAGTGAATTCTTTCAAGTTCTATTTTGCCCTCTGGTTCTAAAATATCAGGTCAGTTTTCCTTGAGAATTTCTTGAAGTTTGATTTCTAGGTTCTTCTTTTGATCATGGCTTTCAGGTAGTCTAGTAATTTGTAAATTGTCTCTCCTGGATCTATTTTCCAGGTCAGTGGTTTTTTTCAAGGAGATATTTCACATTGCCTTCTATTTTTTCATTTGTTTGGATCTGTTCAATAGTATCTTGGTTTGTCATTAAGTCACTTGCTTCCATTTGCTCCAATCTAATTCTGAAGGAGTTATTCTCTTCAATGAGCTTTTGAGATGCTTTTTCCATCCGGAAAATTTGGCTTTTTAAGGCATTCTTCTCCTCATTGGCTTTTTGGGCCTCTTTGGCATTTGAGTAAGTCTGTTTTTTAAGGTGTTATTTTCTTCAGTCAGGTTGTTGACTCTCTTTTCATGATTTTCTTACATCATTCTCATTTCTCTTCCCAATTTTTCCTCCACTTGTCTTATTTGGTTTTCAAAATCCTTCTTAAGCTCCTCTATGGCATGTAATAAGTTTATGTTTTTCTTGGAAGCTTTTGGTGCAGGAGTTCTGACAGTGTCGTCTTCCTCCTGTTCCATGCTTTGATCCTTTTTGTCTCCAAAAGAGGAATTTAAAGTTGGTTTGCTGAGCTTGTTTGGTTTGCTTCCTTTCACTGCTCATTTTGCCACTCAATTAACTTGACTTTTGAGCCACAGTAGAACTCTGCTTCCAGAGGAGAGAGCTTTGTCCCAAATCACTGGGGTTTTCATAGCTGCAGGAAGTATTAGGAGGCCTCCACCAGCTTTTGCTCACTGGTCATGCACCTCAGGACCACCACTCAAGACCACGATCCTGATCCAGGCAGGTTAAGGCAAGAGCACTTAGCCTCTGAATGTTCACTTGGCTCCCCTGCAATCTGCAGCCCAGGAGCTCTGAAGCAGCCATGTGGAGGTGGCTGCAAGGCCGTGCTTCAGCTGCTTTCCTGCCCTGGGAGCAGACAGCCGGACGTGCTCCTTTCCCCCAAATCTAGCCTATTTATTTAGTTCAATATCCTCCTGTAAAGGTGAGCCCCAGTGCTCACCTCTATCCCCATAATATGTTTCTTTGGTTGGATTCTTTCTCCTTTTTCTGTCCATTTTTTTTGTGGTGATAGCTTAATTATTTGTAGTCACCTCTAACCGTGGCATATGGAAAATGGTGCCTCTTGCCTCAAATCATCAATTCTTCCCTCTAGCCTGAAACCAAACTCAAACCACCAACCTCCAGTAAGTGCCCACACCCAGGAGCTTTCTGCCTCACTGCTCCTGCACTCAATGGGCCTGTGCTGGTTTCTTCTCAACATGCTACTCTTTGTAGCACATCAATGTCTGGTGTTCCTGATCAGCAGAAGTTCCCTTGATCTTCCTGGGCTCAAACACCCAAGTCCCCTCACTATTTCAGGGATAAAAGTTTAGGTGGTTGGGGCTGCAATGGTAATTAATTTGAATTTGAAGATCCCTTTGTGTTGGCAAAGGTAGAAGGTACTTAGCACTTAGTAAATGATCAAGCCTCTTTTGGGGAAACAGAAGGTATGAACTCCTGCCTCCTATTACTGACATTACAGGAATGGGTTGACTGAAGCAGGAAGGTAATGCTCTGTGTATGTAAGAAAAGCCCCAGAGAGGCATGGTCAGAATTTTTTGGAATCAGCATCTGCAGGCAGAGCAGCTACAGAAAAGAAATTATAATTGAGAAATGAGTCAAAGTTTCCTGAAAACTTGTGGTGGTGGAGCATCTTCTGAAGAGGAGACCAGGAGGCTGAAGAGAAGCCCAGGAGCCCCCACCCCCCTTCCCAAGATGGATATGGTGATTCTAATTTTTTGAATGAATTGCAGAAGACTGAAGTAGCATGACCAGAATGCTAAGACTTTGTCTGTTTGTGGTTTAGTTGAGCCTTGAATTCCCAGGAACAGAAATTGTGAAGGTTTTGAGATGGACTGGGCACTGTGAACTTCAGTGTGGAACAGGACTTACATGGAGAAGTGAACAAGGACCTGGCAGTTGTCTGCCTCTGAGTCCAGGTGACTAGTGGATTCAGGTAGGAGCTGGGACCATGGAAGGGGATCTAGGGAATCTGAGAGACCACTCTGAGTCAAGCTGAAAGACTTTATTTCAATACTGTATACTGACTGAGGAATTGTAAATTTACTAGTGACCTAGTGGTGGAGGGTCTGTGTATTTTCTAATTACTGTTCTTAGTGATTAATGATACTTAGTAATTGATTGCTGAATAAGTGACTGATTGAGTTAACTTAGTGTGCCACAAGAGTGGAAGACTTTGACTATTGTAACTGTGAGATGACTGAATAACTGAGTAAGGAGGCAAACCTCCTTAGCAATGATTGAATGTACTAAATGACTGTACTTTTTTGAAAGCTATTGTGACCACATTGGTAAAAACTGTGTGGCTATTTTAATGATAAGCTGTTGTGAATACCATATTGTGATTTTCTGTGATAAGTTGTAATATTGTGAATGCTATACCTTGATTTTCTGTGAATGTTTGGCTTTTATATGTTAGGGAATAAATAGAGTGTTCACTATACTGTGTAATCAGAATCTTAAAAGCTGTTCACAGTAGCATTCTTCTGGAAAGCTGCTCTTGCATGGCATTACAGTGGCTGAGGCATCCTCTCAAACCAACTAACCCCAGAGCTAGTCATTTGTTGTTTAAGAGGCTTGCCACTTGCTTTTAAAACAGAACCTGGCCTGGAGGTGTTTACTCTTGTCATGGACCAAACCCAGTTGTGGGATTTTTCTTCCAATCTTCTCAAATTGTCCCAGGTGACTCAGGTTATGTCCCTGTTCTTAGTCATCTCCACCCGCACTTTGTTCTCCCTAAGGCACTATTTTAACTCTTTGGGGGGGGGGGTCTTGAGAGCTTGGAATTATCTGACCTACTCTGCCATGTTCCCAGAATCCTCTCCCCTACTACTATTATTCTTGAGTTTCAGCTCAGTAATGCTTTCTGATCAGTTCTATCTATTCTGCCTCAGAACAAAAACTGCAAAGGGTATCTATCTGGTCATTTTCACTGATTCCTTTTTAATACATTATTCTTCAGGGCAGAATACAATGTAGCTATTATTCAGGAGTAACAGAATGAAAACATGGTATTCTTGAATATAGTTCTATAGCTGACCCCAAAACAACAATGACAACAACAACCAAAACCGAGAGAAAAAAAAACACAAATGGACAAACCAGTTTTAGCATACTCTTGATTCTTGCCATCTAATTTATCCCTCCATCTTTCAAGACAATGCCTCATTCATTTTCTAGAAAACTAGATTTCTGAGGCACTAGTCAACTTTCTATCCTAGAACTCTGTAGACATGTTCCCTGTGGATTCCATTAAGAAGGGATGACCCAATAAGTTCTGTGTTTTAAGGATATCAAATTTGAAGTTGGGTAGAAGAGAGATTGGAATTCAGAGAGTAGATAAAAGAGATCAGTTTGAAATTATTGAAACAATCCAATAGACCATTTAGAAGCTATTGTAATAGAAGTTATGAGGGCATGAAATAGGGTAGAAATTATGTGAGTGTAAATTTATCAATGAATGAAAGAGATATTGTGAAATTAGAATCAAGACTTGGCAATTCATTGGATGAGTGAGTGAGGTGAAAGAGAAGAGTCAAAGATGATGCTTAGTTTATGAGGTTGGACAGACAGATGGATGGTGGTGATATCAACAAACACTGGGAACTTGAGAGGAGGAGTAGGTTTTAATTCACCTTTTTGAGAAAAGTTGAAGTGAAGAAGAGTAAAAGCAGTGGTCCATTAAGGGCAAATTATTATGTATAACCCACATTTGTCTCTTTTTTTCTCAGCCTTTTATACCAAAGTTATATTTGACAACCAATTGGACGTCTAAGGGTTTACAGATTTTCATTATTATTTAATATATTTGAAAAACTGCTCCAGATATGGTATGGGCAATGAGTATAGTCATACACTTTTTGGATTATTCAATTAAACAGGCTTTTATTAAGTGCTATCTTCTATGCTAGGCACTGAGGATCCACAGTGGTAAGAAAAACATTTTCTCCCCCAAGCAACTTACATGCTACTGTGGGATACCTAAAAGTAAACACAAATAAATGCAAGCTAATTTGGGAAAGGAAAGAACACTAGTGAATATGGGAATCAGAAAAGAATATGGATAACATGTTTGAATTGAGGTGGGCTTTGAGATAGCTAAAGATTTTAAGAAGTAGAAGTAAGGTAAGAATTAATTACAGGCATTGGAGAGAGCCCTTGGAAATACACAAAGTCAAATGCCAAGTTCATGAACCAACAACTAGATCCATTCAACTGAAACATGAAGTATGCAGAGTGTAATGTGAAAAAGCCCAGAATGGTAAAGTCGCACCAAATTATGAAGGACTTCAAATGCCATCCTGATGAATTTATATTTTATCCTAGAAACAACAGGGAACCACTGAAAACTCTCCCTTTTTTAAAACTGGGGCAGGGATGATGTGGTTATGCCTGTGTCTTAAGGAAATTATTTTGGAAGATCTTTAGAGGATGGATTAGAATAGGGAAAGACTGCAAGGAAGAAGACCAATTAGGAGACTTTCCCTAGCCCAACTTAAAAATAACCATATCCTGAAAAAGGCAAAGAGCTAAGTGAGTAGAGACAGGATTAGATGTGAAAGATTTGGTGAAGATAGAGTTGGCAACTAACTAGACATGGGAGAGGGAAGAAGAATACAGGAAAAGAGATAGAATCAAATTTGGAAACATGAGTGACCAGAAGGTAGGCAATAGCTTCTCCATGAAAAAATTAGTCTGAGGGAGGTCTTCCCACATTAATTTCCATGCTTAAGGATTTGTTTTGTTAGCAATTGTTTGATATTTTCTTAGTTATATTCTCTGGCAAAAGCCCTGGCAAAATTTATTGCATTCATAAGATTGCTCTACAGAATGAATTCTCTAGGGAGAAGGAATGGCTACGATTTCTCCAAATTTATTAAATTCATAAAGTATGTCTATATTCTGCTGTAAGTTTTGGAATAATATCTTTAGAAATGAGAATGCAAATATGGAGTAAAATATAATCTTCAACATGAAGGGGGATATTAATATTAATTTAATGAATGATGACTGTACCGATGGAATTCAAAGTCTCATGAATGCTGTATACTTGTCTAGCTCAGCTATCCCTTTTACTATATGTTTAGAGATGTTATTCTCTTCTGTGCATTTATACTCCCAATCATTTATTATCTCATTTCTTTCTTTGCCATCATGGATTCAAGGTTGGTTGGTTTTGTTTGTTTATTTCTTATTCTACCAATGCTTTTTGCTGGGAAGGTAACAAATTTTACTTTCATAATTCTTACTTCTTTTAAACAGTTTAGGAACATCCTGTCACAGTTCCATTCTCTTTGGAATCCATAGGATTCTCTCCCACATTTGGCCTTGATTCATTGTCTTTGGTCTTTCAGTGCTTACACAAAGACTCTTAGTTGATCTAGATATCATATTCCCTTATCTTGTCTGCATCTTTTCTGTTGATTTATCTTCTCATGCTCAAGATCTTTAATTGATTTTTCTTCCTCCAAAATATTTGTTATTTTCATTCTTTTTCTTTTTAACCCCCTCAACACTTAATTTCTGACTTCCTCTTTGACTGTAATTTCCATGGGGGCTGGACCTCAAAGCCATCTCATTCTCTTCCCAGCTTCAGTAATTCATGAAAATCACATACATACACACACGTAAATGAATGAAGCATTTATTGAATGCTTGTTATGTACAACTCACTGTGCAAAATGCTAGGCTTACAAATGGAAAAATATAAGAGTTCCTGTTCTCAAAGAGCTTACATTTAAGAAGCAGAAGACAGCACACATGGAAACCTTATCTCTAAGTAGCTATAGTCTATGTTCCTTAGGGTCCTGACCTATTTTCCATAATCTTCAGGTCTCTGATTGAACTCAGTTTCAGTGTAGAGGGTACTTATGTTACTATTCCAGCCTAAGCAAGCTTCTGCTTTTTGGCTGTCCATAGCATAGATAGCTTGGGAAGCTGTAGAGCTCTTCTACAGCAAGCATGTGGGCCAGTTTTTGCAGCCCTACTGTCATCGATTTCTTCATTGAACTTTTACCTTGTTGGGCAATCTTGGTGTCCCAGATAACAGAAATAGCTGAAATTGCTTAACCAATTGCAGATAATTTTTGTTTTAAAGAAGTTTGAGAGTTTGTGGGTTTTGTAGAAAATACCTACACCTCCATAGTATTGATCTTATAACCCAGAAGTCCATTTATTAAATGCCTGATATATACAAGGCAACTAAACAATGCAAGCACACTATGCTAGGTGAAAAAGACAACTTGCTACACAAAAGTCTCTAGTAGCCAAAGTGCTATAGAAAAATTGGCAGTACTTGGTCAGTACTGCTTATAAAAAGTATTTCAAAGTCTTGGCACCCAGTTGCCATGTCTATAGTACACTTCAAACTAAAGCAACTTTTGTGCCACCTCAAGACAAATTAATTAATCTTCTAATTCCAATTAAAGATCCTCTACATTACCAGTTCCACCAGACTGCAAAGATATTCCATGAGAGCCTGAGTGTCTTGACTCATGAAAAGTACTTAATATCCCTGGACTAGTGGCCTAAGCTTAAATGGAACCCAGGACAGATCAGACTCTATGATTCTCTTCTTATAGTCACAATGAAAAGGCCCATACTCTTAGGTAAAGGTCATTACTGTGGCCTCAGCATGAATGAGATACCTTTGGTAATAGTGGAACTGTTATCATGAACTAGATGCAAGCAATGACTGGATTGTCACTTGTCAATAATGTTGAAGAATGGATATCACTTTTATTTATGTGTACCAGGGGAGCAGTTAGGGGATAGGGTGCTAGATGTGGAGTTAGGAAGACCTGAGTTTAAATCTGGCCTCAGACACTTACTAGTTATGTGACCTTGGGCAAGCCACTCAACCTTGTTTGTTTCATTTTTCTCATCCATAAAATAAGTTAGAGAAGGAATTGGTGAAACAATTCAGTGTTTTTGCCAAATGGGTTGAGGAAGAGTAAGACAAGACAGAAAAATGGTTGAAAATTAGAGGAAAGATGTTCTGATTTGCTTTTCCTGGTGGATTATATAAAGAATGCAAAGACATTTTTTTCTTAGTTTCAATGCAACATGTTGAATTTTTTCATTGTATGTGTGCTGAGTTTTTCATATGATGAAAAGCTTCCTAACTGACTACAAACCCAGAAGAACTGATGGATCTGTAGGCGCTAAGCTGGAACTGAGTATGCATATAGAAATATGTATAGTAAACTAATGTTCTGAAATGGTAATGGCCAGATGATCTGGTGAGGTCATGACATTCAGATATATCCTCAGAGGTCCCATAAGCGACTAGAGTCAGTAGCACAGTCTACAGGTGACAATCGCAGGAGACTCAGGAAGCAGGAGGTAATAAGAACAATCAGAATATGACCAAACCCAGGAGGGAACTAGCTGATATAGCAAAATGCAGGGACAGTTCAACTCTAGACCAGGCCCAAGTTTAGTCATATTGTAATTGTTATTATTTGCAGGGTTTTCTTCTTAATATTATGAAGGCTCTTTGTATTTCATAAAACGACTAATTTTAATCTTAATGCAAGATAGAAGAAATAAACAACAAATGGAGAAAATGACATTGGAAAGACTATATTATAAGATAATTAGTTGAGGGAATAGTACCATTTTATTCTTGAATAAGACTAATTCTTGCCTGAGACTTTGTTAAAAACAGGTTGCATTTTTCTGGTTTATTTAAAAATAATAAAACATACAATTTTAAAGGACACACTTCCATGATTATAACTATAGATCAAATTGTCCATCTGATACCAAGAATAAATAAAGTATAAAATACCAGAAACATTGAATTCGGTCATTCTGATTTGAGTACCATAAGGGAACAGAATCACATTCTGGAAGAGGGGAAACAAAATTACACAATCTAGCCAACCAGCACTGTTGTGTGCTTAAACTAAAATCACTTGTTTGAACCTTAAGAGGCATCAACTTATTTGGCTTTTTTTCCTTTCAAATATATCCATCTGTTTGGCCCAGTTGATGAAGCTAGAGCAGGTGGTGATTGACTTTTAAAACTTATGCTGTTCCCAACCCTGACAAAGAAAAGTAATTTTGGGGATAGGTAGACAAGAAAATGCATCTTATTAAACTGTTACCTTCGCTGAAAGAAGAGGTATGTACAACACGAATATACCTACTCTCCGTGGCTTGAAGTTAAGATTGTATTTACATCAAGAGACATTTAAAAGATCCGTCAATTTTTTTTTTCATTTAAATATTTTAAAATGTCAGGTTTCTATACAATTGTTGTATTATAGAGTTTGATTTACTAGTGAATTAGCCTTTGGAAATATTTCAGTAAATGGTGCTTTTCCATTGTCAGTGAAACCTCAGATTGTCTGAAAAGCTTCTAATGAGACTTAAAGAATTTGACCGCGAAAGAGAATCAACTAGTGTTGGTACCTGACGTAGTTCCTGCTGGGTCCATTATTCTTAAAAGAGAGGAAAAAAATTCTCCTACTGTGACAGTCGATCAACTGAAGAGCCTCACTTAACTTCGGGTCCTTGTCATGGTTTTGTAATTATTATTTTCTGTCTGATAAGTCCAATGCCAGCTGTGAGGCATTGAATTGCAGATCTATGTAAGTTTCAAGAAGCTAACTAGTGTGAATTAATGATGTGGTGCATTCTTCAGGGCTTTATAATATATTTTGCATGCAGACTGATGTTTTTATAGAAAGCAATCTATTTTAACTGGTAGAGCATTGGAGTCGGAGTCAGAATGTTTATGTTCAAGTGCTACTTGATCTCCCTTATGGTACACTGGAAGGACTCACAAATTTGGAATCAAGGGCTTTAGACTTAAGTCCCAGCTCTGCCACTGACTGCCTGTGTGATGTGGGGAAAGTGATTTAATTTTCTTTCTTGGCCTTAGCTATGCCTTATTTTTAAGGAGAAGGATTTGACTAGGTGACCTGTAAGGTTCTCCCACATGTCAATATATGATCGTACATAGGTGTGTCTATAAACAAATCAATTAGCATCATTGATCTTCTGTTTCTTCATTTGTACAATATGGATAATAGTATTAACACTATTTAACTCAAAGGCACTTGTGAATACAAAATGAGAACAGTGATTTCTGCGTTGAAATATTTTCTAATTAGTGAAAATGAAGTTGCAAAATTCTGGAGTTGACAAGGCCTGTGAAACAGAAAAATAGTAGAATATTATCTAATCAAGATTATTCTTTCTTCAACATTGTCTGAATCCTCAGATATATCTTGTGTTTTTTGTATGTTTTATCGTATTCATAGTATAACTCAAGAAATGATCATAAAACAAAAATGTACGCTAAAATTTCCTGGTTATTTGTAAGGCAACACACTTTGGATGACCTACATTTTCATAAAAAAAAAAGCAAGAGAATTTTGTCAAAACAAGGAATTTCTTATTGTTTTCATTAGGAAGCACAACTTCCAAAAATGTCACCACAATTTTTAGCTTTGTCTAAAATTGGCTTATGCAAAAAATGAATTCTACCACTTAAGATTAAATAGAACCACATTATCTTTCTTGTTGGAACTCCTTCTATTTGTGCAGGTTAGAACATACCCATAATTTTCATCCTGTGCAATTATTTTTCATGCTTTCACAAAAATCTTACACAAAAGTTGCATCCATTGTAACTGAGGCCTTCTGGGTCTCTTAATATTTTGTTATTACCAGAGTCATAGCCACATTGTCCTTCTATAATGCCTTTATTCCATTATCTGTTAAGCCTACCTCCATTTCTTGCCATTTAGGTCCTTGATTGTGTCTTTTCTAGTACTTCTTCACTGAAGTCATCATTGGTAATAATTAACAGTCAATTATACCCACCATATAACTTTACATTGTTCTTTTGGTCATCTGCAATTCTCAGTATTCCAAAGTTTGGGGGGGGTCAATAATGAAAAATCGTATACAATAGACTGACAGGATGAAGAACTGTTGTTTAAATGTGTGTGTGTGTATGTGTTTGTATTTGCATCAGTAATCAAGGATAACTGAAAAATGATATATAACTTTTTAAATGCAAGAAGTATGATTTCCTCTGAGACAGTAATGGGCCCACCTCATTGTCCAGTGACAGTTCCTGTTGAAAATATATACTGATGGGATAACTTTTTAACTCAATGTCATAATCTAGGCAAGAGTGATTCTTCATTTTGAGAATGGTAAAGTCAATGTTCTTTGAGTGACCGTGTCTCACAATGAGGAAGTCTTGTAGTAATATGGAGCTTGATACAATAACACTTGCCCCCACAAATAAAAACATATGTAAATATCTGTTTCATAATTGGGCAAACATCACACATTTTTATACAAAGTTAAAGTGATATTTGTAGACAACATGTAAATTGGTTGATTTTTAGTACCTCTAACATTTCTTTTTTACCAATTTGCCATCATCATGGTGGAAGAAAAAAGTGGATGTCATGAATCAAAAGGATATGTTCTATCTTTTTTTCTTATGGATCTCACAGTCAATATGTATGTGTGTGTGTTTATGCACCCAAATATACATATATATATATATATATATATACATACATACATACACACATACACATGCATATATAATTATATCTATCTACATGTATGCATATTGAAATGAATATATACACACATTATTTAATGGCTAATCTTCTGCTAATATATCATCTGTACTAAGCTAAACTGCTCATCAAATAATAGACATAATCATTTTATTCTCATACAGATTTAATCAATGCCTTTCCAGCTTGGTAGATCATACTGTTGTCTATGCCCTGATTCCAAAGCCTTAAGGAACTAAGGGCCATTTCTTTACCAAGATTAGCATCAGAGCAGGAAATCTATTGTGGAAATTTACCAGATCAAGTAAAAAGTTGTTTGTTTGTTTTTTTTTTCCTCAGCAAAATGTTGTATTTTATAAGTAATTGTGTAATTACTCTATTGGGTAGCAAAAGTAATAAAAATCCTTTAAGCAATTATAGTACTTCAGAATTTCTAGATTTGAGAAAACAATAATTATAATAATGCCATCATTATTTTCCATGCTTTCATTGGTGGATGTGATTCAAGTTAAAATTTTTATTCCTCAGGGTTTCCCAGACACTATCATGATGATTTCCCCCCTGTAGTCTATCTAAACTAAAAATGTACACAACTCCCTTTTGTTAGATAGTGGAAATGAAAAACTAGACATAGCTAATGGTCATAAATAGAAGTTATTCATTAAATAATGCTGCCTAGTTTTATGTCATCTTGGAACCTATAACTTACGTATAAAACCATCCTGTGCATATCAGTTTTACTTTGGATGACCTACAAATTACTGTTGGTAAGATATTGCTGTTTTCATAATATGCTCCTATCTATTTTTTTTGGAGGGCAATTGTAGTTAAGTGACTTGCCCAAGGTCACATGGCTAGTAAGTGTTAACTGGCTGAAGCTGGATTTGAACTCAGGTCCTCCTGACTTCAGGGCTGGTGCTCTATTCATTGTGCCACCTAGCTGCCCTATATGCTCCTATCTATAATCCCTGGAAGATAGTTTTTGTTAAGAAAACAAAAAAACAAAAAACGTGTTTGTATGTGTGAATATATGTTTTTATTTGCACATGCTCCCCATTGACATCATTGCAAAATTTTCTAAATAAAAAAATAAAAAAACACAGTGAAAAAGTACAAAAACAATATTTACTTGTCATTATAATTTCCATGTGACCTACTTAAATGGGAGAGAATAAATGGTGGTATATACATCTAGACATATCAATACATTTTCCTGCAGATGTTTATTTGTCACGAATCAGAAGCTACAATAAGCTTAAAAGAAATAATGTAATTTCTTTCTTTCTTTCTTTTTCTTTCTTTCTTTCTTTCTTTCTTTCTTTCTTTCTTTCT
>CM053590.1:57723327-57739409 GCA_028646515.1 Pseudochirops corinnae | reverse complement strand
AAGTGACATAGGAGAGAATAGACCGGGGGAGGGGGGACACACTGGGTTGGCTGTTTTGGGGCGGTGGGTAGGGGGAGAGGGGGAGAAAATATGTAACTCAAAATCTTGTGGAAATGAATGATGCAAAGTATAATAAAATTTCAAAAATAAAAAAAAAAAACAAAAAGAGACAATAGTAGGTCATTCAACAGTTAAGAAAGAGATACACTTAAAATAACAAGAGAATATTCAACAATTATATGTACTGATGACAACTCAAGTTTATTTGACTGAATAAAGTGCTGACTGGACAAGCCTAGGACACCAGACTCCCACTTCCCAGGTCTTCCCGATTGTTTTATATTCAGACAATGAAGAAGCAATGACAACAGTTTGAGCCTTTAGTTCAGTGGTTCTCAACCTTCCTAATGCCGCGACCCCTTTAATACTCATATGTGGATGCATTTGCATGTGGGTGGACCCTCCTGGAGAGAGAGGAGCAGTGTTATAAATATGTGTTTTCCCATAGTCTTAGGTGACCCCTGTAACCCTGTGAAAGGGTTTTTTGACCCTCAAAGGGGTCGTGACCTACAGGTTGAGAACCGCTGTTTCAGTTCCTTTAGCCAGTTGAGCCTCAAGTAATGTAGCAATATATTTTAAAGGGAAAAAAAAAAACTAGCATAATCTATATGGGGCAGGGGTTACAATATTTCTCTTTCCCAAAAATTTTATTATATTCACAATACTGGGCACCACCTTACCTGGATGCAAGAGGCCTAGCTGTGACCAGACTATCCAGACTATAGACTATTCATATGTCAACTCTCCTATCTTTCCCCAGTGTGGAGACGCAAACGTTTAATTGTCATTCAAATCAAATGATTAGCTTTTTCCTTACATAATTAAAAAAATATCTCTGGCAACTACTGTGTCAAAATATCATCAATTATTGTTAGACCTTGCATTCATTCCCATTATGTTTTGGGCTCTTAATTAAAATGATCTGAAATTCACTAACACTCTTTTTATAGGAAGGTACAGTTATAAATCTCCTGAGAATATGAAATGTTGGTTTTACTCAGTAGACAACACCTTCAGAATTATTATAGTTCTATCCAAAACCACTGAACATGTAAAATGTAATTAAAACATTTTTATTAATTTTTAAAAAGTCATTGCATCATTTCCGAGAAAGTCATTCTTGTGAATGAAATGAAATTCATCTCTACAATTTGGGTGGAATATAGGTTAGAAGACTATCATGCTATTCAATAATCTTTCTTATCAGCTTTTTATATGATCTATTGGAGACACCACAACCTTGGAATCTTATAAATTGTATTTTATCATTGGCTCTGCCTTTCTAAAATCCCCTAGCCTCTTTTTCTATCAATAAATTAAAAATAAAGAACAGAGGTCTAATAGAAGTATTAACAGGGAAATTGTATCACTTTTTTTTAGTTCCCCAAAGTAAAAGGAAAGTACAAACTAAATATAATGTATTTTGCAAAGGAAATCTCCATCTAAAAGCAAAACTACTTTAGTGTATATAATCAAATCAATACCTACATTAAGAAAACAAGGATATAATTTTCAACTTTAATTGAAATTCTATATGATATATCCCTTTGATTAAACAAACATACAATCCTCTATTTTTAAAACAAAACTCTACCCCTAAAACCTCACATTTTTTCCAAATGTTACTTTTTTTTTCCTTGAAATAATCACCATCCTTTCTGTCACTAAGTTTTAAAATCTCAGTCATTATTGGTTCTTCAATCTCTCTTATGCCACCTGAACAGTCAAATGCCACTTCTTATAGACTTTACCCATATTTCCTTCCTCCTTGTCTTCTATGATCCAGTCTCAGTGCTCTGGAAGTGGGGATTCCAAGCATCATAAATCCCCACTAGATTCTCTGAATCAAAAGCTGTTATACCCTCACAGAGATCAGAAAAAGAAAACTGTAATTAACAAGATTATTCAGTTTCTAGGCTTTTTCTATATCAATAGATGTATCTCTATAAATTTCCTTCTAAAAGAACACATTTGGGGCTAATGAAAATACACTACCTCCCAAGATGTATGAAAGTCTGAGAGACATAGTTTCTTGGTAATTAATAATCAACTTATTAATTATGACTAGCAGATAATCAATAAATTGAGGTCAATGGTTTCTCTTGTAACCAAAGGCAAATCTTAGAGGACCTAGGAATGATTGAATACCTTTTGGAAAAGGGGTTGTCCTGGTTGGGTAGAAATTAACTCTGATTGGTTAACAATTGATAAGAAATTGACTATTATAATGAGAAGTGGGTTTATTCTTTTTTTTCTCTTTTTTTTGTGTCTTTGCCTTAGTTAGCATTTCTAGTTCAACACTGAATAGTAGTCTCGATAACAGATATCCTTGCTTTACTTCTGAGCTTGCTGGAGAGGCTTCAGGTTTATTCCCCTTACAAGTAAAGTTTGCCCTTCATTTAATTTTTTTTTTTAATTTTATTTTAGACTCAAACACCAGAACACAAATACAGAATAGAGAAAAGAAACAAAGTCATATCATAAACTTAAATATTGGAACTTAAATAAAAGTTAGAAAAAAAAAATGTCATGAGCTGTAATGATAATGGGATTTGAAGATCTTCCATGCCCCTTGAACTTGCTGATGTAGCAGGAAGGGGTGGAGCAAGAGGAAGCTGAGCCAAGCTAGAGACTGTGTGGTGGTGACTGGAAGCAGCAGCAGCGGCAGTGTCTACAATTGTGGCATGAACTCCTTTTTCTTTGAGCCTGCCAGAATCTCTGCTACGGACTCCTGCTGAGAACTGCCTGGGACGGGAACTGCAAGGGATAGGAGCTACTAGAAGCAAGCTGTCTGGACACTGAGCAGTTGCATGAGTGAGCAGAGGAGGATCTTTGCCTGAGCTAGCCTGTCCTATTTTGAAGGCTTGAGAATGTGGGTGTTTACTACATTAACTACATGTGTCAACTTCATAACTACTGTATTGGCTTTGATTTTCTGGTTTTGGTACTCAGTTTTCTGGTATTTGAATAAATGCTCGAGCTATATTTCCCATGTAGAGAGCCTGTTACATTTTATGATTAATAACAATATCAGCATACTTATAGTTACTGTAACATTGTGAATACTGCATTGTGGATACATTAGCATATCAGAGCATGAGAGGATTCAAAATATGTAACAATAAATTTTCATTTCAAAAAACTCTGTATGATAAATAATACTCATTGTGTTGAAAATTGTCCATCTTTTCTTTGCTTCCTTATGAGTTTTCTTTTCTTCTCTACTGTGTACTTTTTTACTTTGTTCTCCCCCCCAAAAAAGGCCACAATAAAATTTAGCTTTAAATATATACATACCCTCCACCATCACCCCCAGAAGGCTACACTACAGTTTAGATATGTTTCTCCATAGCTATAGATATATTCATATACATATATACATACACATCCAGACACAGACATTTCCAAACCTGTTCTACTCCTGATCCTTGTTTTCATATATATGCATATCTCTTGTTTCCTATCCTTCTTCCCTCCTCTATTTTACTTTTACCAACTACCTTGCCCTCCTATGACTTGCCTACCCACTCCAAGGATCCCTCTGCTATCCTCCCATTCCAATAACTCTAAACACCCTTATTTACCTATTCCCTAACCCTCCCCTCTAAGGATCACTCCTTTGACCTTTTCCCATTCCCTACACCCCTACCATTTTAGTTCTTCTGAATCTAAAAGATTTTTTTTTATTTTTTAAATATATGCATTGTTCCCTCTTAAACCCTTTCCTAATGAAAGTAGGTTACGAAAACTACCATTGGTCCTCCCCCATCTGATTCCTATGAATCAATTCTTCCTCTTGTACCTCATTATTCTTTTAAGCTGTTTCTAAATGATTTTGATCAGGTGCAGACTCTGAGGACACCCTTGAGCTCTCCTTGAATCTTTGAGGTACAGGTTCTAGGAACTCCCTTGAACTCTGATTGAATCTTCCCATTTGACAAGGCATTTGCATGAGGCCATAAACCTTTCATTGTGGCTCTGCCCAAACCTTTGTTACTGGCTTGGCCCTCCATTGTCCATCTACTTCCCACCCTTGAGCCTATCAAAATATCTATACCCAAATCAACTGTTACCTGACCTCATTAACTCCTCCTGAAGATTCTCCCCAAACTCATTACTGGAGTCTGACTTGATCTGATGACTCCTGGAGACCTCCCCAAACTCCTCCGATAGATCACCTCTAGATTCCTCCCACAACCTTTCTTTATATAAGATCTCATCTTGCCCCATGTGTGTGAGAGTGCCATAGAATTTTCTAGCACAGACTTGCTCCGTGTCCAATACAGGTAAACTTTTAATAAACTTTGCTTTTCTTTGGCTGAGAGAAGACTTGAGTCAAATTCATTTAACAGGACCCAGCACATTGGTATTTTGGAGTCTTGAGCAACCCTAACCCTAACCACATCAATTTTACTTTTTAAATTCATATACTACTCAGACTTATCACAGTCTTTCTTATGAACTATCTAATTACAAATATGAATCTTAGACATACATTTAACATATATAAAAACTAAACAGTCTGTCCTTTTTGATTCCTTATAATCAGTCTTTGTTATGTACCTTGTATTTCGATTAATTCTTGTATGTCGAATCTTCTATTAGGTACGGGATTTTTTTTAACAATGTCTTGAAAATCTGAGAGTTTATCAAATGTCCTTTTGTTGTTGTTCAAGATAATACTTAACTTTGCAGGGTATTATCTTTTTGGCCAGAGCCCCAGTTCTTTTGCTTTGATATGTTGTTTTTCAAGAACTGCAGTTCTTTAATGTCTTTGCTCCTAGGTCTTCTGTAATTCTAATTGTGCCAACATCATATTTAAATTGTTTAATCTTGATGCTTTTAATATTTTTTTTTTCTCTTTGACCTGGGGGTTTCAGAATTTGACAATGATATTTCTGAGTTTTCCTCATAGGATTTCTTTTAAGTGGTGATTGGTGGAATTTTTTCTATTTCTACTTCCCCCCTTTGTTCTTATGATTAAGGACAATTTTCTTTAATTTTTTCTTGTATTTTTGTGTCAAGATTCTTTTTTGATCATAACTTTAATGTAGTCCAATTATTTTTATATTTTCTCTTCTTGATCTATTCTCTAAATCTATTGTTTTTCTGATCTTTCACTTTCTCTTCTCTTTTTTCATTATTCATATTTTGTTTAATCATTTCTTGACCTGTCTTAATTTCACTGACTTCACTTTGCCCAATTCTAATTTTCAAGGTGTCATTTTCTTCTTTAAGATTCTGGATCTCCTTTTCTAATTAGTTGATTTTCCTGTAAAACACTTCTTCCTTTTCTCAGATTATTCTTATTTTCTTTCTTAGTTTTTCCTCCAACTCTGTCATTTGATTTTTAAAGTCTTTTTAAAGATCCTCCATAAATTCCTTTTGGGCATGTGTCCATTTTATGTTACTCTTTGGGGGTTTCTTTACTTCAGTTTCCTCCTCTGAAGACGAACTCCAGTGACATCTCTCTTCCCATAATAGATTTCTGTGATTGGATTCTTTCTCCTTTTCTTGTGCATTTTTTTGTGATGATAGCTTAATAATTTGTAGTCACCTCTAGTCCTGGGGTATGGAGAATGGTGCCTCTTGCCTCAGATCATCAGTTCCTCCCTCTAGCCTGAAACCAAAGTCAAACTACCAACCTCCCATAAGTGCCCACATCCAGAGGCTTTCTGTCTCACCACTTCTGCACTCACCAGGGTTTTGCTGGTTCCTTCTCACCCCACTGCTCTTTGCAGCACAGTTAGGTCTGGCATTCCTGGTCAGCAAAGGTATCCTCAATCTTCCTGGGTTCAGACATCCAACTCCCCTCACTATACCAGGGATAAAAGTTCTGGTGGGTGGGGCTGAGGCAGCCTCTCAAACCAACTACTCCCAGGGCTTGTTGCTGGTTGTTTAAGGGGCTAATAACTTGTTAAAAGGGAAGCTAGCCTGGAGGTAATTACTTTGGACAGGGACCAAACCTGGTCCTAGGATTTTTCTTCAAATCTTCTCAAACTGTCCCAGGAGGACTAGTGGTTATGCTCCTGTTCTTATTTATCTTCAACCACACTTTGTTTGCCCTAAGGTGCTGTTTTAACTCTTTTGTGGAGGAAAGTCTTGAGAGCTTGGAATTTTTAGACCTACTCAGCCAACTCCCCAGAATCCTTTGGGGTGAACTTATTCTAATGAGAACTGTAGGACTCTGACCACATCACTCTCAGAAAAAGACACTCTTGTGAAGCCAAATCATTCCTGTCTGGGCCAATCTATACAAAAGGGCCTATTCTCCACCCAGACCACTTAAGTAGTTGAACCATTGTCTAGAATTCACCTAGATTAGATTATCTTTGTTGTTGTGGTTCCCTTTACTTAGATGTAAATCCTCCTAGTTTGGTGGCATCCTGACCAACATTGATAACAATGTCTCATTGTCAGCCATGTCCTTTACAAGGAATTAAAAAACAAAAACAAAAACAAAAAAACGAAAAAACCTCTGTAGGTCGTCTATATAAAACTGGTTATTAATATAATTTTAAAAATCCTTCTTCTCATTCCCAACTTCTTGCTTTTACTCCATTTTCTTCCAGTACTTGAAAATGCTTTCCTTCAAGATATCAGTCTTTTGTTTTTGAGTTTTTTTAAAGGCCTGGTACTAATCCTACTTTGGCAAGAGATTTCTTGTTGTGTTCCTAACTCCTCTCCACCATTAATTGGGCCTTCTCTCTGAGACTAAGTTCCATTTACAGTCTCTATTTTGCATTCATATAGCTGGTTGTGTGTTATCTTCTCCATTATAATGTCATCTCCTTGAGGTTAGGGGCAATGTTGTTGTTTTCTTCTTTATTCTAGCTGTTAGCATGATGCCAGGGACATAGTAAGTCCTTAATAAATGCTTATTGACTTACTCAAATCCATCCTTTTCTGTACACTCATGCAGTCACTACTTTAGTTCAGCCCTTCATCACTTCTTGGCTACATAAGTCCAATAGATTTCCTAATTGTTCTTGGTACATGCTTTCTCCCCTCTTCAATCACTCCACCAGAAAACTGCCAAAATGATATTCTGAATACACAAGTGTAACTGTGGATATTCTCTAGTAAATAAAATCTAATGATTTTTTATTACCTTTAGGAATAAACGAAAACTCCTCTCTTTCACATTTTAAGCACACCACAAACTGGCTTCACATAACCTTTCAAGGACTATTATATGTAATTTTCTTTCACATACTCTTCAGTTAGCCAGATCATCCTTCTTTCTTTTCTTTACCCAGGGCATTTTATTTCCAGGCTCTGAAATTGCATAGGTTATTATCCTTGCCTAGACTACCATCCTTACTCTCCTCCACCTCTTAGAATTCCAAGCTTTCTTCAAAGCTCAACTCAAGTACTTCCACTTATTTCTTAATTTCTTCAGCTGCTAATGTCTTCCTCCCAAAATGATGCAGATAGATAGATAGATAGATAGAGAGAGAGAGAGAGAGAGAGAGATGATAGATAGATAGAAAGATATAGATAGACAGACAGTATAAACTTACATGTGTAATGCTGTCTCCTATGAAAGAATGAAAGCTCATTGAGGACAGGGAATCTTTCTTTTTTCTCTCTTTCCTCAGTACTTAGGAGTAAGCCTGCCATATTGACTCCATTTAACAGATTGTTGTTATTTTGGTTGCTATTCTTTGTCCTTCATTCTCAAAGAGGATCATGACATCAGGGAAGTGATGTCATGACAAGTAAGCGAATTGGATATAAGTAAGGGAAAGCTTGCTTGTTTATTGAATGGCTGATTAAAAGTTCATCAACAAAAGATAGTTCTATTCTCAGATTTTAGAGTTTTCAGCAATTCATAACTTTATCCCTCTTAGGGCTTTAAAAATCAAACTTGCGTCTATCTGTGCCCTGGCTTCATGTGAAAATGAGAGCATCTATTCACTGTACTCAGAGTGAGTTATCCCTATTATGTGATATCAATTCTCAGAAGTGTCCTAATAAAGTAGCTTTTGATGTCTGTACAATACAGGTAACAGTGCTCCAGGCATGCTCTACCAATTAAGTGGACATCCCTATTAAGTAAATCCCTAATGAACAGCTCTAATTATATTTAGATGGTCTGTATTTACCTAATTGTTTTATGTCCTAATTAATAGAACACTTTGAACTCTAATTAGAAAACTTTCAAGTGAGTCCAAAAGCTTCAGATAAATTAAGATTGCATAACTGCCAAGTATTTTGCTTGGAATGCACCATTCAATAATAATTTTAGTGTAGAAACAGCAAGTGAATACTAAATTTTCTTTGGGTTACATTTCCAAATTTTCTAACTGTTTAAGTATTAAAGTTGTTGAAAAGTATATCTTTTCTTGCAGCATCTCCTGATTAATCCATTCATTGAGAAAATGTTTAATGAGAAATTCCTCTGCTCCTTTCACTCCACATGGACACATAGGCAAGAACAAAAGACTGCCCCTTCCTGCAAATATTTCCCGTTCTTATAGGAAGGCAAAATTATGAACACAAACTTTTTCCAAAGTAAATTAGAAATAATTTCTCTAGTGGGGAAGAAAACTAGTAATTGGCAGATTAAGGTAGGCCTAGTTTAATATTATCACAATTTAATTTTAGAATTATTCATGTTTTAAAATCTCTTGGATGTAATATATTCCTTTTCCTAGACATTTATGTTGCATAGAAGACAAAAAAGATAGACTCCTCATCTAATAAATTGCTTACCATGGAATTGAAAATAAATCACAAAATGATAACTCCTCTATAGCCTGAGGTAATGAGCCAACTGTTTGGACAGAGATGGCAATCACAAATTTTGGACTGCCGATTGTGATGTCAGTGGCTTTGTACTTCGATATAGACAAGAAATTAGAGATGTTGTTTCAGTATTAATGATGTATCAAGTTAAAGAGGAACATCTTAACTTTAGGAGCTTTCTTTTGCATTAATTTGCATAGTTCTGTGTATATAATGCAATTAGACAAGGCAAAGATTTAACTTCAACTCACCCTTAGACAAGCAGAAGGAAAACAGTGAACAGGCCATGCTCCTCAGAACTCGCCTGCTCAGTCATAGCACAATATTGTCTTTAACAATAGTCAACAAATTGCCTTCTAATTATTTGTATGGGTATTGGTGATGACACTATGTTAGGCACTGATAGTACAAAGACACATAGAAGTTATGCTCTGCTGCAAAAAGAAAGTGTATTCTACTAGAAGTATACACCATTCAAATAAGGATAAGATAAGGAAAACTGAAAAGGGAACGATAACTAGAACTGGGAGGGGGAGAGAAAGGATGGAAAAATAAGGAAGAGGCAATGACTCAGAAATTGGTGCCTGAGCTGATACTTGACAGAAGTAGTTTCTAACACAATTTAATATATCTTCCAATGTTGTAACAAGAAAAAAAAAAAAGATATTTGGTATGCTTGTTCCCAGTAGGCAGAAATGGAGCAAGGAATTGAAGTTATAAATAAACAGATTTAGTCTTGATGTAAGGGGGGAGAGGGACTTCTAAAAAATTAATGCTGTCCAAAAGTGGAATGCCTGGGGCCAAATACTTGTAAAAAATGTATTACCATGTGTTGAATGTGATACAGAAGAGCTATTTGAATATACATGTTTTGAATTGGACAGTCTCTGAGAGGACAAATGGAGATGGAGTAATCATTCCCCTTCTCCAGAATACTCTCCATCTCCAGGGCTGGGGAACCTGTTTCCTCAAGGCCACATGACGCCTTCTAGGTCCTTGGGTATAGCCTTTGGACTGAGTCCAAATTTTACAGACAAATCTTTTTATTAAGGGAATTTGTCTTATGAAATTCAGATTCAGTTGAAGGACTGCACTTGAGGACATAGAGGACCACATGTGGCCTCCAGGCTGCAGATCCTCACTGCCATGCCCCCACCCCTACATACACACACAGTTTATGCATTTGTACAGAGATAGGAGTGAAAACAACAAGTCTGGGGAAGTGCTAATATCCCATTTTGGATAGAATGTAGATTTTGTAAAGGGGCATAGTATACATAACCTGAAAAGACTAGAGATCAGTTCTTTAGCTTAATATGTCTGAGACTATATAAGGTCACCAAAACTACTATTTGCTTAAAGAACTCTACTTATTTACTTACAATAAGATCATTTCCATAACTAAAAATTCAATGAAGAACTGTCTGACGGGTGTTGGATCTAAACTTCTATCTGAGACTCACTTGACTTGCCAATAATTTCATGGGTTTGAAAGATCCAGAGTCCTTGGAGGTAGCAGGGAGAATTATAGAATGATTTGTTTTTCCTCTTTTGTATTTATGAAGGACTATTTACTATCCTGTTGTTTTCTCTTGAGGACTGAGCTACAAATTATGTTGGCAAAGAAAGAGAAGCTCATAAATTTTGAGTTGACTAGCATGTGGCAATGCTAACATATGCCCAGGGATCTGCATTGTTTCACTTCCAAAAACAAATGCTGAGTGTTCTGGACCATTGGGAATATTTGGATATACTCAAATGAGACCAAGTATTAATTAGGACAAGAGATGTAAACTCTTTGACTCAAAGCCTATCTCCCAGTAATTTTGTGTATCGTTTGTGTCATCATAGTTTTAATTTGTTTATTTGTTTGTTTTTCATCTGTGCCTGAGATTTCATCTTTGTAGGGAAGTCCTGATGTGTAGACACCCTTCACCAGTAAAGGATCAGTTACTGCCCTTTAAATTGTAGTCTTAAAGAGTTGCCTGGGAGAAAAGAGAGGTTAAATGATTTGTACTGTCACCCAATTAGGATGCATAGAGGCAAGAGTGGAATCCAGGGTCATCCACTGTCAATGTTATATAACTTAAATCTGTCCCTGACAACCAATGAGGAAACTTATGTTTGTGAAACTAACAATGAATACTAATGCTAAAATGTTCTTGCTGAAAATAAACATTTAGAAATAAAGGTTAAAAAAAAAACAATAAATGCAGCAGTAAGAGAGTGGCACCTACTTTTGCAATCTTTGAATTCTCTGTGTAAATGTTTATTTATTCCTTTGCAAACAAAGTCTTAAGCTTTCTCTTCAAAATTTGTTTGTGGTTTATATTATGTGGAAGATAAATGACTATACCCCAACATTTTTCCCTCATCAACTTGGAAAGCTAAAAGAGTGAGCGTAAGTGAGAAATAGACAGACAGAAACAGAGAGCCAGACAGAGAAAGAGACAGAGAGATCTGAGAGACAGAGACACAGAGAGAGCTAGAAAGAGACAGAGACAAAGTAGAGGCAGAGAGACACAGAGTCAAAAACAGAGATACAAAGAGACAGAGAGACAGACAGAAAAATAGATGGAGTGACAGAGAGGGAAACAGAGACAAAGACCAAAAAAAGACAGAATATCTGACACAAAGAGAAATATGCAACAAATTCGTGTAGTGAAAAGAGCATTGGATGTGGAGTCTAAAGAGCTATGTTTGAATCCTTTTGAATCCTAGCTCTTCTATTTTTTCTGTGTATCTCTTTTAGGTTGGTCAACTCAATTCAATATAACATTTATTAAGTACCTATTATGTGCTGGAGATCCAAAGACAAAAAATGAAACTAATTCTTGTCTCTTGGAGCTCATATTCTACTGAAGACAGAGAATATAACCTTTAAACAAATAATAACAAAGCAATTTCAAAATGTGAAGAATGTTAATTAATGGGAATACTGAGTGTTGAGGATATCTTGTGAAACATTTTCTAGATGGCAGTGCCTGAGCTATGAGGTTTTCCTCAAGGATGATGATAATGATGATGATGGTGGTAGTGATGATGATGGTGGTAGTGATGGTGATGGTGGTAGTGATGATGACGATGATGATGATGATGATGATGACGACGGTGATAATGTTAGAGGAATCTAGTCAATGTAGAGCTCTGGGCCTGGTGTTAGGAAGACCCTTGTTTAAATTTGTCCTCAGATGTTTACTAGATGTATAGACCTGAGCAAGTCACTTTTTCTCTGACTTAATTTCCTCAACTGTAAAATGGGCTAAAAATAGAATCTACCTTATAGGGTATTTGTGAGGGTCAAATGAGATAATATTTGTAAAAGTACTTAGCACAATGCTCAACACATAGTAGGGGCTATAGTAATACTTATTAGAGGCATCTAGGTAACAGTAGATAAAGCTGCTAGGCCTGGAGTCGGAAATATCTGAATTCAAATCTGGCTGCAGACACATTCTAGTTGTGTGACCCTGGGCAAGGCACTTTTCCTCTGCTTGACTTCAGTTTTCTCAACTGTGAAATGAGGATATTAATAGCATCTGTTTCACGGGGTTGGTGTGAGGATCAAATATGATAAGATTTCAAAGTGTGTAGAATGCTTTCTGACATGTAGGAGGTGCTGTTGAAATGTTTCATTTTCCCTTCTCCCCAAATTGCTATTATCATCATCATCATCATCATCATCATCATCATCATCTTTTACTTCTTCTTCATTATCACAACAATAACAATAATTCTGCATTTGAAAAATATCAATTGAACATTTACATACGAAGAACAGAAAAACATTGGCACATGAAACAATCTTTTTTTACTGCATGCATTTAAAAGCTCCATAATAAAATCAATAAAACTATTCTGCCTCTATTTCCCTCTAAAATTCCTGCTTTTTTCTTTTATGCATCAAAGGAAATAATTCACTAATGCACAATCCTGGTATCTGAGGCTAGATTTTGAACTCCAGTCCTCCTCACTCCAGGGCCATTGCTCTATCCATTCTGCCACCTAGTACTCCTTTTAGGATTGTCTTAGATCATTGCATTGTTGAGAATAGCTAAGTGATTCACAGTTGATTGTTATATAATATTACTGTTATTGTGTACAATGCTCTCCTGGCTTTGCTCATTTCACTTTGAATCAGTTCATGTATGTCTTTTCGTGTATTTTTTTTTTCCTGAAATCATCACGCTCATGATTTCTTACAGCACAATAATGCTCCATTACAATCATATACCACAATTTGTTTAGTCATTCCCCAACTAATGAGCATCACCTCAATTTCCATCTCTTAGCCACCACAAAAAGCGTTGCTATAATACTCTTGTAAAAATAAGTCATTTTCTATTTTTTTAATTTCTTAATTTTTAGACAAATACTAAAACTTAAATATGTAATAAGAAAAGAAAAGAACAGAATAAACTTAAATATAAGAAAAGAAAAAAAATGTCACATGCACAGCAGAACATAGAAGGTCTAAAATATTTAGCAACAACTTATCATTTCAATAAATCTTATATATTAAATACTGTGCCTTAAGTTGAAAGCTGTCCATATTTTCTTTGCTTCCCTGTAGGTTTTCTTTTTATTCTCTGACGTATAATTTTTATTTTGTTCTTTTTTCCCCCTTGCTTCCCCCTACCTACCACCCCAAAGCTACAATTGAGCATGGATATATTTATACATAGATATTGATCTATACATACACACACGCACATATATAACTATATACTTTCCCTAAGAGATTCTACTCCTAATCTTGTTTTTATCTTTGTGAAACTAATTCTCAATCTTGCTTTGAATAAAACAAGATTCTCCAAGGGACAGTTAAGGAAGGAGTCAAGCAGAGATACTTTTTATTTTTGTAGAGAGTAAACTGGTTGACCGTTAATGTCCTTTCCAGTTCTCAAGAATATATGAAATCCTCCCAAATGAAGCTAGATTCTAAATTTGATGCAATTAAGTTTTGATTGTGTTGCATATGAATACATGAAACATGAGTTTAAATCTGACTACATTTAGAGTAGTGTTTTTCACTCTAAATACTATTGGCTGGGAAAGTCGTTGATAAACTGGAGAGTGTCCAGAGAGGGTAAATAGAGTGTTTAAGGCTTTGAGACAATGGAATGTGAATATTGGTAAAAGAATGTCTAGCCCAGAGAAGAGCAGTCCTTAGATTAGGTAGGTGGGGGGGAAATGATAATTGTGTTCAAGCATTTGTAATATACATTCAACTTGTATTTGGCTCTACAGGAAATATTCAGGAATAATGGTTAAAAACAAACATTCTTGTCTAAAAGTAGTGTTTGTTTCTAGAAAGGTAATGAATTCCTCTCACTTGGAATCTTCAAGTGGGGAATGGAAAAGACCAGAAAGTTAGTCTTTCATTCAACACATATTTTGAAAAAAAAAAATATTTTTTAGCTCCTATTATGCTGGTAATACAAAACCAAAAATAGGGCATTCAGAGTCCTCAATTAACCTCTTTAATCCTAGTACTGGAGGGGAGCTGATGGAGGGAACACAACATACAAATGCAACCTAATTTCCCAGGTACAAAGGAACTAGCAACTGAGAATATAAGGATAGACATTGTAGGAAGTAGTACTGAAGCTGAGACTTGCTTATTAGGTAGGGATTTCATGAGGTAGGTGAGAAAATAATCCATTCCAGGTGTGGACACAAGGGAAAGGCACAAATTTAGAAGATGGAATATTTTGTGCCAAGTACAGAAAAGAGGCCAGTCTGGCTAGAATATAGGGAGCATAAAGGAAATAAATATGAAGTAAGACTGGAAAAGTAGACAGGAATCAGACTGGGAAGAGTTTTAAATGCCAAGTAGAGAAGTCTGTATTTTATCTATTTTATCCTCAAGGAAATTAAAGACCATGGTAATTTCTTGAGCATGGGAGTGATATGGTCACACCTAAGCTATTAAGAGGAAAACTTATTTGGCATCTAGGTGGAGGATGTGTTTTAGCAAGGAAAGATTGGAGGCAGGGTACCAATTAGGAGACTGTTATAATAGTCCATATGAGTAGTGGTGGACATATTTCTTTCCCTCCACACAATAACTAGAATTTCCCTGGTCTCTGCATTAGCCATCGGAAGAACTAAGGGCTTCTCAGAACATATTCCCTGCCACCCACTTACATGCTACCCCCAAATATGCAAATACATGTTATGATTATTGTTTTAAAGGATGTGACCAACTCTTGTCCTGCCCTATGGCTGCTCTCTGAATCCCTATAACCCATCCCATGTCCCTATCCCATCCTATGCCACTCTACCATTGTGCCTTCTGGAACATTTTCATTGTTGTCAACTGATCACATTTGACCTAAGCTCTCCTCATGGAAATGACTGTTTATATTTTCTATTTATTTGTCTATGGACTTATAATTTCCCCAATGGAATTTCAGTTCCTTGAGGTCAGGAATTTTCCTTGTAGTTACAGTGCCTAACATAGTGCCTGGAACAGAACAGAATGCTTGTTGAATTAGATAAAAATGAAAACATTTTAATAAAAACTAAATGGTCTCTGAGGTTCTTTTGAATTCTGTGATTTCTATGAATTAATAATCATAGTATCTTAAACAAATATTCAAATTCTATAATTGCTGATTTTCCCTGTTAAAGATAATAACCAAATTGTCATTGAATAGTATGAATGTTTCCCAATGGAATTACATACAAGACAATGAACTAAGAAACAGGGTGCAGGAGATTCCATTTTATCCACCTTAGAAAAATGAAACTTGGTGAAAAAAAAATCAATGAAATTTTATACTGGGCATTAAAAGTACATCATTTACCCCCACACTTCACAGCTAAAAACAGAGGAAATGTTCATTTTTTCTTTACTTCATGTGGAAAAAAAAATGTGGTCAATCATCTCTCATACTTCATCTTTGTAGTGTTTGAGACCGAGAAGAAACTAACTTGGAAAAAGAAATAGATGTGAAGATTTTATGAGTTAATTCATTGCTTCTGTCATATACAGGCTTCTACCAAAGACACACCTGTATTTTCTACATCCTTTTTCTAAAAAAAATTTTTAATGTGATTTTTACTTTATGGAATAAAATAAGCATTTCCATAACACAGTACAATAAAAATATGATTGTATGTGAAAATGCCAACTGTTACATACAACTTGCTATTCCTTTTAAATATACGACAAAATAATCATGTAAATTTATTTTTTATTTCTTTCCCACCCGCCTCCTTGCCCTAGAAATGGTGACCATTAGCCATAAATTACAAATATGTGT
>CM053590.1:57702675-57722827 GCA_028646515.1 Pseudochirops corinnae | reverse complement strand
GACAAAATAGGAAAATGACAAATGCTGGAGAGGATGTGGAAAAATTGGAACACTAATGCATTGTTGGTGGAGCAGTGAACTGATACAACCATTCTGGAGAACAATCTGGAACTATGCCCAAAGGGCTATAAATAATTGCATACCATTGACCCAGTAACACCACTTCTGGGGATGTATCCCAAAGAGATCACAGAAGCAGGAGGAAGACCCATATGTACAAAAATATTTACTACAGCTCTCTCTGTGGTGGCAAAAATCTTGAAATTAAGAGAATGCCCATCAATTGGAGAATGGCTACACAAGTTGTGTTATATGAATGTAATGGAATACTATTTTGCTATAAGAAATGGGTATGGGGACTTCATATTTACCCAGAGAGGCTCATATAAACTGATGCTAAATGAGAAGAGCAGAACCACGAGAAATGTATACACAATCACAGATACATCATATGTGTGATGACCAAACTTGGTAAACTGGACTCTTCTCAGCAATGCACAGGTATAAGACAACTCTACAAGTCTCGGGATGGAAGGAAATACCTACATTCAGAGAAAGATCTAGAAAGAACAGAGTTTAAATGGAGACTGAAGCAACCTACATGCTATCCCTCTTTACCATGTTTGGTTTTGTTTCCTTTTTCCCATTGTTAACTCCATTGGTTACAACTCTTCTATACAACAAGACTAATAGCCAGTGTGAAAGTATTTGCAGATTCTCTACTTGACTACATGCCACCATGGGTGGTGGGGGGGCAAGGGAGGAGAGAAAATTTGAAACTCAAGGGATTGTGGAACTGAATCTTGTAAACTAAAAGTAAATTAACAAATCAATTTAAAAATTAACAAAAAAAATGTCTAACCGAGGTCTAAGTGCTCCACATTGCCTGCTTCCACTCCCTTTATGACCTGTTGGAACACATTATTCATATCCATCCATTCTGTTAAAGAAGTTTTCATGTACTTTTAGTAGACACCCTCTCCCCCAACTGAGCAATGGGTTTGAGATTTTTTCCAGGAGTGCCTTGTAAGGCTCCAGGGATTTATCCAATTAGGACAATGTTATCCTCGAGAAGATAAACCCAGAGAAAGTCACTATTTACGGGTTCCATTCCTCAGTTTGCACTTTTTGCCAGACTTCCTCCATTGCAGTGGTAAACGTCATTCTTGAACATATTGCTTCCCCTGGTTTTATGTTCAAAGGGTCATTGAACACTAGCATTTCTGTTAGATTTTTTTAAAGGAATTGTCAATGTCTCTAAAGTATCAATGGAAAATATCTTCTTATAAGTGATCCAGTAAAGCAGGGTTTTATTCAGTCCCACCAAATATATGTGGTTTTCTTCTTAAAAAAAATAAAAATATCCACTTTGGGGATCTTCTGTTCTTTATTTATTTCAGTATATTTTGAAATGAAAAATATTTTGGTCCATAAGTATCAGTTCTGAAACTGTATTAGTACCCTACTAATTTCCTAATTGAGGATACTCAGTTCCTGCAGATATGCACTCTCTTAAAGTTTTTTGATTCATGGTAAAGTCACATAAAAGTTGGTAGAAAATGGTATTATTTTAGTAGCCTTTTGCCGTATTTAGTAGGGAGAGAGTTATTTTTTTTTCCTAAGTTTTTGATATTTCCTATTCCATGAGTTGTTTTGGGTAATGTCCCTTAATTGAGTAACCTTCAATATAAACACTGTATCCACTTTATCCAATTTAATTACTTGTCTTTATTTTCTCTGGTGCTATTTATATATCTTTTATAAGCACATCTGTGACTGTGATTTGGAGATCTAAATATGGAGGTTCCATTGACTTTTGTAGATAAAACAATCTGTTATTCATTTAAAAAAAACCTAACATTTTTTCTTTTGTTTGTTGTTCACATTTTATTTTGATTCTTTGGTGCCTTTAGGACTAACTTGCTTAGCTGAATAGCTCACAAAGCTTCTGTTAAACTCATCTTATCTTCTGTTGCTGCCTGTGATTTTTGAAACAATACTGATCTTAATGCTGTATGATCTTTCTTCATAAGGTTTTTATAAACAAATTTATATTCTAATACAGCAATATGAGCAGTAGCCATCTTAATTTATTTGGCCAGTAAGTCAAATGTTTGCTAAGATCCTTTCTGGATTCTTTTGTTCTCCTTGTCATGGTGATTGTTGAGGCAGCAAAGTGGTGCAGTTGATAGAGGCCTAGGCCTAGTGTCGGAAAGGCCTAAGATCAAATCTTATCTAAGACATTCAGTAGCTGAGCAACCCTTGATAAGCCACGTGGCTGTTCTTTGCCTCAGTTTCCTCAACCATCAAATTAGCATAAGAATAGCACCTAACTCTTAGGGCTGTTGTGAGAATAAAATAATATAATATTTTAAAACACTTGCCATAGTGTCTGGCACATTGTAGATACTGTATAGATACTCATTCCCTTCCCCTTCCTGACTAATTTATGTTGGTTAAATTTCTATAAAAATTATCCAAGTTTGTGTCAAGGACATTCCTGTAATTAATTTTCCATTATGATTTTCAATTATTTGTTTATACATTAAGGATTAAGTTGCTTAGTTGTATGATTTATCTTTCTTGTAAATATTCTACTTTCTATTCTTTAAAAATAGAAATTTTTAATATATTGTTATTTAATATTTACCATGTCCACTTCCTACTATTTAAAATATTTTTATTTTTTACTAATTACATGCAAAATAATTTTTAATAGTCTTTTTTAAAATTAAATTTCAATTTCCAAATTATCTTCCTCCTTTTCTCCTTTCCTCCCTCCTTGAGAAATCTACTATTTTTAAAAGAAAACTCTTTCTAATATTAGAGGAGACTATTATTTAACCTACAAGTCTTTGATCTCTCTCATTCCTCTTTCTGATTCATTATCTCACACCATATACCATGATAACCTCCAAATGGATACATGACTTTGATTTAAAAATTAAAATATTTATTTCTAAATAAATGATAAACATGAAAATATTATCTGTCATCTGTGAATAGAAGAAAGGTTGATAAAGGGATAGTGGAGATGGAAGATTTTATTATACTAATTTTTAAAAAAAGTTTTGAATGGTTCTATATATGTATATATGCATATATACGCATGTACCTCTCTGTGTGTATATGTGCATATACACATAAATAGACATATTTGTGTCTGATGTTAACCATCTCTAAAGTGTGGGGCAGGAAGGGAAAAAAATAAATTTACATGAAAGTCTAAAATTTAATTTAACTTAAAATATTTAAAAGGAATAGCAAGTTGTATCAAATAGATTTGCAGTTTCATATGCATCACTTTCTAAAAATTATATAATGTTATGGAAAGTTTGTTTTATTTCATAAGTTAAAAATAAAATAAAGCAAATACAAATAAATATTTTACCCAAACAAACCCAATAAAGCTAGGCTTAAAAAGGCAATAACTGGGGGAAAAATTTTGTAGCAAATTTCTCTAAAGTTCTTTTTTTCATACTTTCTTGCACTTTTCTTTATATATTTATACGTTGTCTTGAAATCACCAGGTATCAGGAGGTATTTTGTTGTCATTGGGAGATTTTTAACTATTTATGCATTTTCTCTACCCTTTCATCCTCAGTAGCTGATACCTGTGAATAAACTGTCACCATTTTAAGAGTAAGCTTTTTCTAATACTTGCAATTAATATTGCAATTCATGATGATCAAAGAGCCTTGAAAATAAAGTGCCTTATTTCCTTTGTGACTGAGTCATTTCATAAAGTGGTGTTGTAACTCCCTGAGACTCTGAGTTACAGAGAAGTTACCAATTTGTATAGGTAGAAGGAATCTCCTAATGAAGGAGCTCTCTGTTCTAATGAAATCATAAATCCGGTTCTTATCAAGACAAAGATTTTTACAGTTCTTTTCTATTTTTCTTCTGTTGTCAAATTCATACTAGTTTAGGGATCTGCCAACTATACCTCACAGGCAAAATCTGGCCATTGCCTGTTTTTGTATGACTTGGCAAGTTGAGAACATTTTTTGCTTGTTTTTACATTTTTAAAATACAGTTATATTGTATTTAAGGTTGTAGAATGCATTTTTGGCTCTCAAGATGTACAAAAACAGAAAGTAGGATGCATTTAACCCTCAGACCGTAGTTTGTCAACCCTGTCCCATTTTCATCCTTGAGCGCCCTGAGGATCACTGTTTAATTGTATGTCTTGCCAAACTTGCTTTAAGCAGCCCTTACTTCATCCTTGGGGTGTATGTGCATGCTGTTCAGGAAAGAGTAGAACCTCTGGTGTGTGGGCTTGCGGAGCCCTTTTCAGGGCTGCTCATTTACCTTTGGTATCCACCTCTCATTCGACTCTCACTAGTGATTCCAAGAAGCTCTAGCACTTGCAGTGACTGCACACACATAAACATATACATGCACAATATACACATATATGTAAAAATTATTCTATAAATACTTCCATTTTCCAGTTCTTTCTCTAGAATGCAGATAGAATCTTACTTCATATGTCCTTTATAGCTAATTTGGGTATTTATACTAGACAAAAGAACTTATTTACTCAAAATTGTTCTTAAAACAGTATTGCTGTCACTGTAAATAATGTTCTCTTGGTTCTATCCATTTTGCTCTTGATTATATCATGCAAGTCTTTCTATGTTTTCCTAAAATCATTCAGCTCATCCTTTCTTATAGCACAGTAGGATTCCATCACAATCATATACTACAACTTTTTCAGTCATTCTCCAGTTCATTTCCCATTCAAAATCACAGTTTTAATCTCTATTTGGGAACTTCTCTCCATCTTATTCTTACTCACTCTTTCAGCCTATCTCTGTTACTGTATCTTCTTTACTTACTCTCTTATTTTTTTTTATTTTACCCTCTCCTCCACACACACACACACACACATACACACACACACGTATGTAAATAAGCTTCCAGTATTACCAACTTCAACTTCCCATTTTCCTCTGGTTCCATGTATACAAGTCTAGTTTGATTTCAACTTCCCCAGAAATACCCTCACTCACTAGTCATTGTTTAAAAATATTGTATTTCTTCTAGAGAGACAGTTTCCCATTCAAACTATTCAGAATGACAATCATAAGCATTTTTCTTGTTCTCTTTCATATTTGGACCCTTTTGTTTACCAGGGTGTTGAACAAAAATGTCATGGTACATTTAAAATATCCAACAAAATCAAAGACTTTAGTAAATTTGAATATATGAGCAGAAATACAGAAAAAAAAGTGTACTTCAAAAATACCGCATATCTCAAGTCTAAGACTGGCCCCCATGTAATGAAACTTCTAAATTGTTTTTATGATCCTTAAAAATAATTTGATTGGAGTTTTCTAAAATGTGTATGAAGAGCATGATTCTCAGGGAGGTAATGTCAGCAGTAACACTCTGCTTAATTGTCAATATGCAGTCAAAAATCTTGACATACTTGAGACTATTCTACGTCGGAAACAAAGACCTCATTGCAAAATGTACAAGGTAGAATATCCCTAAGAATGTCCTTTCTTTTATATATATTCACACTAGGAAAAACCTTCATCATTTCTGTCATTGCAATGAAGAAAGATTTTGACTAAGAAAGATAAATTTTTTTTTTCCTTCAGTTTAGAGAGAATGGGACAAGGTTATAGATATCTCAGATTCCCTAAAACTATCCCTAGAGATAAACCTTTTATAAATGACTACAAAGAATCCATGTCAAAACTATTCAAATGTCTTTCTGTATAATGCCGCTAAATTTCCTTCTTGAAAAGTATTATTCTGGCTGAAATCTAAAATGGTAATACACAGAAAACAGATGGAGCATGTTGTAGCTTATATTTTAAAAGATCTGGAAATTTTCAAATGATGTTTTACTTTCCCCTCAATTTAATAGTATTCTTTCTTCTTTGCAACTATGTGTAAAGATAGTTTTCAGCATTCATTTTTGGAAGATTTTCCTTCCATCTTCCCAAGTCAGCAAGCAATATGATAAAGGCTATACATGTACTACTATCGTGTTAAACATATTTCCTCATTAGTAATGTTGTGAAAGAAGAATCAGAACAAAAGGGGGAAAAAAAAAACCACAAGAAAACAATAAGGACCAAACAGAACCAAAAATAGTATGTGGCAATCCTTGTTCATATTCTGATAATCTTTCTCTTAATGTGGTTAGAATTTTCCATCACCTGTCTTTTGGAATTGTCTTAGATCACTGTATTGCTGAGAAGAGTCAAGTATATCATAATTGATCATCACACAATGTTGCTGTTGCTGTGTACAATGTTCTCTTGTTTCTGCTCCATTCATTCAGCCACAGCTGATGTCTTTTGTGATTTTCTGAAATCCATATGTTCCTAATTTCTTATAGAACAATAATATTCCACTGCATTCATATACCAGAAATTGTTTAGTCATTTTGCAATTGATGGGAATCCATTCATTTCCCAATTCTTTGTCACCACAAAAAGAGGTGTTATAAATATTTGTACATGTGGGTCTTTTGGGATACAGACCTAGTAGTGGTATTGACGGATCAAAGGGTATGTGAAGTTTTATAGTCATATGGGCATAATTCCAAATTGCTCTCTAGAATGGGTGGATCAGTTCAACAACAATGCATTAGCATTCTGCTTCTTCTCCAACATTTATCATTTTCCCTTTCTGTCACATTAGCCAAACTGATAGGTGTAAAGTGGTATCAGAGATTATTTTAATTTGCATTCCTTTAATCAATAGTGTTTTGCAGCATTTTTTATATGATGATAGATAAGTTTGATTTCTTCATCTGAAAACTGCCTGTTCATATCCTTTTTGACTATTTATAAATTGGAGAAGAACTTGTATTCTTATAAATTTGACTCAGTTCTCTAAATATTTTAGAAATGAGACTTTTATCAGGAACACTGACTGTAAAAAATGCTTCCCAGTTTTCTGCTTTCTTTCTAATCTTCATTGCATTAGCGTTGTTTGTGCAAAACATTTAATGTAATCAAAATTATCAATTTTGCATTCATAATGTTTCCTATCTCTTGTTTGGGCATATATTCTTCCATTCTCCATAGATCTGACAGGCAAAATACTTCTTGCTCTCCTATTTTGTTTATGGTATTATCCCTTTTGGCTAAACCATGGACCCATTTCTACCTTACCTTGGTATAGGGTGTGAGATATTGGCCTATGCCTAGTTTCACCCATACTACTTTCCAGTTTTTCCAGCATGTTAGGACCCTCTCACCTCGGGTTCCCTTCTGGACCACCGACCTCACTTACCCTCCCTGGGGTCATCAGACATCTCTGGATTTCTTTTCTCGAACAGAGATCCCGGCACACACAGATGGGTTTAGAAATGCAGCTTTATTGTTACATCTTCTCTTCCCTTCTCTCCCTCTTCTCTCATCTCTCTTATTCTCTCACCTCATACTTACCTCTTACTCCTACCCCCTTCCTCCCCTTGCTCCCCTTTATCTCCCATCTGGGCAGACTAAGTCACGTGCCTCAGCAACAGGGGCAAGAAGAAAGGGTGGGCTATCCCATTGGATGATACGTGCTCAATGCTATTAATCCACATTCAGGTAAGGCAGACAGCCTTATCAGGGCTCTGGCTTCTAGGCCTTGGAATGCAACAGACTGCCCAGAGGGCAGCAGGAAGGAGCAATGGGGGTTGGGGGTGCAACACCAGCAGTTTTTTTTTTTTTCTTTTTGGAGGGGGGGAAAACAGGGCAATTGAGGTTAAGTGACTTGCCCAAGGTCACATGGTTAGTAAGTGTTAAGCGGCTGGGGCTGGATTTGAACTCAGAGCCAACGCACTATTCACTGTGCCGGCTAGTTGGCCCTTCCCATCAGTTTTTGTCAAATGGTGAGTCCTTATCCTAGAAGCTGCAGTCTTTGGGTTTATTAGAAGCTACCATGAGCGAGAAAGGAGGATCCCTGCTTGAGAGAGCCTGTTTTGTTGTGAAGGCTTGGGAATGTGGGTGTTTACTATATTAACCATGTGTACCAACTTCATGGCTAATGTAATGATTTTGGCTTTCTGGTTCTGGGACTTGGTTTTCTGGTATTTGAATAAAGGCTTTGGTTCCATCCTCAGCGTGGAGAGTTTGCTACATTTTGTGATTCACAACTATACCACATATTCATAACCACCATGGGTGTTGTTAATATTTCATTATTGTTACACCAATTCAAATTTTTAAGGAATTATTTTCTTCAGTACCTTTTGTACCTCCTTTCCAATTTGACCAATTCTATTTTGAAAGGAATTGTTACCTTTAGACAATTGTTTTTGCTTACTTTTCCAAGCTTTTGTCTTTTTCTTAATTAATTCTTCTGCATAACTATCATGTCGTTTCCTAAATTTTCATGTCTCTCTTACTCGATTTTAAAATTCATTTTTTAACTCTTCCAAGAGGACTTTTTGAGCTTGAGATCAGTTCATGTTTCCCTTTGAGACTTCATATATGGGCTTGATGTTGTTGTCCTCTTCTGTGTTTGCTTTTTGATCTTCTCTGTCACCACAGTAGCTTTCTATGGTCAGGGCCCTTTTTGGTTTCTTGGTCATTTTTCCAGTCTAATTCATAACTTTTAAAGTTGACTTCTGTTCCTGGGGCACAGGGAGCACTCCCCCAAACTTCTTATGCTGAGCGTCAGGTACTTGGTTACTGACTTTCCATGCCAGAACTTCAGGGGCTTGTTGCTTGTCCACTGTGCTGGGATGGACCAGCCTACTTGCACATGTTGTGCCAGGATTCTGGAGGTCTCACAGCTGGTCTGCTGAACCAGGACCCTGGGCCCAAGTTGTATATGTGTGCTGTGGCTAAGAGCTATGCCTTGCCCAGACACTGTCTGCACTGTCCTGTGCTCTCCTTTCATCTAATTGAGACAGACCTTTCCTGAAGGTCTTCTAAGTTATCCTAATGTGGAAAAAAATTGTTTTTTTTCCATCTTTGTGTAGGTTCTGTCACTCTAGAATCTGTTTAGAGGCTTGATTTAACATTGTTTCTGAGGGAAATGAGGGAGAACCCTGGCAATTTCTTGGCTTCTCTCTGCCATCTTGCCTCTGCCCCCAGGATTTTTCTTTTGGATATATTCTCAATAGTTTTTTTGTTGTGTTATTTCTTAACTCCTCTCCTTCTCACATCAACCCTCATCATATAATCCTGTCTAGTTAAGCAAAACCAACTAATAATGACTGTCTCACAACGTATGAAACTTTCAGAACCTATAATCTATTATTTCTCTACTAAAAAGTGTTCCATCAGCAGTTCTCTTCAGTAATGCTTTATTTCACCTTCTTGATATACTAAGCTTTACTCACTTTAGTCCTCTATAGATTCCCTTTCTTCTTGCAAATTAGAACCCAAGTTATTGGTACTACATATGATGCCTCCTAATCACCTGAGTTGTTAGCACTCTTCCCATCTTGAATTCTCTTTATGTCATTTTTAATATATATTGTATTCTGCCAAAAGAAGTTAACCTCCCTGAGGATGAAGACTATCATTTTTATCTCATTCTATCTTCAGAAATTTTCGCAATGACTTTCATGGAGCTGATACTTAAAAAGTTGCTGTTGAATTAAATATAATAGAGAACACTGGTGGGAGCAAGAGGCTATTTTTTTTCTCTGGAGATGAAATTCTGATGAGGCACACATATTTTTGAAGTTTAATTGCTAAACATTTACCAAAAAAAATAAGATAAATAGAAATTACATCTTTGTATCACTTTTAGGGGAAAAAAAAGACATTTATACAGATAATTCTTCTTCTAGAACATCATACACAGACACACATATGTTCTAAAACAGTATGTTGTTAAAAAACTTTTATTAACACTGTAAGTTAACTTTTTCCTTTGAAGAACTAAATTCTGCCATTCCCTAAATTACCAATCAAGTAAACCAAGAATACCACCTTCATCAAATAAACAAAAATTGGATCTATGTAAGTAAAGTTTGTCTGATTGCACTACATACTTTTAATTTTTCTCCCTTTATATCACTTCCCTATACTGAATGAAAAGAGAAGTATTAAATACGTGCAAGGATGATAATCCAGCAGGAATGTATCAGGTTTGAAGGTCATCCTAAGTGACCCTTTAAGAAATTCTTGTCTACAATTATCTCAGTTTTTATCACTGACATACTGCTTATGAATAGCTTCCCATATAAACTCACCAGGATGTAATGATTAAGTATTAATCACTCAAAAAAGTTCAGCTTCCCTAAAAAAAAGATAATGTACTTCAGTTTGAAAGAGTTTCATTAAACTGTTATAGTTTAGATCCTTTTTGTTGATTTTCAACACTAGTGAGAATTCTAGATTTATAAGCTTTAAAGTTAGTGATTAACTTGCCTGCCTGCCTGTCCCATTTTACAGATGAGGAAACTGAAGCCTGGAGAGGTAAAGTTGATCATTGATGTAATGGTAAAGTAATTTGAATTTGAAGTATTGGCAAGTAAGCAGGTAATTAGGACCTTGTTTCAAGTTAAGACTTTGGTTAAGCTATTTAATTAACACAGAAGTAGTTAACACCTTGGGAGGAAGTTGATGATGTAACAGGAATGGGTCAGCTGAAACAAGAAGCAGCTGATGCTGTGTGTACACAAGGGAAAGCTCCAGAGAGGGACAGTCAGAATTTCTTAGGACCAGCATCTGGAGGCAGAGCAGCTGCTGGAGAGATTTGAGAATTAAGAACTGAGACAGATCTTCTTGGAGAAAACTTTGTGGAGACTGAAGACGAGCCAAGGAGGCTAAAGAGAAACTCCCCCCCACACACACACACAAACACACACACAAGCTGAAGAGAATGGTTTTGATTTTGAAAACCAGGATGGAGTGACTTTGATTCTGGGAACCAGCTGAGACTTCTTCTAGGTCTGAGGGCCAGCCAGAGCTGCCTAGGGACTGAAGAAGCATGACTGTGATGCTGAGACTTTGTCTGTTTCTGGCTTTATTAAACCTTGATTTCCTGGGAACAGATGCTGTTCAGGGTTTAAGATGTATTGGACACTGTGAGATCCAATGTGGAGCAGGAACTACACAGAGAGCTGGACAAGCACCTAAGAGCTATCTGCCTTTGAACCCAGGTGACAGTTTGGTGAATCCAGGTAGCATCTGGGGACAGGGAAGGGGATCCAGGGAATCTGTGAAACCACCCTGAGTCAAGCTGAAAGAAGACTTTACTTGGATACTGTGTACTGACTGAGAAATTGTAAATTTACTAGTGATCTAGGTGTGGAGGGTTTGTGTATTTTCTGATGATTGAATAATGAATAATGAAGGATGATTGATTGAAAAAATGATTGTACTTAGTGATTGATGACTGAATAAATAATTGACTTGCAACCAAGTATACCCCATGAGTGGAAACCTTTGACTATTGTATTCTGTGATTTAATTAAGGATTTTGTGAATGCTTAAGTTATTAAATGATTGTTCTTTGTTCAAAACTTTGTAACCATAGAAGCTATGTGGCCATTTTCTGTGATAAGTTGTAATATTGTGGGTGTTATATTTTGATTTACTGTTAATGTTTTGCTTTAATTTCTTACGGAATAGAGTGTTCACTATACTGGGTGATGAGAACTTTAAAAGCTGTTCACAGTACCATTCTTCTGGAAAGCTGCTCTTGCATGGCATTACAATTGAAGGTCAGTCTATTATATAAGAGGAAGTACTGGGACTTGAACCCAAGTCTTTGACTTACTAGTCTTGTGTATTTTTCACTAGAACATATTCTTTTCCCGAGTTTCAGAAAGGGAATGGTGGTGTAGAAAGACATATATCATAACTTAACATCTATTCCAAATATTAGTGTTCTCTGGTTTTGGTTTTGTTTTTTAATTTATTTTTTATTTTGAGTGATAAAGGAGAGAAAGACCAAATAAAGACCTGTAATTGTACAAAGATGGCAATTGAACCATTTAGAAGAGAGGAAATATTCATTTGCTAGGTGGTAGGTCCCCGATTTCTGCTTCAAAGGCAAAAGAAAAAGGAATAGGTGGTAGAGGAAGGAAATAAGTATTTATATAGGGTCTACTATAAACCCTGCACTGTGCAAAGTATTTTACAAATATTATCTCATTTTTCCTCACAATAAGCCTGTAGGGGAGACTCTATTATTATCTCCATTTTGCAGTTAAGTAAACTTAGGCAAACAAGTTAAGTAACATGGCTAAGTTCACATAGCTAGTAAGTGTCTGATGCTGAATTTGAACTCAGGTCTTCCAGACCCCAGACCCTGCATTCTATCCTCTGTGCCATCTAGCTGCTTGGTAGGACAATTAGTTCAATTCAACCAGCATTTATTAAATAATAGCTGTCACATCAAATTTTGTCATTTCACAATACTTTATTAACATTACTTCGTTTAAATCTCTCAGTAACCCTGTGAGGGTGGTCCAATTACTATACACATATGATGAATGAAGAAGCTAAGACTCAGATTCATTGATTTGCTTATGACACTCAGCTAATAAGTAAAGGGAAATTTGAATTTATGATGCTCATTCCAGTATCCTATCCACTCTGTCACACTGCCTTCCCTTTGGGGGACAAATTCATTCCTAGAGGAAGCATCAAGAATTGAGAGAGGGCAGAAGGCAGAAGCTGATTTTGAGTTGCCTCCCTATATTCATTATCTCCATCCAAAATGGTAGGGGACTAAATGAATGAGTTCACCTATTCCCAGGAAATCACTTTTTTGCACACTACAAGCATTGGCATTAAAGGCAATGTTTAAAGGTCTACAGGATAAAGGCTGAGTAGTATTGTTGATGGTATGACATAAGATTCTATTGTAATAAATGAACAACTTTCTGTATATAGTTTTTTCCTATTCCTACCCAACGTATTTAATGAATGCCAGCTTTCAAGGAAAATGTCAGGTTTGAAAATGAATAGAACAAAGTTGAATTTTTACCAATAAATAACACCAATGAAGATTCGCTGATTGGAAATATGAAGTGCATTTATCTTATTTTGCTTTCAAATACCTGGAAAGACATATCTCAATCATTATATATGTATTCACTGCTATATTACCAAGATCATAGGATCTAAATATATGCAATCTGGTGTTTTCATAGGTTCATCTTTAATTTTAATGAACAAATCAGATTAGAAATACACTGTGAGGACAGTGAAGGAGAAAATGTCCTAATCCCTTTAATAAGTAAGGTGATAGTCACAGTATACTTTCTCTTTGCTGATGAAAACGTCTCTAGAATGCTGTGTTCTATTTCGTGTGCTACTTTTTAGGATGAATAACAAATGGGTGATCTCAGGGAAGAATTACCAAGTTATGAAAAGAGGTAGAGGATTCAAGTTAAATACACACACACATACTGCTATATATATGTATATATACACATACATATATAGATACATACACACATATATGTATGCATATTTGTGTATATGTATGTATATATCAGTTTATATACATGTGTATATATATGTATATATGTATATATATGTCTGTGTACACATGTATGTGTGTCTATACTGCTATGGGAACCTTGAAATACATATATAGTTTTGATCCTTGCAATAATTCTATAATGTAGGTGCTATTATCACCCCCATTTTATAGAAAAGGAAACAGGGTTCAAGAGTAGTTAAAATATTTGACCAGCGTCACACAACTAGTATCTGATAAAAGATTTAAACTCATTTCTTCCTGATTCTAAATCAAGGGCTTTTATCTATCATACAACCTATCTAGATGCCAGTTTGCAGGAAATGTGGTAATGTCGTTCAAATGCTTAAAGAGGCATCTTATCCTTCTCAGTTCTGTGGAGAATTAAAGCATAAAAGCAGAATTATTGGAAATCGTATTTCTTTTAAATATGAGGAAGAATGCCTTAATGTCTTAGAGCTTTTCAAAGACTGTATGGGGGCAAGGGGATTATAGTCCTTTTTCATTTAATATGATTTTATTTTATTTTCCAATTACATGTAAAGATAGTTTTCAACAACCATTTTTGTAAAATTTTGAGTTCCAAGTTTTTCTCCCTCCTTTCATTCCTCCCCACCTCTTCAAGACAGCAAGCAGTTCAACATAGGTTATACATGTACAATCATGTCAAACAGATTTTCATATTCAATATGTTGTAAAAGAAAAATTAGAACAAAAGGGGAAAATCATGAGAAAAAAAAAAACAAAAAATTTAAAATCCTCTGCTTTGATCTGCATTTAGACTCTATAGTTCTTTTGAAATTGGGTTGATTGATTGTTTTATTGAGAAGAGCTTAATCTATCATAAGTAATAATCATGCGTCCTTGCTGTTACTGTGTACAATGTTCTCCTGGTTCTTCTCACTTCACTCAACATCAGTTCATGTAATTCTTTCTAGGTTTTTCTGAAATCTACCCACTCAAAATTTTTATAGCTCATTAGTATCTCATTATATTCATATGTCAGAACTTGTTCAGTAATTCCCCAATTGATGGGCATCCCCTCAATTTCCAATTCTTTGACCCTACAAAAAGAGTTGCTATAAATATTTTTGCTCATGTGGATCCTTTTCCCTTTTTTATGATTTCTTTGGGATACAGGCTTAGCAATGGTATTGCTGGGTCAAAGAGTATGCACAGTTTTATAGCCCTTTGCTCAAAGGGGAACAGCATTTCTTAAGCGCCTACTGTGTGACAAGCACTATGCTAAGTAGTGGTTAGGAGTAGCCAGAGGATAAAACGAGGCATGGTTTGAGTCATCCTAGACTAAAATCCTGAGCTATATAACAGCTTCCTAGGAAAGAAGTTCTAGAGATAAGAAAGTTAAATCTTCTAGGACGTGATCTTTGGTCCCTGTGGCAAAGGCAGTAATGAAGAAATGACTGGAAAGTAAAATGATACTGTATTAGAGTTGGTCTGGCATTAAATAATGGACTAAGTGAGACATTGAACAGTCAGAACAATGTGGTCCAAGGATGTAAGAGATTAATAGAACTGTTAGATAAGATCATATATTTAGGTCAGAAAGGGAATTTAAAAGTCATGTAGTTCTAATATCCCCCCCCCCCTTTTTTTTCAACTGATTTGGAAACTGAAGCAAAGGAAGATTGAAACGCCTTTCTCAGAGTCATATAGGTAGTAAGTATCTGAGACAGGATTCAAGCTCCAGTATTTCTGACTCCAAGTCTAGCACTCTATGCAATAAAACACCTATTTGCCATGAGGTCCTGCATTTCTTATTCCTTGAATAATTATTTAAGCACAGACTGAATAATTATTAAGTAGATGCTGTAGAAGGGACTTATATTTCAGGGTAAGGGTTGGATTAACAGAATGAATGGAAATAGTCATTAAATGCTTACAATGTGCCAATCAAAGTAGAAAAACTCTATATTTTCAAGAAACTTTATTTAAATATGAGCTCTCCATTAGAATATGAGCTCCTTAAGGACAAAGATTATAACTTCATCTTTCTTTGTTTCACTAGTGCCTAATACAATGCTTACCATATGGTGAGACTTTAATAAATGCTGTTGCTTGGCATATATAAGAGTGTTCATTCCAAAGAAAATAATTAGAATCAGTGGTCCCTAGAACATGTTGGCAAATAACAGATGAGGTCTCAAGGTCTATTCATTGATTCTGATTCTATGATTATCTTAGTAAAAAGACCTAGTTATTGTTAAATATGGATCAAATCTTTGTATTGGACCAAACTAAAAGTTAAAATAAAGAGCCAAACACATTTTTTTTCTTTTTCTCGGGTTAAGATTTTTTCATATATGATTTATGTTATGCAACTCACTCTCATTCTAATTTACACAAATGATTTGCTTTGAATATTTTAAATTTATTAATGTGATATTTCCTAATTGTCCAAATGATCACTTAATTTTGTCATTCACTTTCTTTATTTGCAAAGTTAAGTAAACAGTTCCTTGTAGAATTCTGTTGGCATAAAAATATATTAAGTGAACCATAGTCATAAATGTCCTTACATCAATTTGGACATTTCTAAATTGGATGCTTTCATAGAAGAACATAATATTCAGAGAGACTTTCATAATCTAGACATATATTGCTGTTTTAGAATAAGGTTTTTTGAAATAATTTTATTCACAAGAAGATTCTGAATAGTTTTCTTAATGTCAATAAAATAGCATTTCTTCATGCCTGAACAATTCAAAATTGACTAAAATTATTTTCTTCAAAATTTCAGAAATAATTTTAATGGAACTGATAGGAATGATCGCAATAGGTTCTATCTGTAAAGAAGCAAAAGAGTTGCAAGTGACTGAGATTCGATATCTAAAAATGAAATCTTATTTCAAAGCTAATTTCAACCTAACTTTCCTTTCCAAACCTATGTAACAGTTTCAAAATATAAAAGAAAAATATAAAAGAGTGCAATAACTTTAATACTCTTTTACAGAATTTTAAATGTCTTTTAAATGTCAGGCAGATTCAAATTAGTTACTTTTCCATACACTGAAATTTTATCATAAAAAAATATCACCTGCTACATGAGTTTTCTATTTTATCAAGAGTATACATTCAGTGTCATCTGCTAAAGTGATTTTATATAAATACATTATCATATGTATTTATGTTTATAAATATTTATATGATTACCATATACATTCATATCACAGAACTTTATTTGTTGATACTGAATAGGTATCATGTTTTCATTTAAGACAATGCTTAGAGAATCCATGATTTATTTATTGTGGATACTTATTACATTGGTACAAATCACGACTTTTATTTGATTTTGTAGAAAATCTATAAGAATTATTAATATTATTAATATTAATATTAGTTATTAATCATTATTAATTGCTAATAATCAAGATGTAACCCAGCAAAAGATATTGACTTTGGATTCAGAAGACATGGTTTCAAATGACTCTCATACTGGTTAGGTTATGCTTGCACTTATTTGCTTAAGTTGTAAAATGAAGTTTTGGGTTAGATACTCCATGAAGTTCCTTAATCTTCAAAATATATGATTCTATACTGTTAAAAATTAATTTTCAACTCTAAACTTTCTTATTTTCTGCATCAACATACTCTCAAATCCACATACACATTTTTCCTCTGTATGTGCATTTACTTTTCTTTATTGGAGTAATGATTTTAAAAAATAGAAAACTATATATAGGTTCATATCTTTTTATATCATGAAAAATACAGTATGTGTGTTTGTGTGTGTGTGTCTGTGTGTGTGTGTGTGCATGTGGAGAGAGAGAGAGGTGTATGTACCCACATACACATATACATGGTTACCATTTTTATAGATGTTTAATATATGTTAAGTATGACCAAGGAGCCTAAAGAAATTGTGAAGCCCTCTCAGTGTACAAATTGATATCCCAGACTAGGTGACAGAGAGGATAGAGTATTGGATTTGGAGTCAGAAAAACATGAGTTCAGATCTGGTGTCAGACACTTACAAGCTGTGTGATCCTTGGCAAGCCACTGAACCTCTGTTTGCTTCAGTTTCCTTATCTTTAAAGTGAGGATAAGCACACCATGTATATTTCAGCATTGTTGTAAGGACAAAGTACAATATCTTTAAAGTGCTACACAACCTAAAGGGCTAAACAAATTCTAGTTGTTAGGATTATAATCATATCTGCTTTCTATATAGATATACATGTAAGAAAGAAAAATGGAGAAAGCTCAATTATAAAGTATTTTTAAGATTATGAATGATATTACTTTAGAAAAATAGCAAAAATAAAAAAAAAGAAGTTGAAGGTAGAGTCATGATGCCAGACAAAATGCAGTGACTCACCTGAGCTCTTCTAAATTCCCCTTCAAATAACTTGAAATAATGACTCCAAAGAAATTCTTAAGTGGAAGGATCCATAACGGGACAATGTGAAACAATTTTCCAATCCAACAATTTAGAAGGTCTTCAGGAAAATTCTTTTGCACTGGAGTGAGGGTGAAGCACAATCCATTGCAGGCTATGCCAAAGTCAACAACCAGTAGTTCTTGGGGTCAACAGAATCAGCAGCCGTAGCACCCACTTCTAGTATTCTCAGCACACAGAAAATGAATGGGTTAGAAAAGTGGTCAGAGGGAGATTACAGGTTTCCCTTTGCTAGTATTTAGGGCAGCACTCTGTTTCATCACTCATACTTGAATACAGGTTCTAGTACTGGCTTGTAGTCCCAGGGCAAATATGAGCACTAACACACCAGAGTTTGTGACTGCAGGGGAGTGGGGATTTTGGTCATAGTTCTATGGCACAAAAGAGTGCTTGTGCACTCATAAACCAGAGAATAGACCAGGAGAGTAGTAAATATGCTTCTTCTTGGATCTTAACAACTTGGAAGAAGCAAACAATTACAAGTCCTCAGAACTAGCTCTGAAAAGAGGTATACACACATACACACACAGAGCAAAAACAACCCCCTCCCCAGAAACAAAGAAAAAAATTATGACCAGTGCCCCCTAGACAAAGAATAAAAGTCAACTTTAAAATAAAGTCAAAAGTCAAAAAGCGGCCTAGAAAAATGAGCAAAGAAACTGAAGATCCTGGCCAGAGAAAGTTGGTGACAGGCAAGACCAAAAGACAAACTCAGAAGATGACAACAAAGGCAAAACTACTCTATCCAAAGAATCAAAGAAGAATGTGAATGGACCTGGCAGGGCCAAAAAAAATTCCTGGAAGAATTCAAAAAGACTTTTAAAAATCAAATAAGAGAGGTAGAGGAAGAATTGGGAAAATAAATGATAATAATGCAAGAGAATCATTAAAAATCTATCGACAGTTTGTAAAGAATTCACCAAAAATATTGATGAAAATAATAAATCTAAAAAAGTACCAATGTTGAAGGAGGCACAAAAATTCAATGAAGAGAATTCTTTAAAAAAAAAAAAAGAGTTGGCCAAATTGGAAAAAAAAAAAGGTGTACACAAATTCACTGAAGAGAAGAATTTGAAAAGTAAAATAGGCCAACTTAGAAAAAATACTTAGAAGCTCAAAAAAGAATAATTCTCAAAAAAATTAGAATTTGAAAAGTGAAAGATAATGATTCCCTGAGACATCAAGAAGCAATAAAAAAAATCAAAAGAATGAAAAAATAGAAGACAGTGTGAAATATCTCATTGGAAAAACAATTGATTTGGAAAACAGACTGACGAGAGATAATTTAGAATTATTGGACTATCTGAAAGCCATGCTAATTATAATAATAAAAACCTAGACATCATACTTAAAGAAATTATTGATAAAAACTGCCCAGATATTCTAGAATCAGAGGACAAAATAGAAATTGAAAAAATCTACCAATCAACTCCTAAACGAGATCCCAAAAGGAACATTCACCCCCAAAAATGTATAGTAAATTCCAGAGGTCCCAGGTCAAGAAGAAAATACTGCAAGCAGCCAGAAGAAATAATTTAAATATTATGGAGCCACAGTCCAGATAACATTAAATTTAGCAGCTTTTTCATTAAAGTATCATAAGACTTGCACATTAAAGTATCAGAGGGCCAAGAAGCTAAGAAAACATCCAAAAATCATCTATCTAGCAATACTGAGTATAATCCTTCAGAGGGAAAAGGATATTCAATGAAACAGAGTACTTTCAATTATTTTTTTAAAAGAGGAGCTGAATCCAAATATAAGACTTAAGAGAAACATAGAAAGGTAAACCAGAAATAAAAACCATAAAGGATTCAATTATGTTAAACTGTTTATATTCCTACATAGGAAGATGATACTGGTAACTCGTAAGGATTTTCTCATTTATCATTATTAGGGAAATTAGAAGGAGTCTATATAAAAAGAAGTCATGGATGTTAGTTGAAGATGATAAGGTAATATCTTTAAAAAAATAAGGCTTTAGAAAAAAATGAATATGCTGGGTGAAAGGGGAAGAAAAATGTATGATGGGGTAAATTATTTCACATAAAAGAGACTCCAAAGAGCTTGTACAACAGAGGGGAAGATTGGGGAGGTAGGCAGGAGCAGTAGCATCTTAGTCTCATCAGAATTGGCCCAAAGAGAATAACACTCATTTGGGTATAAAAATCTTACTTATCCTTCAGGAAAGTGGGAGGGGAAGGGGATAAGAGAAGAGAGTGAGAATCCAATAGATTAGAGGAGGCTGTGGTCAACAGCAGAACACTTTTGAGGATGGATATATATATATATATATATATATATATATATATATATATATAT
>CM053590.1:57682603-57702175 GCA_028646515.1 Pseudochirops corinnae | reverse complement strand
GGGACTCAGTCTTCTGGTATTTAAATGAATGCACTATCTATATTTCTTATGTAGAGAGCGTGTTCCATTTTGTGATTAATAACTATATCAGCATATTTATAGTTACTGTAGGCATTGTGAATACTGCATTGCTGATACAATCACTCTCATTTCTCTTCCCTATTTTTCCTCTGCTCAAAATCCTTTTTGAGCTCCTTCATGGTCTGTGATCAATTCATATCCTACATGGAGGCTTTTCATGTAGGAACTTTGACTCTGTTGTCCTCCATTGGTTATATGGTTTGATCTCCTTTGTCACCAAAGTAAAATTCTGTAGTCTGACTTTTTTTTTTTTTTATACACTAAGTCATCCTCTGAATCAAACACTTGACTTTCTAACTCTTTTTTCAAGGTAAGATTCTCTTTCCAGTGGTGATGGGGGTGGGTATACTGTCCTAGGCTTCAGAGTTTTTGCTTCAGCCGTTTGATACCCCACTGACCGTGGGACCAGGAGCTCCAGAAAGAACCACTGTTGTTGCTGCTGCTGTCAACTCTGATGCCCTGGGCTTGGGAATGGACCATGATTTTTTTTAACCCAGGTCCTACAGAGTTTTTCCACCGACCTTCTATGCTGTCTCTGGTGTTTGTAGGTTGATAAGTCTGGAAACCACCACAGTGACCAGTGACCCAGTCCCACAAGACTTGCTTTGGCCCCACCCATGCTGGCACAGACCATGCTGGACTGCACTCCACTCTCAGCCCTGTTCAATAGACCTCTCCTGTTGAACCTCCATGCAGGCTGTCTTATTCTGAAGATTTGTTTTCTCTCCATCATTTTGTGGGTTCTGTAGCTCCAAAATTTGTTTATAGTCACTTTTTACAGGTATTTGGAAAGATTTTCAGGGAGAGTTCTAGCAAGTCCCTGCATTTATGATGCCATTTTGGCTCCACCCTCCTATTTTAGGGGTTTATTTAAAGAGTATCTTGTTTTCCAATATTTAATTTTTCTATAAATACTTTAAAACAATTAATCCAAGAGATATATGACTGAAAACAAAAACAAGCAAACAAACAAACAAAAAAGGAAATGGACTCTTTGTGGAAATTCTCTTTGTGAACTTGGTTTTAAACCTACTTTTCTTTCTGATCTTTTTTTCCAACCTTTCCCTTTTGTGCCCTATCACTCAGCTTTATGAATCCTCCCCACTTTCTGACCCCAACCTTTGACACAAAGTAAAAGTTGTGTTGTTTGGTTTTGAGGAATATGGTGGTAAGCTGTATTTAGTTTCCAATTTGCTTTCTCTCAGAAGTTATCACATTGTTTTTAGGTTTTTATCATGTGGCTCTTAAGTATTATCTGAGATCCTGGTATCTCTCTCCCCTCCCTTTACCCCCCAAACACACACACACACACACACACACACACACCAAAATAAAATAAAACAAGGAAACGACAATGAACAACCTTCCCTTTACCTTTAGTAGATGTGAGTGATAAGGCTATAACAGATTATTTGGAAAAGTTTTTTTTTTTTTAGAAGCAGAATTTAAGCTCATGATGAGACAATCAAAAAAATCTAATTTAGGTAGGAAAACCCAACTCAAGCTTTCCATTTCTACATCTAATTCCTAGGTAGTTTCATTATACTAAATTCAATATTCTACTAAAGAGCTGTAGATTTAATGACCCTGAAGTCCTCATTTTAACAGAATTCTGCACAATTAATTTTTCTCAAATCAACGGTTTCAGAGAACTTCAAAAAAAACAAAAACAAAGAATTTCTATTTCACTTTGATAAGGCTATTTTAAACAATAAGATAAAATAGCAATGAAAAAAACACATTCAATCTTAGACTTTGTTAATAGAGATTATACAAAATCAAGAACCTATTCTCTCTTTACTCTGGACTTAATAAGAAAGTATTTATTAAATGCCTACTAGGTGTAACAAAAATAAAGAGGATTAAATAGTTCCTAATTATAATGATCTCTTATGATGAGTATCGTTGATTGACCATAGATGGACTATTATGCCAAGTTCCGGATTGCACATTTTAGGAAATGCATTGATGCACAGGTGTTTCCCAGATAATTTCACCTGAATATGATAAGGGGTATTGCTCCTTAACCTTCCCAACATTATGACTTCTTGGAGTAAGGAGTAATTGTGTACCATAAAAACATGCATATGTGTGCATATATGCATACATACGTACGTACATACATATGTCTGTGTGTATGTTTGCATATCTGTGCACATATGTATGCATATGTGTGTATATATGCATATGTGTGTGTGCATGTACTAGATTTCAGACCAAGAGGAACTTTTATTTATCTTGATTCTGACATTTCCGAGTTTAAAAAAAAACCCCAACAACTTTGTGTCATTTTCCTCATTAATAAAATGAAGGTAATATGATATATGAAACATCTCACAAAACTACAAGGAAATCAGATGAGATAAAGCAGGCAGTGTTTTTCAAACATTCAATCTCTATATAAATCTTATTTACTGTTACTATTATTATTCATCAGCATTTTCATCATTGGGGAAACATGAATTTATCTAAGAATTTTTAGCAAAGTACATACATCTCTAGCTAGAAATGATAGAGAATAATCATATTGTATATAACTCCCCACCAGTATATTTTTACCTTTTGAGGTATCACCATATTCACCTGGTACATACAGGCATCATTCCACCCTGGCTCACTTAATTACCTCTCCTTCTTTTGACATCTGGTTTTTGGAATACATGGTTGAGATGCTGTCCTCTTCTCTGGCTGGCTATAGAACATCCTTATGTTAATATCCTGTAGATTGTTGCTTCATGCTTGGTCCTTTATTAATGTTTGCCAATAAAAAGCATGGTATATGAAGATCAGTTAAGGGAACCAAAGGATATTCCATCCAGAGAAGAGATTACAGTGATGCATATCTTTCTTTAAGTCTGTGAAGAGATACTTTATAAAAGAAGGATTATACTCTTTCTGTCTCATCTCAGATGAAACAATTCAGAGGAATGGGTGGAAATAAGAGAGACAGAGTTAGATTCCATACTATTTTTTGGAAACAATTAGAACTTTCCCAGGGTGGAATGATATGTCTTATGTGCTAATGTTGCCCATTACTTAAAGTCTCCCAACAAAGGTTGTCAGGGAGGTAATAGAAGGTGAGGATTGAGTTAGAGTGTAGAATCTTAAAGTCACAAATCTAGAAAGGCATTCAATGATCATTTACTCCAAACTTCTCATTTTTCAGATTAGGAAACTGAAGAATGAATTTATTTTTTTTGCCAATTTTGTTGTAATAGAATCTCACTATAGGAAGGAAAGACAAATAGTTCAACAAGTATATGAAAAGAATCCCCTCTACAAAATCATTCAGCAATATTTATCAAACACTTATTATATGTATAGGACTATTCTCAACACTGGGCATATGAAGGGAGATTACGTTCGTGTGTGTGTGTGTTCATATGTGTGTGTACGTGCATGTGCATCATACCCAACAAGTCATCCAGATTTTATTTGAAGACCTCCAATAAAGGGAAATTCATTATATCTCAAGGCAGCCTATTGTGTATATTTATTTATTTTGGGCTCTGCTACCTTTACTCGGCATAAGTTTATATAAATATATTTTTGTGTTTCAATGTACTCATCACACATCATTTCTTAAAACACTTGTCACATTCCATTTAATTCATGTTCCATAGTTTCTCTAGCAATTCCCCAATTTATGGTCATGTACTTACTTTCCAATCTTTAAGCAAAACAAAAAGTGCTGCTTTAAATATTTTGCACTATATGGGGATTTTTTTCATATTGATGGATTACTTGGAGTATAAGCTCATTAATGGGGCCTTGAATTCAAAGGGTATGGGCATTTTAGTCATTTTATTTCTAGAGATCAAAATTGGTTTCCAAGATGGTTATACTATCTTACAGCTCCATTGATAATGTGTTAGTGTGGCTAACCTTCTACGCCCTCTGAAACACTGAGCGTTGTTTTGTTTTGTTTTGTCATCTTAGCCATTTTGCAGGATATGAAGTAGTTTCCCAGGCATTTGGATTTGGATTTCTCTTATTATTAGTAATTGGGAGTTTTTTTTATGTGATTGTATTTTGTATTCTTTAAAGAACTACTTATTCATATTCTTTGACCATTTATCTATTGGTTACATATACTTATTGTTTATATATCTCAGATTGTTGTCATTCAGTAGTTCAGTTATGTCTGACTTTTTGTGACCTCATGTACAATAGCATACCAGCACCATCCATGGGGTCTTCTCAACAAAGCTATTGGCGTGTTTGGTCATATCTTTCTCCCAGTGGATTAAGGCAAAAATAGGATAAGCTCCTTGTCCTGGGTCACACAAGCAGCAAGTGTCTCAGGCCAAATTTGAACTCACATCATCCTGACTCCAGTCTCCTTATCACTCTATCCACTGAGCCACTTAGCTGCCTCTAAGGCAAATAGAGATTAAATGATTTGCCCAGGGTCACACAGCTAGTGTCTGAGGCTGGATCTGAATGCACATGTTTCTGACTTGAGGCCCAGTACTTTATCCACTGAGTCACCTGGTTGCCTCCTATATCTTAGATACCAAACACATATCAGAAAAATTTGATCCAAAGCTTTTATTCTTCCTATTTCACCACTTTCCATCTTATCCTAAGATGCATCTCTGTTATGTAGCCCACAACTGATCTATAGTATCTTGATGGCTTAGTTTTTGTTGTTGTTGTTTTAAATTCTCTTAAAATCTGTTCCCTGTGTTCCTATCCTTCTATTTCTTCAGGTCTCAGGTTCTCCTTGAGATTCCAAATCCTCAACCTCTCTCAGGACAAAATCAAGCACTAAACTTGATTCCTCCACACTTTGTCCATTATAAAGTCTTCATCTCCCTTTACTGCTTATCTCTTTTCACTTGTAAGAACATGACAGTGAAACCCCCTTTCCCACCTTCAGTGTGAGGTCTATTTCCTTCAGTTTTTCCCCCTTCTCTCATTCACTACTCTGTAGTTTCTTCTCCTGATCACAGAGGTTAGCTTCCCATCATTGCTAGCTATTGATTTGATCCTAGTATAACATTCATTCCTCTCTATCTCATTGCTCAATTCCCCTGTTTTCAGCACCCTCCTAATAGAGTACTGTAAAAGAAGCATTCACCTGTAATACATTTAAAAAGAAATCTTTTACTGGTCTCTCTCTTATCACTCTGTTGCTTTTATTGTCCTTTCCTGATGCATTTATTTACTCCTCCTGTATTTCTTCTGTTTGGGATGTTCAAGAAGCAATTCTAGTTTTCTTCCTAAAAAATTTCCAAACTCTTCTTCATTATAGAAGGTTTTTATGTTTTGTCTGTATATTTAATATCACATTTGTAGAAAGGCACTCTGGAATACATTCTGAGCTCCATTGCTCTGTATAACACATTCCATACCCTCCCCCCTTTTTTTTCTGTTGTTTAATTAGTGGAAAGTCCTTTCCTTTATATTTAATAGTCTCCTGATGGCTTGTAGGACTTTTTGTTTCTAAATTGAATTGTTAAATCAAATGACTCTATGTCTAAGAGTTTGTAGTCTTTTTTTTCCTGAATGTAATCTGTGAATTCTTTCATTTGGAATCTCATTTTTTATCTTCAGAAGTTCTGGTTCATTTCCATTATTACGTTGCTAAGATTTTTTTTTGTCCTAATATATTGTTCTGTGAGACCTGTGACCTATAGGGGGTCTCTACACCACCTATCTTTGAGATCCATGTTTTGCTTATATAGTGAGCATGTTTTTTTTTTTAATGTCTTTGATTTTTGCTCCCTTTCTTCTAGTTTGTCTTTTCTCTGAATTTGCATTCCCAATCTATTGTTCTCTATTTGATTTCTTTGGGGAGGATTGCCAATGAAGATTAAATTTTTTATATTCTGTGTATTATTTTTGTTATTAAGGACATAAATTCTACTCTCATGATTTTCCTTTCTCTTTTAGACCACTCAGGAATGGCATGTTGTGGTTCCATGTTCTCCTCAACTTTAACAGGGCCCTATGTATCAACAAATGTTGGATCATTTTCCTTTGCCTTTTGCATTATTTATTCATAGATTCCTGGACTTGTTTACTAGGTCTTGAGGCCATATTTCCTTCTGTTGTTACTGTTTTTCCTGTTGATCTATTTGCTTGTATTCAAGGTCTTTGAGTTTTATTTTTCCTGAAATCTTTTTTTCAATCTTTTTTCTCCTCTTATTTTCCTTATCATTCACTTCCTGACTCATTCCTCTCTGATTGTGATTTCTTTGGGGGTTGGTTCTCAAAGTGTCTTAACTTCCACTTCTGATGAGCATTTCACACATCAGCAGCCTGAATATCTGCCCAATGTGACTTTTTGGTGGTAGAACTTGATCCATCTAGATGCTGTGCTCTATCACTCATGCTTTGTGAAGTGCTATGCAGTTCTCCACTCACAATGGTACCCTTCATTTCTTACTGTCAATAGCATGGGAGTTGAGGGGAAGGGTACTAAATGAGCTCAAGGTTGATGATTTTCAGTTTCTGGGTTTGAGGGAATTTTTAAATCTTATTTTGAATTATGGGTGTCCTACACCATGGAAACATCTGAATTTGCTTCATCTTTGTCCATAATTTCTGTTTTAGAGAGGTTTGAGAAATTTCAGAGGTCAAAGAAAATGTCTAGTCCATCACTTGGATGTTCATTTGGCCTAGAAATCTCTTCCAATTAACATTATCTTAAATTAAAATGTATTTTCTTTCCCCTTCTACACTGACTGTCCAAAGCAAATTCTTATTATGGTCCACTCAAAAAATTGTATCTCATTCTACATATTAGTCCACCACCTTTCTGTAAGGAGAGAAGTTTTCAATAGTCTAATTCTTATCAAGTAAGAATATTGAATAGTCTAAGTCTTACTGACTTATGCCTTGGATTTCTTGTCTTGAAAAGTACTTGATCATATCCTTCTACCATTTGTCACTATAAATGTGATGAATTTCATTAAAGTGTATGTTTCTTTCCTCTTTAATTTTCCAGACATTTATAGCATCACAACCAAATTTGAGATCTGCTATTTTCTACTTTCTCAGTCAACTATTGATTCTATTTGTATCCTTGTATTTCAAGTAGCAATGATGTCAATAGATCTTTTTCTCTTCTTCATTTGTCTTTCTCCTCATTGCCTTTTCTGCCAGGTTTGTAAAGTTTCATGTGCCTTGCAAATTGTTACCACAAAACAAAAATCTTACTGCTTTTTTCATTATGGAGGGGGTTGTTCGTTCTGTGGATATCTCTAAGTTTTTTGTATGCTTGTTTGTTTGTTTTTTTTCTTGAAATATCTGAAAGCAATTTGGCCAATCTCTAATTAACAGTGTTTATTCTTGGTGCAAGGGAAGCTATATCCAGTCCAAACATTACAAACCTGTGTCAACAAGAACCTAGGACTCCAGGAGGCACGGATGATGAGGCATATTTTGATGAGAGTTAAGTAGAAGACTATCATTTTATAATCTGTGGGAACAGGGCCTGGCCAGGAAGGACTTTATCTGGGGGAGGGGCAAAAACTGGAAGAAAAAAAGTTATCTGACATTTCCTATTTGAATTACTTCATCTTGCTAATTCAGTGCTAAATTATGTTGTTTCTTCTGGTGAAGAATTGCAAATATTTTCAATATCCTATGAATTTTTTGCCTTGTAGCAAAGCCCCACTTAGCATATCCTGGTTATGGTTCTAGCACTGTTGACACATCTCCTGTTCTTTCCACCAGATTTCGTATGGCGCATTCTTGAAGTCCTTTACCAACCTCATCAACTTTGATTTCATAAGTATCTTTCTTAAATTGTGGTGTCCATAACTAAACACAATATTTCAAATGTGGTCCAATTTTATGTTGTATATATACATATTACTAACAATGATCCCTTTGGAATATGTCTCAGAAAGAAAAAATAACAATTTTCTAATGAATTACCAGTCTAATTCCCAGAGTTCCAAAGTACATTTAAATGAACCCCCAAAATCATAAGTTTTTTTTATCATAACAATCAAATCATGATTAAATAAAATAAATATAAGACCTTGACATATATGATTATAATACTGACATTCATTTAAATTACCTTCTAGAGCATTTAAAAATTCAGAGGTATTTGAATTAGTTAATTATTCTTAAAATTTATTTACTTATTATCATAGGAAGATAAGCAAGCACTTAAATTCATTATTGATTTAAACAGATTAAGAGTAATTCTTTCCATCTTTCTCCTATCTGGTAGAATTACTTATTAGACATTTGATTTTTACCCCCACATAAGTAAATGACTGATATTATTTGGTGGTCCAGATCACTTAAGTTTGTGTGTATGAAACATAAATATACTATGGGATGAAGGACTAAGGAAAGAAATGATTAAGATAATATTTTTAAAATAAATATCAACAGATAATTTATACTTAAAAATTGTATCAATGTCATTGTACGACCTATGTACTATGAAATTTATTTCATCATTCAAACTTTCTGCAATATGCATTCTGCAATATGTATTAATTAGTAGAGTGGCTTATATATTTAAAACTCTCACCAGTATTAAAAAATAAGCATTATATTGACAAAACTGTTCCATTATGAATTTCCTGACTTAGTGGAGTTGTAATTTTCATTTACTAGTCAAATATGTTCCTAGATCAGAAAATAACAAGAGTGAGGATCAAATTTGTGTCAATCACAAAATATTTAAAATTAAAGAGTAACTACATAATATCACTTCATTTCACATTCAGGAAAACTGAAGGCTTGAAAAGTTTAGTAATTGTCCCAATGTTTGTTATTGTTCATTCTTTTCAGTCGTATCTGGGTCTTCTTGACCCCATTTTGGGTTTTCTTAGCAAAGATACTAGAGTGACTTGCCATTTCCTTATCTCATTTTACAGACAAAAAACTGAAACAAGAAGGGTTAAATGATTTGTCCAGGGTCACACAACTAGAAAATGACTAGACTTGAAATCTGGAAGATGAGTGTTCTTGACTTCAGGCCTGGAACTATATACACCTTTCCCATTATTATTCAGTTAAAACTAGGGCCTAGGTCTCCTGACCCTCAAACCCAGTAATCTTATTTGTTCTAGACTATAGGGTCAATATGACTACAACATACAGATACATAACAGTTTGATCTATTAAACTTTTCCCTACAGAGCTTCCTTTTGGCTAATGTTTCAATGATAAAGAAATGTTATGACTGAAGAGATTTTGTGATGAAGATTTTTAAGGATGCTCAGATGTATTGTGATCTTCTAGTCATATGGAAAGATAATAGTATAGGAGAAAAATAGTGATAAAACTGGCATTTCCCAGGGACTGGTAGATATTAAGATGTGATTCTTCTGTATAACTTTCAATAATAAGATGCCAAAAAATGTTTTTGAAATGAAGCAGACATAGTATGATGAGAAGATGTGTGTTAAAATTATATCTTTGTATATTACTACTTGTGTAAACTTGAATAAGTCAGCCTTTCTGGATCAATGTTTTTTCATCAGTTGAAAAAAGGGACTAAACTAGATGGTGATCGGTCTGTTTCAGTTCTCTGATCCTATAGATTAAAATATTATTGGACAAAAAAGAGACAAAAAATAAATATTATAGACAGTCAGAAAAATCTGCTTACATCTGTATTTAAAGTTTTCTTCTGTGCTAACATAAAGAATTACATCGATGATTGTGGGATACTGTTTCAAATCTCTAAGTGATAGTGTTGGATTTCTTTCTTTGTAGATCCTAACATGTTAATATTCATCTGCAGAGCTTATTTCAAGGCCATTATAAGGAGAAAAATGCAAGCAATTAAATGATTCCTAGAAGTAATAAGGTATTTTCTTCTTAGGAGAGTTTACATCTGTATTGCCTTGGCAAAGATCTTGGCTAAAGATTATCAGCTAAAACTCAATCCTGTCCAGGCATGACTAAAATTTAAATTAATGCAATATTGTAAGTTATAGTAATTTGATATGCATAGGTCTACATTTTCCATGTTGAAGTGGGAATACAATCAAGGTTGAATGTACTTGAGTAGATTAAGGCACATCCTAAAAATCTTCTTGACTTATAAGTTATATTACATAATATGAAGCCAATTGCAAAAAAATGACTAGTCTAATGCAAAAACGTCAGTCAATCAACACATTATAATCTATTAAAGGACTAGTGAGGCAGTGTGCTAAAGCTAACTCAGAATGCCGAAGTTAAGACTTTTGACTTGTACCATTCTGTTGTCACAAATTTGTGAAAGATATAGGCAGAATTCATGATTCAGTCATGAGAAAACATAATGCTCAGCCTAAAAATCAACAGGTATCTTTTACACTCTATGTGCCAAGCTCTGTGCTAGGTTATGAGGATATAAATCCAAAGAATGGAGACTCTCACCCTTCAAAGGACTAGGGGACACTTCACATAGAATAATTGACTTAGATTCAGTAACACATGAGTTCAAATCCTGTTTCAGATATTTGCTAGCTATGTGACCCTAAGTAGGTTGGCATCTGTAAACTGGGCATAATAATAGCACCTGCTTTGCAGGGCTGTTGTGGAGATCAAGTAATAGAAAATTTGTAAAGTGTCTTGCAAACTTTAAAGAACTATATAACTGTTAACTATTATCATTAGCAGGGACTTCCTATAAACTTTAAGAGAAAACATATGTGCGTGCACACACACGCACACACACATACACACACACACACACACACAAAACCATCTGTGTATTTATTTCCCCAGAAGAATATAATCTCTCAGATACCAGGAACAGCTTTATTTTTAACTTTATATTCTTAGCTCAAAGCACTTTGACTTAGTCTAGCCTTTAGTTAACATTTGCATTGAACAAAATTAAATCTATAAGATATGAAAATACCATATGTTTGATCTCTAAGATATTCTTAGGTAACTTTGAGAAATTAATGAGAGCATTAAAAAAATGATACATATTGGAGATGTCAATATTGTCTCAATTTTCCAAAGCAGGATGGGTAGATTCCAAAAACTATATGGCAAAATTCTAAAACAGATCATTAAACATATGCTTTAAAAATATTCAGAAAAGGATGCAGTCACATATGTAGATATATGTTTATTGATATATGCTTGCTAATCACTAAATATAAACATGGCTTTAACAACTAAAATGGCGAAAAGTAAAGTTCTTAGTGATTATTTTATTTAAAATGTGTCATAACTTTAAATCTTTTATTAGAAATCTCTTGTTTCTAATTACTATTGAGGATTTAATCTGTTTAGCAATATTTACAGATATGTGGACTCAGTTTTTTTTACCAAATCACATGCAAAAGCAAACAAAATACACAATACATTAAGTTTTTAAAATACTGTTTTTGTCTCATTTTAAAATTAAATATTGATTGGTAAAATAGAAAAGTATTATTATTATTACCATTGTCCTTATTATTATTGCTATCCATTAGGATTAATAATCCAATAGCCTTTTTCTCAATGCACACACTTCCCTAGCCTTTCACACTGTCTACCACCCATTTCTCCTTAATAGTGTCTTCTTTCTAGGTTTTTGATACTCTGATGATTTTCTTCCCATGTCTTAGACTGTTCCTTCTTTGTCTCCAGGGTCAGATCTTTATCCTTGTAATGCCCACTTTAGTGGAATATCCCCCAAGTCTCTGTCATGAACTCTCTTCTCTTCTGACTTTAACTTATTTCACTCGATGATTTCATGAGCTCCCATCTTTCAGTTATTGTCTCTATGCAAATAATTATCAGGTCTACTTACACAACCCTAACCTCTCTTCCTACCTTGATGATGTCACTTGATGATGCCATGACTTCACATGTTTTCAGTTATGATATCTATGCAGATGACTCTCAGATCTACTTGCCCAGACTGAACCTTCCTCCCTGCCTTGTCTGGCATCTCCAACTACTTTTTAGATATGTTGAACTTAATGTCCCACAATCACCTTGAACTCAACATATTCAAATTTGAATTCATTACCTTTCCCCCGCAAACCCTCCCCTCTTCCTAACTTATATGGTGCAGAACAGTATCATCTTCTCTGTTATCCAAGTATGCAGCCTAGAATTCATCTTTGATTCCTCACTGTCACTCCTCTATATCTGATAATTTGTGAGGAGGTATCATTTACATATTTCTATATTCCTTGTATATATCCACTTCTCTTTCACTAGCCTGGGGCAAATACTCATCATCTCATGCCTGAACCACTCCAAGAGCCTGTTAGTTGATCATTCAGTCAAGAATGAGACCATGTATACAAAGCATTTTTAAAACCAAAAAGTGCCATATAAATGTGACCACATGCACATATATCTATGTGTAAATATGTATACATAAGTGTAAAATATACTTATAAAGTAAATATACTTTATAAGTATATAATACAAGGTCATAATTACACACACACATATGTAGACAGACATTTTTCTGCATACATTTTATACCACATATATGAATAAATAAGATGCTTTGGGGCACTATTTGCATTGCATAGTCCAGAACTTTATAATAAGGAAGATCCATTCAAAAGTGGACATAGTTGTGTGATGAATAAGATGACATTATCCCAGTAAAATGAAGTTCTTTACACTCAATTTTCTGTCACGTATTAAAAGGAGGGTTCTGGGTGAGTGGTTACTTTTTGTTTTGCCAAATAGGGTCAAGATATGGAAGGAGGAAAGCCTTGAATTCTTTTGTTCATTGGAATATGTTGTGGAAAAGAGATCCTGGGATATGTTCTTCAAAGAAATTTTCAGGAAATGAAACCAAAAATGTTGCACACAGATTGGTCCTCAATGATTTCTTCAATTTTGGTACAAACTTCCTCTAGTGAATCACTTTACACAATGATTGTGAAAAACTTTGTAAACTGTTGCGATTCATGGCTTTCTCAAAGGTCTTATGTGTTTGTTTGTATGTCTATCTCGATCACTCCCACGAATATTTGGATTTGGATTTGATGAAAATGATAAAAAGATGAGGCTATGCTTATTACAAACTCTTGGTGGTAGTACTCCAAGAAATCAATGGTGCAGTGATTCCTTGAAAACTATCTGAACTGAATAGAGGACATCAGTGGAGCTGTACAGCATCAGTGTACTTGATGTTCTGAATGTTATCTAAGTTGTTGTTTTTTTTTCTAGATTTGCATTAATACATTTTGGTCTTATATCATAGGTATTTCTTTGTATACCCCCAAACTACCCTCAGTGAGGCTCCCCCATGTAACAAACAAAATAGTTAAGCAAAATCAGCCGACACAGAAAATGTATTACATTGCTTATGAACCTTTTAAAATAATAACATTTCAAGAAAAGGAGAGAGAGATATCTCCACATTTTCTATATACCTAGATCTTTACATGTTATATCTCCTATTAGAACAGCAGTTCTCAACCTGTGGGCTGCGACAACTTTGGGGGTTGAACGACCCTTTCACAGAAGTCACAGGGGTTGCCTAAGATCATCAGAAAACACATATTTCCGATGGTCTTAGGAACTGAGACACTGCTCTTCTATCCGTCTCCAGGTGAGTCCACCCACTTGCAGATATGCCCACATTCGAGCATTAAAGGGTCACGGCATTAGGAAGGTTGAGAACCACTCTATTAGAACATCTTTGGGGGCAGGGACCAGTATTGCCTTTCTGTGTATCCCTACAACTTGGTGCAATACCTGATGCATAATAAACACTTAATCGTTGACTGACTGACTCTACTAAGGATCAAAGTTAGTTATTAAAATTAGGTAGCATTTAGTTCTTCGCTTAGTTTTAGTGAGTTTCTTTTAATAGTATTGTTTTATTGTTTCTTTTTCCTGTTCTTGCTTATATCACTATGCATCAGTTCATATAATTTTCCCTCTATGAATACTTCTTAACATCACTTTTCCATCTTTGTGATATCAAGTAGTAATAGTCTTGTATATTCACCTCATTTTTGTAAGGTCAGGTGGCATGTAGTATACAAAATCCAAATTTATGTGGACACTCAGTATCAGGTCATCATGTCTTTGGTCCTTTGGTCCTTTAGGATGACTAAATTTCATAGTGGAGTACATATTATGTGATAAAATGCTTTATCTTTGCAACAGCTCTCATTATTAATGGTGTTTGTTATATACCATATCTTATTCCACTCAGATTTTCTCCTGGGTTAAATTTTGTTTGCTAAAGGCAAAACTGTCAAGGAAGATGAATTACTTTTCTCTATTTTCTTTTTGATTGACCTGTTAGATTAGTTCATTTGATTATCCCTCTACTGGCTTGAAACCTCATTTTCTTGAATCATACTCCTTTCTTTTCCCTTGGATTTACACAACTTAGATCACTTTCTACCTGGTTGTGACCAACTAAATTTTCCAGAACTCATTGTTGAGGAATATAGAATGTTGCTAGAAGAAAATTAATCTTTTTTTTTCTTTATTTTAGCAGAGAACTATCCCACACCTCCTCAAAATGAAACAGATTTCAGAAATAGAAATATTTCTTCTTGTCCAGAGTGGTTGAGTTCCAGAACTCATACTCTTGCTCATTTGTTGTATAAATTCATGACTGTTGAATCCAAAGCAACTATATCCTAGCATCACACTGCTACTATGAAGGAGGACAAATAGTCTATCCTATATAAAGAATGGAAAACAATACATGCTAAGAAAAGATGAAATGGTGGTGTCAGCGATAAACATGACCACAGAGACTCCCTATTTTCTTCCTGTATGGTGGCCATTGGTCTGTCATCTACCCTCATTTTCAGGTTTATTTTTTTCCTCAAAATTACATCAGAGGTCTTTCTGGAGATGGGTGTGTGTGTGTGTGTGTGTGTGTGTTTACATTCTTTATGTGATAGTCTTAAATATATTTAATTAATATTTCAGAAACACATGATTTTTCCATTGCTGGACAATGGCTTTGCCTCCAGTTTTGTGTACTTTCTTGAGCTAATCAGGTGGTATTTTGGATACAAACTGTCTGGGAATGGAGAAGAAATGGCAATAACTGTTATGCATACCAGATCCAGTCATCTATTCTTTGCCAAAACTAAGTATTTGCTATGTATCTGATGGCAATGGATGCAGAGAATGGGCTACTATCATTTTTTGGTAAGCCAATTAGGACTAAGTAACTTATCCGAGGTCACACAGCTAGCATGTGTATTAAGTGTCTAAGGCTGGATATGAGCTCAGGTCCTCCTGACTCCAGAGCCAGTGCTCTATTCCCTGCACCACCTAGATGCCCCCAACTATCACTTTTTAAAGAGTAATATTGGCACCCAGGCTCCTTCGCTCCTTCCTCCAGGGAATGAGTCTGAAAACCTCCTGAGGCCCCAGTATAGTTAAGAAGCTTCTGTTGCAGTGACATGGGATCTCTTCCTAGACCTCTTTCATTGCAGCTAGACACATTCCCCTCAAACTACCTTCTCTATGGCTATGCCTGTAGGATTTTTTTTTTTTTAATGTGTGTTTGGAGATGAGGAGGCTTTTTTTTTTTTTTTTTTGGTTTTTTGGGTTTTTTTTACTGCTTTTAGAGAAAAAAAAAAGACCCCAGTCTGACATGAAAACAGAATATTTTGGTCTGACTTCTACAAATGGAGATCTCAAAAGATCTGAGTCCAATGAAAGGTAACATTCTACTTGGTGCATTTCCTGTTTCCAACACCAATTCAACAACAAAGATTTTAGAAAAAACCTTAGGACCAACAAATGTGAATGTTGGACCTTAAATGATTATAAGGATACCACAAAGACTAGCCAGTTCTGGGACTGTTCTGATCAGGAATCTGTGTAGTCCTGTACCAGTCATGGTCATTCAGACACAGGTGGCAGAAGCCACTGCTTGTTGCAAGGGATTGAAAACATGCTAGAGCATTTATAGACATATATTTTTCAAAAAGGAAAATAAGTAAAAAAGGAGATAAAATGGAAAAGGCCTGAGACATTTTTCAATGAAAGCATGTAAAAATGTTCAATACAAAGAAATTTCTTTGTATAATTAAGTTACTGATATGCAGGTATCAGAGTGTACCAATTCAAAGAATCATTTGGCAACAGATTCAGCTTATGATCAGAAGACTATTAGACAAAGAGTTTATGATGCCTTCAATGTGCTAATGGCAATGAACATAATTTCAAAGGAAAAACAAAGGGAATAAAATGAATTGGGCTTACTACAATTTCACCTCAAGAGTGTCAAAAACTAGAAATAGAGATACAAAGATAAATAGGGCACATGAAAAAGAAGAGGGATCAGCTGCAGGACATAGTATTTTTAAATGTGGTATGATGGAGTCAGTATATTGAACCGCAGATCCATGGCCCACCAGCTCTGAATGGTGCAATACTTTTATAACTGTCAACACAAACAAAAGAATTGTCAAAGACTGAAGCATCTCAAGTGACAAGTTCAAGTATCTTGTTAAATTTTGACAGAGCTTCCAAGATCCATAATGATATAGAGGTGTTGAAGTGAATGGGAATATCTTTTGGCCTGGAAACATGTAAATCTTCACTCAAAGACCTGGGAGCTACAAAATCATTGGTGCCAAAGGTTTTAGAAGGTTATATTACTGATATGTCTACAGGACCTTCATGGTTGAATTAGTGGTTACTTCTGAATTCAACACCATCAGTTGCAAATTTAGATATGGCCAGTGGTGCCACTTTATCACAATCAAGTGTGAACAAAGGGTTTTTCTTGGATGCTGAAACGGTCTTAGCGAGTGGGCAAGATATTATTTTTCACTCTTCTCTACAAAATAGTTTTTGTTTTTAGTCAATTGTTTACTTTAGAGAAAAAGAACAGGCATAATAGTGATTGACAAAACTTTGGGAGTTAATAACACGTTATCTTGACTTATTTGATTTTGTGATGCCTCTTAGACTTCACCCTCCCCTCCCCAGAATATGTGTTCTGTTTTGCTTTACTTTTAAAGGATAGCTCATGCTATCTATCTTTTAATTGAAGAAGACGCTTGATGGGAAGAAATGAACGAGATGAACTTTAAGATCATTTTTGTAGGCTTCAGAGTTCAGAGAGAATGCTTTAACAAAATGTTACTCTGAAACACAGGATTTAATATTAAAGATATTAACTGCCTGAGTGTGTGTGTGTCTGTGTGCTCATGTGTGCCATGTCCATGTGAATGTAAACATTATGGGAATTAATTCATTAACAATTTTTTTCTGAGTTTTTTTTTTTACAACTTCCCTTGAGGTAACTGGAGACACCTCATAGCCATGGTTAGGAGTCATGCATAGAACCTATGAAAATGACATATGTTTATTTAAGCGCAACAGGCTTTCTACTCCTTCATTTTGATAAAAGTTGTAAAAACAATAACTTTAATCAAGTAACTTTGATAGTAAAAAGTGATTCTTTTTTGAGTAGATATGAGACTGAGTTTTTGTTTAATGTTTCAATGATTGAACCAGAGTGATTATTTCCTAAAAGAATATCTGTTTCTTCCCTAATACAAATATTATGGGTTTTCTGTTGATAAGAAAAAAACATCATCCATATAAAAGCTATTTTAAATATTTTATGGTATTTTTAACTTTATACAAAGCGCAGTGGCATATTATTCATTTCTGTATGACATGTTCAATACTTCTCATAATGGATTATATTTGGGCATGTGCAAAATTTCATTTTAGGTCTCACTAATATGCCATATCACCAAGCTTCTAAATGTACAGAGGGGCTGTAATCTATGGCAGTAGAGAAAGTTTTCACATTTTTGTTATCACAAATTCATGTAAGAATCGCCGAACTTTGATTAACATTAGGACTAATACTGATAATTGTGCAATGTAAAAAGGGCTGATCCTAAAAACAGGTAGGAATACTCTAATAATTATCATTAAATATTCCCCACGACATGAATTATCGTCATTATTGCTGTTACTGTTATCATTATTATAATCATCATTACTTTCATTGTTATATTTTTAAACAGCATTTTTCTTGGGGTGGCTAGGTGGTGCAGTGAATAGGTCATTGGCCCTGGAGTGAGGAGGATCTGAGTTCAAATCTGGCCTTAGACAGATGCTTAATACTTACTATGTAACTTTGGGCAAGTCACTTAACCCCAACTGCCCTGCCTTCACCCCTCCAAAAAGCAAAAAAAATGCATTATTCTTGGTACCAAGATTGATAAACCAGTCTATTTTGACCCATCACATCCATTATTTGCCAGTCACCTACTTATCCTTTTTGTGGGTAAATTTCTTTATTTTTTTTTTTTGTTTCTGTTGGACATATGAATGGTGTACATCTTTTAAGATTTGCTCCAAATGACCAAAGCATTTAATGTTTAAAAATTTATCCATATCAAGATCATAATTCCATGCTGAAAAACAAGCACAACAGCAAACATCAGTTAGAGCAAGACCATTGCTTTATTGGTGTTATGGTTAGTTTATTTGTGATTCTTAATGTTACTAATCACAGGCATATTTCAATTAAAACAAAAAGTTAAAATTAGTTAAAAGGATCACTCCTTGAACATCTATTGATGAAAATGTGATCCTTTAATGAAATACTCATTTAATTTCACATTAATATAATTATGTTAGCAAACTGGTGTTTACTGAATTAGCTTTATAAAAGTCGTAATGACCAACAAATTAATTGTAATGAGTTACTCAGTATTTTGTTTTTCCCTTCTAATTCATTAGACTGCAATTCTTAATTTGCCAGCTAATTATAATTATATTTAATGTTGTTTTCAGGTGACATATTTAATAAAAATTTGATTACAGAAAAAGAAGAAAAATAGTTAATTTTACGTAAGACTTTGCTTTGTTGGTTCTATTCGCATATACTCTACTCAAATCTTTGTTAGGTCCTGGATGAGATTCTGGCTTCTGGAAGACTGTGTCGTTGGCACACTAATTCTTCAAGATGTCAAGTTCTACAAGTTGGAAATCATCCAGGACATACATTTTTGAGGTTCCCCCAACCGTCCATCTGGGCAAAGGAGATTAGTGTTTGCATATATCATGAGCTCCTTTGTTATTATAATGTTGCTTCTAGACTCCTTCTCAGGATAATATTTTAAAATGGAGGAAAATGCATAGATTTATAAATGAATTCAATTATGTTTGAATGCAATTTACACACAGACAGACACACACATGTATTCAAAATGCAGATCACAGAATAAGAACTTCTAGTTTATAACAACACCATCAATTTACAAAACTTGAAAATGGAGGCCCAGAGAAGTCACATGTATATTTTGTACTCAGGCCCTTTTACTACAGAACCTATGCTGTTACATGTCTTTTATTATGTTTACCATGTGTTGGGGAGCAGAGAAATACTCAGAGGATTATTGGTAGAGGTTTTTGTACTTGGTATTTATTGAATAGTCTAGAGTAACAAGAGAGAATGAAATCATCAACTAAAGTGTACAGAGTTTGCAATTATCAGAGGAATCCCTCATGAAATAAATTAAATTCATTTTAGTATGTAAAGTATATATGTATGTCAGGGTATATTGCTGTGTCATGTATTTTTCATTTTAT
>CM053590.1:57663237-57682103 GCA_028646515.1 Pseudochirops corinnae | reverse complement strand
AGCAAAATTGAGTATAATGTTTCAGGGGAAAATATGGTCATTCAGTGAGGTGAAGGACTTTCAAGCATTCTTGCTGAAAAAAACAGAACTGAATAGAAAATTTGACATTGAAATACAAGAAGCATGAGAAGGTAAACATGGAAAAGAAATTATAAGGAATTATCAAAGTTGAACTATTTCCATGCCAACATGGAAAAATGATAATTGTAACTTATGAAACTTTTCTCAGTATGAGGATAGGTAAAGGGAATAGAAATGTATATACATCTACACACACACACATACACACACACATATATATATGTATATATACATACACATATGTCTATATAGGAGGGTATATATATGCATATGAATATATATGTGAGTGTATGTATATGTGTGTACATAGATAAAGGTAAAGGATCAATTTAATAGAAATGGATGATATTTTAAAAGGTGAAATTGAGAGATGGGAAAGAAACAAAATGAGAGGAGACAGGGAGAGACCAAATGGGGTTAATCACCTCATATAGAAGAGGCAAGGGATAACTGTTACAATGGAGGGGAAGAACAGGAAGGCAAAAGGGAATGGGTCAACCTTACTCCCATTGAATGTGGCTTAGGGAAGGAATAACATATACTCTAAATTTGGTATCTTGCCCTACAGGAGAGTAGGGCGATGAGGATGAGGGGTTGAGGATGGAGGGGAGGGCAGGGTGGAGGGAAGGGTCATTAGAAGCATACACTTCTGTAATGGGACAGGGACAAAGTAGAGAATAGAACAAGGCAGGGGGCGGGATAGGAAGGTGTGAAATATAGTCAGTCTTTCAAATATGTCCATTGTGGAGATGTTCTGTGTAACTACACATGTAGAGCCTGTATTGAATTGCTTGTCTTTCCAGTGGGTGTGGGTGATGAGGGAAGAAGGGAAAGAATCTAGAATTTAAAGTTCTATTATCAAATGTTAAATATATATATATATATATGTATATATACATATATATATACATATATGTGTATGTATATGTATATATATGTATATATATTATCATTATTATTATTATCATTATTATTTACATGCAACTGGGAATTAAGATATACAGGCACTCGGATAAGGAGATCCATCTCACCCTACCGGAAAGTCAGTGGGGTGATGTGGGAGGATATAGGAGAGAGAAGATTGGGGGAGGAGGTATATAATGGGATCACTGTTTTGGGGTGGTGGGTAGGGCAAAGATGGGGCAAAAATTTGTAACTCAAAATCTTGTGGAAATGAATGATGTAAATTAAAAGTAAACAAAAGTTAATTTAGAAAAATAAAAAAATTATTCTAAAAAAAAGGTAGAGTAGTATTTATAGCAGAAAATAAAGGAATGAAATAATTTAACTACTTTCATCATATCAAGCATCACAAAAATTTACATAGGCTCTTTTTGCTTAATACCTGGTAGATCTCAGACTATAGAAGGCCTAAATGTGTTGCAAAGAAACCTGAAGATTACAGGATCAATAAAGTAGAATAGTACTTTTGAATTTTTTTTTTTAATGGCAGGTGGTTTGACTAAGAAGAAAGCTGTGAAGGTTATTGGGGGCATAAAGAGAGTAGGCAGTAGATAAAGTTGTAGGCAGACATTAATGGCCATCACTAATATAGTTAGTTTGATGGTGGACAGTGAAAGTCAGGGAAGATGACTGTAGCATTAGCTGAGCCAGAGTTAAGATTATAAGCATCAGAGAGGTGTAAGAGGAGGTAGTTGTAGTGATCATACTAGCAGCTCATATTTATATAGCTCTTTAAAATTTAAACTATCTGTATCCCTGGGCAAGTCTTTTAACATCTCTCCCTCTTCATTTCTTCATCTGTAAAATAGGGATAAAAATATCATCTGTAATACTATGTTGTGGTAAATATAAAATAAGATAATGTACATAAATCACATTGCAAACCTGAAAATTCTGTATATTTATATCTTTCTATTATATCTATCTATCTATCTATCTATCTATCTATCTATCTATCTATCTGTCTGTCTGTCTGTCTATCTATCTATCTGTCTATCTATCTGTCTGTCTGTCTGTCTATCTGTCTATCTATCTATCTATCTATCTATCTATCTATCTATCTATGATGAAATATAGTTTCCTTAGTCAAGCACTTAAGGGTTTCCATATATGTTTGGCTTTTGTCAAGTCTCATCTAAAATCCTACCTTCTTCATAAAGCTTTTCCCAGATCTCTTTAATGCTAATGGTTTTCCTCTGTGATTATCTCAATAAATTGTGTAAATATAATTTGTATATAGTGGTTTGCATTTTGTCTGCTGTATGAGAGTGTGAGCTCCTTGAAGGCAGAAAATGTCTTTTGTCATTTTTTGTATCACCAGTGCTTAAAATAGTAATTAATAAGTGCTTGTTGATTTTTTTTTATTTCCTTGTAACACATCTTTCTAGCCTTCTTTAATTTATTTCTTACATATATTATTTTTCTGGTCAGACTGCACTATTTGCTGCTATATAATCATCTCTTGCTTCATCTTGCCTTTATTTTGTTTTATGACATGTTCCATGCCTAGAAAAGACTCCCTCTATATCTCTGCCTATTAAAATATTTCCATTCCTTCTCAGGTATTGAGCTGCTGCCTCCTTTTAAGATCTTCCCAGATCATCCTAATTAGATAGGTTTCCTTCCCTTTAACCCATCATGTAATTCCTCTAGTCTTCTTAATTGATTGCAATTTGTAACATATGGATTCATGTACATATTTCCTCTCTCAATTAGACCATAAGCTCTGTGAGACGTGGGACTATACTTTCTCCAGTGCCTAATGTTTATTTATTTATTTTTGGTAAGAAACATGATTTCATCATTGTAGGGATCTCTCAATACCCAACCATTTCAACCAGTGCAAACTCTAGACTTAAAGAGAGGTGGGGGAGGGAGAGTGGAGACTCTGAGTGGTTAAAAACTTTACTCCAAATCCCAAGTATTCTTAAGATTCAAAGTCAGGATTTGAACCCAGATCTTTTGACTCAGAGACTAGCTCTCTATCCACTAGGTCAAGCTACTATGCAACTTATATGTAAGAAGTTTTTAAATGATTAATGCTGGAATTTAATTGGTTGGGAGATTTGTATAAGCAGTATATCTACTTCTCTGTTGAATTTTCAATTCTCCTACAATAAATGTACTATAGATATATCTAACAAATATATGCAATTTTTGAATTTAAAACATTGGTGAATTTAATGTCATGTTTATGACTAAAGAAATGTTGAGGATATACAAGGTTAGTCAGAAGAGATAATAATAGGAACTGAACATTCTCTTGCTTTCACCTGTGAAAAAATAATGAGCTTTCATATTTATAGTTGTGAAGTTAAAAAGGATAAGCAGTATATTTAAATCTAGTGTGAGACAGTTAACAGAATTTTATAGAAGAAACAATGTTGAACAACCTACTTATATACTGAAAATAGATCCAATTCAGATCTCAGTATGGTTATCTGTTCAATTTTATGTCATCTGGAATCAGTCAAAAAATATTAAAGCAATACAGTTGGCACATGGTCAATCCTCTGCTCACACACAGGGAGTTGTGACCTCAAATTTAGGGATTTTCAAAAACCAGAGCTCATAAGCCTTAACCAACATCTTTTACTTTGCCACTTTTTTTAGTCAACCAAAAGACAAAATTAGTTTGGCAGAAAGGCATTAATGAAATATCAGAGTAAGACTCTTCCACTGAGACCCAGGGCTTTTAATACATGAGTTTTTACCTTACCTTTTCTAGGAACCAGGCCACCATTTTACTTCCTGGTCATTTTCAATTCATGCTATAATGTGTAGAACCTTTTTGTCCTCTTTCTTTCCCTCTTTTCTATCCTTAGTTTGCCTTATAAATTATCTTCCTCTTTTAAAGTGTAGACTCTAATTTGAGAGTACAGTTTGTTTTTTGCATACTTGTATATGTCTTAAGCATTGAACATAGTACTATCATAGAGTAAGAACCTAATAATGGATGATGATGATGATGATGATGATGATGCACTATTTACATAGTGTTTGAAAGTTTAGAAAGCAATTTACAAATATTTTTCTCCTTTTGTCTTCACATCAGTGTTGGGTGTTAAGTCTTATTATTATCCCCATTTCTACCATCACACAAATACACACATGGCCACTGTGAAGAGTGAGGCTATCTAGAGAATAATTTGACTGGGTTGCATTGTGAAGGAGCTGGGGTCGAAATGATATGTGTGTTGGGACATTTATCAGCTTTGATGAGATAGGACCACCAAAGCCTTCAAGCAACATCACCACATTTGTCTTGTTAGTTCTGATCCCTATTCAGTATGATATGTGATCTCTACCTGGTACATAGCCTGTGGCAGATATTGCTGAAAAGATAGGGATACTCTTAACAAAATTAAAGAGTTTGGAAAAGAAGTATATTTTGCAGGTAAGATAGTGTTTTATTTTGTATATATAATGAATACATAGGATTATAAATTTAAAGCTGGAGAGGACATTGGAGACCATGTAATCCAACTTCTGAGGAATAAATTTACATTCAGATAAGTTATTTGCTCAGTGACATACATCTAATAAGTATCAAGAAGGGATTTAAACTCACATTTCCCTGTCTTCAGGTCCAGTGCTCTATACCATCCTGACTCTAAGCTCAGGGGTCTACCAATTATACCATCATCACTCAACATCCAGTGCTATATCAATTATTCCACCCAGCTGCCAAGGATATCCAAGTTGAGATGTCCATCATGCAGTTGATGATGTAGGTCTGGAGTTCAGCAGTGAGATCAGAGCCCATTACTACTATTTCTTCTTTGATAATTAAGCCCTCCTTATTATTCAGAATTAAGTTCAGAAGAGCAGTCCTCCTTGTTGTTTCCTCAGTCTTCTGAAAATGAAATAATCAGAAAGGCAGGGCAAACATTACTCAGTGTATCTGTTCTGAACAAGGATTGCAATGGATGTGTAATAGTTGAAGTTACTCATTCACAACTGTGTCCTGCTCCCATTCATGTCCATGCCTGCATTTTGTTGTCTGCTTTAGAAATTCAATATTCTTCTGATAGGGAGCTTTACCATATATCCCCAACTCAACCCCTCTTCTCTTTGCAACTTTTTTGATCCTTACCCAAAGCCTCTCTATCCTTTTCCCCTCTGGCTCATAGATTTCTCACCCTCTGCCCCCCCCCCCAAAAAAGATTATCCTTTTATATGCTATGCAATGGAACTCCACCACCTTCTTTTTAATTTGCCTTTTAAATGGGGTATATCCTCATTCTTATCATTGGTCACATTTATAACATTTCAGTGATACCTAAAAGGTTGCAACTATATCCTTAATTTAAGATCTCAAATGTTATTTTGTTTGTTTATTCCTCATACTTGGCTAATTTTTTTGTAAACATCTAAAGCCATGAATATTACAGAATTCAGCTTTTCCTGTTCTTTGTTCTATGTCATTCTTGTTTTTCTATCTGAGCTTTGTTAATCAATGTACTTTGAAGTGTGATAGCTGGGAGTTACCCAGGGTAATGGCTCTGTATCAATGATCATGAACTGTATTGATGGACCCATATATTTGGAGAGGAACCATAGAGGGACCTTTCATCCTGTTACTATATTAAAGAACCATCTTACCCTTTATGACCTATTTGTAATTGTATCGGCCAGTACTTTTACTTGTAATGAACTCCTTCCACATTTCTCTCTTAAGATAATTATCTTGTCTTCAAAGCCTAGTTCTGATCTATCCTATGCAACAATTATATTTTTGTGTATATATGTATGTGTGTGTGTGATATATGTGTGCTTGTGCACTTTATTCTCCTACTAGATAAGAAACTTTGTGGACATTTTAAAATCTGTATCTGTGTATATTAAATTTAAAATCTGTGACATTCTATATTTAGGCACAAAAGCACAAAAAAGCATATACTGACAACAGAGCTTCTCTTCCTCTTCCTATAAGTCTCCTATTACTGAACAATCCCTAGTTTAAAAGGGCTATGACCATTATCAACACTTCTACACCAGCCAATGGCCCTCCCATTTCTATTACTTAACTTGGGAAAATTCAATTTTAGCCCTTATCCTTCACTGGTATTGGATGGGGAAGCCAAGAACTTATTGCCTCTTTAGAGGAAATACTAATCTGCTTTAGGCCAATTTATCATCTTAAAAAATAAGCAAAAGCAGATGTAACACTTCCCCCACCCCCCTTTCCCCTGCCATTACCATCAAATAATGCTTAGAAGTAATATTTCTCTAGTGAGACTTTTGGAGGTACAACTCTTCCTGCCCTGCTTTACCAAGCCTGTGCAGGGCCAAGATAAAGTGTCCAGACTAGAGGCATCATTTTGCCAGGAACCCATCCCAAGGGCTTGAGCCACCAAGCATCTTACCATCAAGACTTGGACTGATACCCAACTACTCATCCAGTCATTTTGCTGTAATTACTGATGCATTTACTTTGTCTGAATTCATCAGGAAATTCTAACAGGAAGAGACCCGTAATGCTTGTATGTTAACATGTCAAAAGAAACTAATTAAAGGGAGGCATCACTAAACAGCTCACATTTCAAAGAGAATTAGCAGTTGAATAAACCTAATAAGTAGTTACAAGGCTGAATAAAAGGCCAATATGGAAAATTCATCAGGAGACATGAACACTATCTGCAAGTTTCTGAAAGGTTGACCTATAGAAGAGGAATAATCTGATGCTGGTGCTGCTTTTCCCCAGAGTAGAAATAGGAGCAATAGGTTGAAGTTTTACAGAAAATCGGTTAACAAACATTTATTATCACCTACTATGTGCCAAGCATTGTACTAACTACTGGCAATATAATCAGGAAAGATGGAAAATGGTCCTTGCTCTCAAGGAGCTTACAATTGCATGGGGGAAGACAACATGGAAAAGGAAGCTGAAAGGGGAGGGGGGAGTGGAAACATGGAAGCAATGGAGAAATCTAAAGAAGGTATAACCACATGGGAAATGAAGAGATGGTGTGCCTGTGGAGCTTTCTTAAATGTAGGTTTGGGGAGTTTTCCAATTTGCCCTCAATCAGAGGAGCTGAAGGGGCACAGGGCACTGATTACATATGAGATCCACAGCTGATCTGATATACAGGCTGAAGAGGTTCCTAGAAAATGATGGAGAAGTGAAAATAATCCAGCAGGGTTGGAAAGGGGGTGAAGGAAGACGATTTTGGCTTAATGTAAGAAAATATTTCCTAATAATTAGACCTTTATAAAATGGCATGTGCTAACTTGAGAGGCAGTGACTAAATTCCATGACTGAAAATTTTCAAGCAAGAGTGGAATGACCATTTGTTGTGTGGTGATGAAGAAGGGAATTCTCTTGCTATATGGGTAGAACTAGATGAGTTTCTTCCAATCTCTAAGATTTTGCTATTCAGTGATATCATACAACACTTCTGTTTACTCTCTCTCTCTCTCTCTCTCTCTCTCTCTCTCTCTCTCTCTCCCCCTCATTTCTTTGACTTTTCATTTCACTCTATTACTTTTTTCTTGTTATATCATTGGCTCACTAGGGGTTCCCCCCATTATGTAGTTCAGGATGTCCACTACTTTTGTTAAGTTCCCCTTGCCCACATTACTTATTCTCATCAATTATTTTTCAGTATTCCTGGAGAAAAGAAGAGGGAAAGAGAGAGGGGGAGGGAGAGGAAAAATAGAAATACACATACACTTACAGACTATCCCAAATCATGGTAAGAAAAATCCTGGATAACCTATTTCAAGGGGAATTTTATGGGTGTCCTTTGTAATTCAACTTCAAAGCCTGTACTTTACCTTTTCCTTTGGAAAAGTTCCTTTCTTGTCCATTGAATCTGTCCCCCCCCCCCAATTTTAGTAAAAATTAAAATAAAATAAATTATTAGTAGTGTTATTTTTAGTATTTCTGTTGGCAGAGAATGTGGTTGGGTGCTAAAATAAATATTTACATGACCCAATCTTTGCCTTCAGGAATTTTGCATTCTAAAAGGAGAATGACAACACAGAAATTAATGATGCACTATGTTCCATGATACGTACATTAGATAAATGCAAAGTACTATTTGAAGTCAAAGGAGGATATTATGAACCAGAGGGATTAAGGAATGTTTTATGGAGAAGGCTGCATTTGAAGTGAAGTGTAAAGGCTACAGTGGGATTCAACAGACAGAAGGGAAGTACCTTGGCAGCTCAGGCATGAGAGCAATGTGAATGAAAGCACAGAAGCATGAGAACATACTCATATTACAGTGGCAGAGAACTATACCATGAAGTTGAATTGTGAAGAGTAGGGAATACAGTATTTTGAACCAGTCTGTCAAGCATATTTTATGATTTAAAAACCTTCCTTGAGTGTGATGCACAGTTTGTGTCAAGGTGTCTTGAATGGAGTGTACAAATTATAAATTATACATTGTCTCCCTGGAAAGTATTATACCATGTGAAATCCTGTATAAATTAACCAGATTATTGCTAATCATCCACATGGAAATCTGGAAGCAGATAAGGTAAAGTGTTTTGCTTTGCCAAGAGTGTTGATTACAATCCTATAAGCAATGGAACAGTCAGAAGAAAGAATCACAGAGTTAGGGCTGGGAAGATAAATTAGAGGACATTTATTCCAACTCCTTCATTTAACAAATGAGGAAATTGAGTCTTAGGTGAAGTGACTTGCCCAAGGTCTCACAAATAATAAGTGGCAGAGACAGAGTTTGAATTTAGGTCTCCTTATTCCCAATCTAACATGCTTCCCATTGTACTGCTTTTCAATCTCTATTCTGATCCCATCATTGGTATAACACTATCAATAGAGCTGTTCCATTCTTTTTTTGCCTTTTTCAAGATTATTAAAAGAAATGATAAAACAAACATATTGTCATCTAATGTCATGAACAAGAAATGGCTTTTAAAAAAAGAATATATATGTATAGTTTATGATATTAGACAGAGACGAGAGAGAAAGAGAGAGAGAGAAAGAGAGAGAGAGAGAGAGAGAGAGAGAGAGAGAGAGAAGAAAATTATAGAGGGGGAAGGGGTATAGGAGGGAGAAGTGACAGAGGGGAGGGGGAGGGAAAAGGAAGAGGAAGAAATAATTCTCCTCTTTACTCACCTCCTGCTTCAATTATTCATTACTTCAGGACATTCATTACCCTGGAAAGGAAGGCTCCAGGATGCTATTAAAGGACACCTAAGACGTTTCTCTAAACCTGACTAGTAAAAAAAATGAACTGAGAAATAGATAAGAATTTATTCCTATCCCTTTTACTTCCCGTTAGCATCCATATAAAGACACACACAATTAGCAAAGATGGACATGGATGAAAGACACTCTAAGTCTTCTCCTTTAGGGAGACAGCATTAAAGAGTGGTGGGATTAGGTTAATTGTGCCCATGTACTGCCCTGTCCATTTTTCTGGGTCAGCACTATTTATCTGTCTATCTATCTATCTATCTATTTATCTATCTATCTATCTATCTATATATGTATAGGTGTGTATGTATATATGCATCTGTATATATAGTATATATTTATATATAGCATACACAGTATTATATCACATATACACAAATACATACATGTACATATACACATGCATATACACATATACATACACACACAAACATATATACTTTTTCTCCAAGTAGCTGCTCTTCCTCATAAGACAAATTTCAAGAGAAATCCTGTTGCTGTTTTTCTTCCTTCATTCTCAAAGAGGACCAATGACATCACAAGCATGTGATTTCTTGACTTGTGCATGAACTGGTTATTACTGGGAAGGTGAAGAATCATAGTTGCTGGAATTTTGGGGAGACAAATGTCTCTTCTTAGAGTCTCTTTCATCCAGTCCTTAGATGTCAGAATCTGACTTGGGAACTAGAAACAATGTTTCTCAGGGTCCTTGGGACCAAAAGTGATACTGCCATAACTTTCTGGAGCCAAGCAGAAGAGGTTTTCTTCATGGTAACCATTAAAATACTTAGGGACATTCATCATTTACATTCTTTCTTCTCTTCAGGCTAAATAAACAGGACCAGTTTCTTCAATAAATTTTTAAGGATTAGGCTGACTTGACCCCCTTTATACTTCCCTTTGTTAATATGTAAAATCAACCAAACAAGTAATGAGCACTGTAGCAAGTAATCAAAACCAGCTGAGAAACTATTCAACTCATTCAGGGGCTTGACTCAGGGAAATCTACTGCAAGAAGAGCTGCAAAGTGCTCATCACCTTAGGTAATCAGATACACTGAATATATCAAAGCAGCCCCAGATGCTGTATATCTGTGTACTATACAATGAGTATTACAGAAATTATTGCTAAACCCTGAATGTTGCTGTAGGCAGATTGTAAAGTGCTGAGTATTATTCTTTGAATTGCCCTATCTAAGCAAAGAAAAAATATTGAATTGATAAAGTAGCTCATCTGTTCAGAACATTGTCTCCAGATTGGAGTAAATGACCTTTTCCTATGTCTCAAGGAAATGGGGTCAATCAGTTTTGTTAGCTAAAGGGAAGAATGCTGGCATCAAGGGGGTAGGCAAGATGAGAAAGATTAGGTTGTTGATCAGGAGAAGAAAAAAAGAAGAGGCTTGTATAAAGTTTCCTTTTCAGCAGGAACATGTTAGAATTAAATGTTACTAGAAAGAAGAGACTAGAAGTAAGAGAGAGGAATTATTTTTAGAGAGATATAATTCTTATATCTAAGGATGCTGTGAAGGAAAACATCAATGTAAATCTTACAATATGAGAAGGCATAGAAGAGCAGTAATCTGCAAAGGACCCAATTCTTCATAATCAAAGGTAAGTGTATAACACTTCCCACCCATTATAAATCAGGTTTCTTGAAAATCACTCTAGATTAAGTGATTTTGTGGGTCAGATTCTAATAAAAATCAATATGGCATGAGCCCTCACCAATTTTACCATGACTACCTGAGGATGCATAAGTTGAAATAAAAATACATTTAATTTTAAGTAGCATAACAAAATAAATTACCATAAATTTCTCTTAATACAAATTCCTTTGAGTTTGGGATACAAATTTCTTTTCTTTTTTTTTTTTTTTTTTTTTTACTGTTCTCATATCACTGGTCACTATTCTGGGCAAATGAAAACTAAAATTCTCAGGAATTTTACTTATAAGGAATAATACAAAGGAGTGAAGGAAGCTATAATAAAGATATTACTGTAGACTCTAATTATTAGGTTATGTCTACATGAATCACTTCAGAAACAAGTGAGGTGAAAACCTTTGCTGTACTTCCCTACCTGTGACAAATTCTCTGAACTATGGATTTTTAAAAAATTTTTCAATTAATTATTGTTGTCCCATGGAGTCATAACTTCTCTTTGGTTCATTCTAATTTCAGGGAGTTTATTTGTTTGGGCAAGGTTTTTGTACCTCTTGTGTCAAGCTGTTGATACCCTTTCCAATCTTTATTGTGTAAGTTTCATTTCTTTTCCATTTTTCCTCTTCATAATTTCATTTATCAATAAATAAATAAAATAAACTCTTTATAAAATAACCCTTGATTCAATTCTTCTGGGAATTCTGGTAGAATTTTTATGCATCTTATGTTTTTCTCTGAGACTTGTGATTATCATGGAGATATCCTCTTCTTTTGAATTTTTCAGCATAATAGCTTTTTGAATGGTTGGATTCTTTTTGTTTGTTTTCGTGCTTTTTATTCTAGTTTACCTCCTATCTTTGAATTGTATAGGTCCAGGCTCTGAGTGCTTCTTTAGGGAAATGTCTAGGTTAGTCCTGTTGTAGCTCCCTTGGTTTATTGAGAGTTATTTTATTACAATATCTTAGGAACAATTCAGGCTGGAGATTTTCAAGCTTCCTGTGTTCCCAAGACATTCCGATTCAGGGCAAATTCTGATTTCTATACTACCAGTCAATGCCCTGAAAGTTCTTAATCTGAATTTGAATCTGAGCAAAATATCTGAAGGTTTGTCCCAATCTGAATTCAATAGCCTACTACAAATTTCAGTCTTTATCCACTAGTTGAAAATCTCTGTTAGTTCAGAGTGAAAGACGTACAGTTACCACTTGGTCTAGGAGTCTTATCCTGGTTATTCTTGCTATAGGCTTCAGACTGGGCTGAAATCTGGAAACAAAACCTTGTTCTACTGCTGACATCTAAGCAACACTGATGATGCCTGCTTTTGATCTTATTTCTTGCTTATTACGTAACCTAGGGCCTATCATCACTTCTTGACCTGGATCACTACCCCAGGGCCTAGGTACTCATTAATCAATCAACCAATCAGTCAGTAAACATTTATTAAATCCCTACTATGTGCCAGATATTGTACTAAGCACTGGGGAAACAAAAAGATAGTCCCTGCCTTCAAGGAGCTTACAATCTAATAGAGGGAGTGACAAGCAGACACATATATACAAAGAAGCTATATTAAAAGGAAATAACAGAGAGAAAGCACTATAATTAAGAGGGGTTAGGAAAGGCCTTTGACTTTGTCCTTCATTCTTGAAGAGGATCATGGATATTAGGGAAATGATGACATGACTTCCAGTTCACTTTTATTCGAGGGAGGGAAAGCTGTGCAAGGTCATCAGTCTCACTTTCTTCTCGAGAGTCATCTGAGGCCAGTGGCCAGATATTCATCAGGATGACTGGAGATGGCTCAGGATGCAATGGGAGAGCATGACCTTTTTAGGCTAAGGTCTTTTCAGGTCCTCATTTTGAGTGAAGTAAGGCTCATTTAGTGAATAGGCCTCTTTAAGAAGTGAGTCAAGGGATGGCCCCATTTAATTAAAAAGAAATCAAACTGGAAGAGCAAGACCCTCAGGGTTACTGGTCAAAAGAGGAACAGTTTGATACTTGAAGTACTAGGGAACCACTGGAGTTTATAAAATAGGAGAATGTCATGGTCAGAACTGAGTTTTAGAAGAATTACTTTAGTGGTTGAATGGAGGATGAATTAGAGTGGGGAGAGTTCCAAGACATTTGGATTCTCAATAAGATCCTGGATCTTTGTCCTAGACCTGGGTAGTGAGCAACACACCTACAATTGGCAACTATTCCTTCATCCTGAAAAAAAAAAAAAAGTTTGGGCCCTTCTGATCTAGATTTTGGATCTCTTCCTGACCTGGACCAAAGCCTTTCCCTGGGCTAGAATGTTCTATGTCACCATTCCTTACTATTCTGATTCAAGAATTGCTAAACACTGTCTCTCTATGATGGTATATAATGGAAAGTAGATCCCTGTGTTCCTGTGATTTTTTCTTGATTTTCCTCATCAGGACTCAGACTGATACATTTTATACATGGAGATTTTTTTTTTTTTAGGTTTGGAGATGGTTCAATTGTGCTTCTTCCTCCTACTCTTCCATTATGACTCTATCATCTTTGAAAATAAATTTAGCATATCCTTCAATAATTTAAAAATATTCTTTTGAAGAGGTATCCATAGTTTTCATCAGGCTAAAAAAGTTATCATTATACAAAAATAAAACAAAACCCTAAAACAACAAACAGCATATTGTAAAGATAGGGGGAAAAAGTATTTGCAATCAAATACAGTAACATCTAGAAATGATCACTATCTTAAGTATAATAATATAAACTTACGGGGGAAATGATACAGACGTTACCATTGAATGCAATATTATATGAAACAAGAGTAAATTGAATTTTATGTGCGTCTGTGCATGCACATTTTTGTATTATGTTCATTCCATTCACATTATGGACGTCTCATATATTATAACCATCATCAAAGTGGAAAGAAATAACAAGTGAGTGACAAGGAGTTATAATAATGGGGAGGGAGGAGGAAATGAAAATACCAATGCTATCATGAAGAAAAAAAATTCAGTTAAAAGCCTAGAATGTTTCAGATAAATCAATGGGGAAGAAACTAAAATTAGAAGAAAAGAATGAGTACTAAATTTCAAAGAAAAACTGCAATTTGTTTAATAAATATCAAAAACAAACAAAATTGGACCAAAACCATGAACGTATCAAAAAAGAATGAAGCAACAATATATTGCAGAATGGTTCATAGAAAAAATAAACATTATAACAAAAAAAAGAAGAGAAAATGCAGGATGTATAGCTTTTAAAGCAGAAATTATAAGAGGATTGCAAAAACTTAAATCCATGAAAATTACTATGTATAAAGAGAAAATAGAATTTGAAAGCCAAAAGTGGAGGACAATCTGAAAGAAGATAAGCAAAAGAAAATAATAGTAAATGAATATGCAATCTTTATGTAAGGAAAAGTCATCGATCTCAAAGACCAGTTGCAGAGTGACAAAGGTCACACATTTTCAGAAGAAATTGACAAATCAAAACAAAACAAAACAAAGAACCCAAAAACCATAATGCAGGTAATAATATGAGAAAGCTGAATAGAATATAGAAAACACAGTTCCAATTGAAAAAATTCACAAGTTACCCCCTAATGATCATCTCTTTTAATTCCCTCTCTCATAGGTTTTGAAACTGAGGCACAAAGAAGATAAAACACTAAAAGTTAGGAAGAAGCAAGAAAGGGTCCCCATGTGAGGTGTCTGGCACCTGGGGTGAATAAGAGGAAGTAAGTCAGGAATACATTCCAAAAAAATGGGGCATCCTATTGAAAAAAAGTTAAGATTTGGTGAAAGAATGCTGAATTAAAGGGGCAGAAAGTAGGGCAGGAGCACATAGTGCAAGATGGGGAGTAATGTGAAAGTAATCTGGAAATATGCTGGACCTACTTTCATACTTCAAAGGGCCTTACATGCCAATGGAAAGTGTTTTTTTTATACATATATTTATTAAGAATATGAATCTATTCTTTCTACCCCACAATGCATTTCCTCCAAACTACCATGGGTAGGGTGTTGTAAAGTGTTAGGAGTAAGTGTTGAAAGTGCATGAATTAGTAGAACGCTCTCATTTGGCATTATTCAGAACTCTTCCTCAACTTAACCTTTTATAACACTTTCTGTGCTTCAAAACAAAAAATTGAAGTAGAAAAAAAGTTAAAATAAATACATTTATTTGTTTCTCTAAACTTGTTTCAGTAAGAACAAATTAGCAGGGAGGAAAATATAAGTAAATTTCTCAAACAGGCTCAACAAATTGGAAAGATTCAATTTTATACCCTGGCCTCATTCAGCTGCAGTATATATACAAAGCATGACAAAGAGACCTCCAAAGGAATATATTAAGCCATTGCTAGAAGAACAGTCTGGTCAAATCCAAATTTAATAAATCTTTGGATGAGATGTGAGATACCAACACATATTGTTTACAATTTTTCTCCTAGCATTTTTTGTTTTGTTTATTTTTGTTTTTTTTTTTTGGTGGAGGAGAAATTGGGGAAAAGGAAAGGAAATACCTGCTTATTTAAAAAATATTCATTATAACTATGGATGATGAATAGATAAGCCATGAATTGCTTTTATTTCTCACTTAAAGGCTTTCACTATTTGATGCTTTGTATCAAATCTCCAGGGGAGTGGAGATCCAAACAATCCACTAAAAATAATGCCATACTTTGAAATAAAAAAAAAGGTTACTTCCTACCCCCACCTTCACACCACCCCACCCATCCCCACTAAAAAGAAAGAAAATAAACTTGACACTAAAAAGAATCACAATTTCTATTTAGAAATCCTCTATAAAGATTATCTTATGCATCTCACTTGGCAACCCTATTAGGCAAATAAGATAATTGTGGGAGAGTTAATGTGGCCAAGCTTATAAAGGACTGAATTCTGAAACAAAATTCTTAGGCTGGAATTACTGACTCTGGCACTTCTAAGTTGTTTTATTGTAGACAAGTCACTCAACTCTCAATGGATCTTGGGTACATCACCTATAAACCGAGGGAAATAGAATTAGTTATCCCATAGAACTGTGTCAGAAAAGCTTTTTTATAAATCTTAATGTCCTAAATAGATGTGACCAGTTCTTTACAAAAGAAGAAAGTGAAGTCTGAGGGAGTAAAGATGATATCTGAGGTCATATTGACATCTAGGAGCCAGACTAGAATTAGTCTCTTAACTTTTTGATTGATGTTCGTTGCCTCAAAAATAATTGCATGTTGGGAGACTTAGGAAAAGCAAACTTTAGGATTTATTTAAGAAGCTTTCTGACCTATGCATCCTTCTCAAAACATTTAGGCCTGCTAATGTACATCAGCTAAAATGAGAACTTCTAAAAATCATTTCATGAATTTATGGAAATAACAGTAATTTATGTTCAATAAATTGTGCTGCAAAAGGTTAAAAAGACCTGTGAGATTATTAAAATAAACATAATATAAAGTCCACTAAAATCTATACTTTTGATGCCCCACACTAAATATCTCATTGGCGCTATTATAACATTTAATATTATTATGTCAGTTTTTAAAAATTATATGCATAGCAGTGTATGTCATAAAGTAAAATTTATTAACCTGTGGTTTATAACAGATTCTTTTCCTTAAGGAATAGAAGTCTAAACACCAAGAAACCATAAAATGATCTGTATGGTTTGCCCTTCTCATTTATATAATACTTTTTGAACTGTTTTATATCTATATCATTTAGTTTTTTCAGTTGCGTTTGACTCTTCATGAGTACATTTGGGATTTTTATGGAAAAGATACTGGAGTGCTTTGCCATTTTCTTCTCGAGCTCATTTCACAGATGATCTGTGGAGCAAGTCACTTAATCCTGTTTGCCTCAGTTTCCTTATCTGCAAAATGAGCTGGAGAAGAAAATGGCAAACCACTTTAGGATCTCTGCCAAGAAAACCCCAAATGGGGTCATGAAGAGTTGGATACGACCAAGATGACTGAACAACAAATAAGAATACTAGGAAAGTATAAAGAAAGAGTGAAAATAGTGTTCTTTGGTCTTTATTTAGACAATACTAGATCTTTCTCTGAAGGTAGATAGCATTTCTCATCATAAATCTTTTGGGATTGTCATGGATCCTTGTATTGCTGAGAATAGTTAAAATATTCATAGCTGTTCATCATGCATCATTCAACAATATTGCTGTTACTGTGTACAATGTTCTCCTAATTCTGCTCACTTCACTCTATATCAGTTCATATAAGTTTTTCCAGGTTTTTCTGAAATCATCCTACTCATCATTTCTTGCAGAAAAATACTATCCCATCATAACCACAAAGTACAACTTGTTCAATCATCTTCCAACTTGTAGGTTATCTCCTCAATTTCTAATTGTCAAAGACCACAAAAAGGCAGAAACCTTAGACAAGGACAGTAGCATGAGAGCCCACTGCTCAGAGAACTGAATAAAAGAGGGAACTAGGGCAAGGCTGGGTCAGGGCATTCCTTTAGGACTGAAAGAAATTATCCACTTGGGACAATTCTTATTCCTCTGCCCTAACAAATAAATTAAAGCAGAGATCAAGGCTGGTGAAAGATGAATTTGCCAGTGTAAATGGTGAACACAATGTTAAGATGAAGCTTGTGGGGTAACTGCCATCAAAGGAGAAGAGTCAGAAAGTGATTGATTCCAGAGGGGGAATACAAGTGGGGAAAAGCCTGAAATGACTCAAGATTACAGGAGGAAGAAAACTCTGTTCATGACTTTGAGCATAAACAAATAAACAAAGAGGTAAGTAAGCAGTAAATGAAAGGAATATAGCCTTCAGATCAGTTGAATGAAACCAGACATGTATGAATTAAATAATTATAAGGCAAATAAATTAAAATGAATGACCTGATGTGGTAGAGGATCCTGGGGACTCCAAAGAGCACACAGAATCACAACAGGATGGCCATGAATGATTTAAAAGAGCAAAACACATACACACACACACACACACACACACACACCAAACAAAAAAAGCCTATGAACACAGAATTTATGACCTACACAGCATAAATAATTGGTAGATTTTTTTTTTGAATCTTGAATCCATGGTAGCAAATATCATGAAAAAGAACAAAAAGAAGGGATAACTTTTTAAAAATGCAAATGTAAAGCAAAACTTGGAAAGGAAAAAGAAAATAAATATCTCTATACATATAAAACATACTGTTGGGGGGCGGAGCCAAGATGGTGGCATAGCGGTAGCAACATATCGCAGTTCTCACATAGCCACCCCAAAATACCCATAAAATAGGACTCTAAACCAATCCTAGAACTCCACAACGCACACAAAGATACTTCCCACTAAAGTCAGCTTGGCTACAAGGAACCATATCAGCACTGTGAACCAAAACCAGCCTGGTCTGAAGCCGCGGCTGTGCCCCCAGGGCGGCTGGGAGGGAGGAGCAGAGGAGCCTCTCTGTTGAGTGGATTAGCGGCAGCTGCTAGTGGGGATTGCCAAAGGGAGAGATAAGCAGGCCAGCCGAATGGCCTCCAGAGCGGAAAAACAAAAGGCAAAGGTTTTGCACCCGCCTCCTCATTGCAGCTTCCTGCGCGAGGCCTGCAGACAGCAGGGGGACTGAGTGATTGTTCTAAGACCAGTGCTCTCGTGTTGAGCGGCCTGGATCCGGATTGCCATCTTGGGCCTTGGTCTTGGAGTCTTCATTATCCAGTCAGCCGGAAGTAAATAGGAACAGTTCCAGCATCTTCCTGAGAGCTACGGCAGCCGGAAGGACCCCAGCAATTTGGGACAGAGCTTTCCCTTCTGGAAGCAGAGCCCCACAGAGATTTAAAAAAAAAATCATGGTCTGAACAACCATGAGTAAGAATAAGCATAAGAAGCAAAGTAAGAACAGCTCCCAAACCCTAGATTCCTTCCTTGGGGAAAAGAAAGATCATGGGAGAGAGAGAGAGGAGGAGAGCGCAGCCGGAGCACCCCCATCAGGGGCCTCCAATAAACATGAAGAATGCGTTAAAGCTAGAGATGAG